>JAOUQZ010000017.1:8031864-8044721 GCA_028564935.1 Neosilurus hyrtlii
CACACACACACACACACACACACACACACACACACACACACACACACACACACGCACGCACACGCACACACACACCCATTAGAGAGGCAGGCTGAAAGGTGAGACAAAGACAGGATTTAGTAACCTCAAGCCCAGTATTCAGCTGGATGAGAAAAGAAGCAGATACACTGGTCAGAGGTCAGAGGTCATAGCTGACTCTCAGCTTGTGGCTTATTCCCAGCATGCTGTCTTTCAGTCCCATTACATACTATAGCCAATGTTCAACCTTTCCAAGGTGACAACACACACACCACTTCCCACCTCATTTTTTATTGAGTGTCTTCTGAGAGCTGCCAGATAAAAACGGAGGTCAATCTAATTAGATGTAATGAGGTGCTTCAAGCGCGCGCACAAAAAGATGTAGCCATAATCTTTTCAATCGTGAGTATATTCTGACGTAGATGTAGGAGACAGCAAAAAAAAAAAAAGCTTTTTACATCTTAGTCACTCATTGATAATCCTCTATGACGCACATGATAAAAAAAGGAGTTTCTTGATAAAGAATTTAGAGAGTAAACAGAGCTGACAGCTCAGCGCACCCAGTTAACCGAGTGTGTGGGTGTCTCGTGCACGTGGCCGCTTACTGGGGTTTGGTTATTGATGGGTCTGTAATGCTGAACATCATTGGCACAGCAGTCTGTAAAAGACTCGCTGCTCATTTTGCTTTAAACCCGCCCATGCACGATGAAACCCACCACACAGCCTGTCGCTCGCTGACTGACGGCTGAAAGCAGCCAATACCCAGGAGAAGCTGAGCAGCGTCGAGGGGAGATGAAGCAGAGAGTGGGCATTCCTGTACCCAACTGACGTGCATTGTTTGCTATAAAGCTTAGCACAAGATCCGTTTGCAGCTTCGCCCTCCACTTCTTTTTCATCATCTGACTCTGGGAAGCACCTACAAGAAGAACGTTTTCCAGCCCACTGCTGTGATACAGATCACAGCGATACAGCAATGACCAGTCTGACAACACACACCCCACCCCTCATGTGAATGATTTCATACTGCCGGCACTTTCACTATGCGGAAGAGGCAAATGAAGAGGGGGGTAGTAGCCCGCATGAAGGAAAAGTGATCAGGGAATAAGTGATCCTATATTTTGCTTTTACATCCAGTACACAGAATTTAATAACAGTGAGGTTATACAGATTAAGCAAGAAATAGTGCTGACCAATGATTGGTCATTCTTAGTTAAGGACCGGTGCTGTATCCAATTATCTACTGTACATTGAATTTGGCTGGCGTTCTTAACAGGGTACCAAAAGTAAATAAGAACATATGAAGGGAGACAAAAAAAAAGAGACCATTTATCAGGTAGATGCGAACGTTTATAACTGTACTATACCTGATAGACAAATTTAGGTTTAACGGTCATCAGTATTGAGCAGCTGCAACAAGACCTGGACTCCAGTACTCAAAACCAGAATATCCATCAAATCATTTATTAAAATTTTTTTTTCTTGTGGAAAATTAGGATCATCCTCCAGCCAAACAGCACCATAACTTCTGCACAGCTCTTGCTTTTCTAGGTACTACCATGCAAACACAAACAGAAACTACTACTCAACCAAACAATGGATAATTCTCTTCAGAGGATCATGCAGCTGTCCATCCTCAGGCCATTCTCACACGGCCCTCTCATTACCCTCACAAGGAGAGTGGAAACTACACAGTTCCATTTAAGTGTTCAGCAGGCACATCCGCTACCATCGCCTGTTCTGGCTTTGAACATCTCTCATTCTCATCCAGCCCACGACGTGCTCAGTGAAGCAGCGGAGAGCCAGAAACCACTCACGACTTGTCAGAACATTAAAGACAAAGGAGACTTTATTAAATAGTTAAAATCAGAAAATCGTCAACGGTGTGAAACGCGCACACACACACACACACACACACACACACACACACACACACACACACACACACACACACACACACACACACAGACCCCCCAAGGCCGCCTCCAGTCTCTGTCACTCTCATCATCTCTCTATTATTCTTGCCTCAGCTAATCTGCCTCACAGCCTCTCCACATTGAGACTAATCTAACAGGAATTACAGTCGCAAGCTTCTGCATCTATAAGAGGCCCTACAGGTCTATTGCCTGATCATCATATGCTAATAATAATAATAATAATAATAATAATAATAAAATGTTAATACTTTATTTCTCACAAGGCTAAAAAAAGTCCATGTTCCCATATGACTTGCTGCTTGTTAATTAAAGCTATGCTTCATCATGAGGGTGGCAGGGGGTTTCGTGCCGCTCTCTGATGGCCGCCTGTGTGATGGGACTGATTGCAGGAGTGGCTGATTGTTATGAAGCGTTGATGGCTCCAGATCATTAGCAACTGAAGACCGCCAAGCACTTCCACTCACACAAAAGCTTGACTTAATTTTCAAAGACCCTTCCACCCCTCCATCCAGGCGTGGCAGCAAGCTGAGTGAGGGTTAGTACACCCCTCATCGCGCGCCTGTTCTGGCCAATGTCTGGCATTTAAATGCCTTTTGCGGCAGCAAACAGTTCGCACCTAATTACAACAGGCAGGCAGCCGTGGCAGAGTGCGGAGCTGCAGCAGCACTTTCACCTTCTTGTGGTGCTAAAAAGAAAGTGCGCCTTTTAAATACTAAATTGGCCAGCTGCTCTGAACATCATCTGAAAGGCCAGGCAGTGGTTTTAAATTAGCCTGCCCTCCTGCTACAGGCTTACAGTAATCAACTGGCCTGTATAAAAAGCTCTATGTGCTCTATACACAAACATATGCACACACACACAAACGAAGAGTGCCTTGTACTGCCTTAGATGATGTGGTTTAACCCCAGCTTTATCTAAAATGAATGAATGAATGAATGAATGAACTATAAAGGACTATACTAATAAACTGGCTGGTATCTATTCAACACCTGGCTAGATTGCCATAAATATCCTGTTCATGGTATACACACATACACACCCCGTTGAAAGATAGCATAGCACACCATTCATCGTATCTGCATGACAGCTTCTCTTCATAACTGAAAAGAGGGAGACTGCCTGTCTCGGTTAAGGCTCAGAGAGAAATCAATCATGTCAGAAATTATTAGAATTCCTTCCAGTGGCTTTCTCAGCTGCTCTCACTCTGTTTTTTTCCCCCTTATCTCTTTTTCTCTGTCTGCTCATCTCAACTACACAGGAGGGATAAATCACCATGACGATGTCACCTGATGAAGGGCACTCAGTCAGGCCCGGCTCGGCGTGCCTCCGTCTCCAGCAGTCAACCCACTCATCCCCATCAATGCACTATTAATGAGAATCTCTTTCACTCAGCATCTCAGAATGCGCGCACACACACACACACCTCTCACCTACTCTCTCAGCTTAGCCAGCTTCACCACACACGTATTCAAATCCTATCTAGAACCTGTATTTGCAGTTGGTGTTTTTTTTATGACACACTACATCGCGGCGGTTGTGAGTTCTCCTTCTCCCACTCTCTCTGCTCTGTATTCCTCAGGCGTCGCAATCGCACTGCATGAGTGTAGCACAAATATTTCTGAGTGGCACTGGGGAACGCTGAGAGAGCAAGTGTGTCATACTGACAGAAAGACGGGGATCTCAATCGGTTTGAACCACGCACACACACAGGTTGCCAGACTCCATTTCACCTTCTAGCGAGAGCTGCACATTAAATCAGTCCATTTGACCTGCAGTGGAAAGCAGAAGTGGCTTGTCTCCTTTCAGTTAGCCGAGCTGAGCCTGGACGCGTGTCTACGCTGCATGGAGGAGATTACAAATGGAGCGCATCACCTGCACTCCGGGCGCGCCTACAGCTACTGATTTATCAACTGCGCTGATTGAAAGCTTTGGCAAAGAGAAACAGGGGGAAAAAAGAAACAGGAAAAAAGAAAAAGCACAGAGGTGGAGTACTCAATATGATGATCTGTTCTTACCCTCACTCATTACTTTATCTTACAGCTATAAAGAGTTATTCCCCCTCAAATGGCCAGGGCATTACTCCAATCTATAAATGGGACGTTATGTTCAATAGCCCAAGGTTAGCGTCTCAGCACTCGAGTACTTCATCGCACAGCGCCTTGTTCTTTATGTGCAGCTGATGAATCCGCTCGCAGTTCACGGCTGCACTGTCTGAGTGTTTATGAATTCTGAGTCAAGTGGAGACAGAGCAAGAGTGCAGGGAGAAAATAAATAAAACATTCTGTCCTTGATAAGAATCCCTCTAGAGCGCCTCCATTCCATTTTGCTGGAGTTGGCCTATAATGGATCTGTGAATTAATTTCCTCAAACGACTGGATTTGCATGAAATCATGGCTAACGGTGCTCTAAAAAGGCGGGTTAAAAAAAATCAATTAAGATTAGACGGCTTGCTAATACCGCGGCGCCTTCGTCGCGGCTTCACGAAGAACGTTTCGAGGTGAATGGGCGCGGGAAAAGAATTCTAATACTTCTACACTAAGCGAAGCAAGAGTTGTTTTTAAACCAGGCGGGGGAAATAAATAAATAAACAAAAACGGCCAGCTAAATAAATAAACTCGATCGTCAAGCGAGGATGGACACATTTGCGAAGATGCGACTACACAGACGCATCAGGCATCTCAATTCAGCATCAGGCAACAATTACTAATGTCGTACCTGTGAACACTGGGACAAAGCAGGTGGGACTCGACCTTCTGCCTCAAAATTGCGCCTTTGTACAGAATGGGACGAGTAAAGTCAAGTAAGACTAGAGCGCATTTTCAGCCTGGTGGTGTTGGAGCACCAGGACTTTTGTACTGTAGTATTTTACTCACTCACTCCCTTATTTGCCGCTTAATCCTATCCTGGTTGTGGGGAGGCTGGCACCTTTGTCAGCCGATACTGGACGAAGACAGGTACACCCTGGAAAGCTTGAGGGCCAACACACACACACACACACACACACACACACACACACACACACACACACACACAACCATTCACACTCACATTTAGGGGCAATTTGGAAAAGCCAAATGAGCCTTTCGACTGTAGTAGGAAACTGGAGCACCCAGAGGAAACCCACTCAAGAATAGGGAGAACATGCAAACCCCACACAGAAACGCCCGAACCCGGGACTCGAACCCAGGACCTTCTTGCTGTGGGGCACTTGTGCCGCATTGTTTATATCAGTGCCTCGGAAATGTGCTGTGCCCTTTCTAAATCCACTGTGATTCCTGATACACACAAGTGGGAGCATACAAACGCAACAGAAGGCTGTCCAAAAAGTAATGGTTCCCCAAGTAACAAAATCACAGGTGTGAACCAGGTTGTTTGGGGAATATGCTTGTGATTATGAACCGATGGATAAAACGGTATTAAAAAGAGATGTATAAATCATCCCTGAAACTAAATGTAAGCCACTAAGTGAGAGGAGCTATTCATCTTATCAGGCTGATAGTAAATCATAAGCAGTGTAGAGAGACATCTAAAGTAAATACAGCTAAGCAGAGGGAAAGGGCTGGATAACAGGAATAAGGCGAACAGTGTAACCCAAGAAGCACACACATACAGGCATATGCAAGTCTTCTATACATGGACGAAAAATAAAAGTATCTAAAATCCCTTTCTTCTCTTTTGAGCAGCTCTCCCTCCCTCTCTTCCCTGCCTCAGGGGTTCCAGCTGAGCTAATCTGCAACACATGTACTTTAACACAGAAAACCGCCCAACAGAGGCATGTAAACCCCACATAACGATATACCCACGTCTACAACTCGGGTTTTTTATTGGCGCATCACACGTTGGTCAAGCTGGAAATTGGACCAGCTGAGTAAGAAGCAATGACAAGACCCTCCAGGAGACAGGGAAAAAAAGCGTGGGGGGGGACGGGGGACGGAGACGGACGAAAAGGAAGCCGTGTAAAGTGTCCTGACTTCAGCAGGGGAGTAAGGACGGCTAGCCCGTGTCAAAGGGATCCAATTTCAGAAAAGGCCCCGCCGAGCTGACGTGTTTGGAGAAAGCGGATGGGTTCAATAAGCAGCGCTGGCTGTGTCGCTAGAAAACGAGGAATCTTGCTAATGAGTGCATACTGATTTACTATGAAACATGAGTCAGCGGCGGCGGGGGAAACGCTTTTAGTTAACAAGGAAAAACGAGTTGAGAACAAACCAGACTGACTGCAAACTCCCTTGTAACATCTTGTACCCTAAAACTGGAGATCCTTTCAGTTTGATTTAGCAGCTTTGTTACCACCCTTTTTAATGTGATGAGGCAGATGTGATTAAAATGCTGCAGATTGATGGCTTGTTTTTATTACAGTCCGTAGTCCTGTAATAAAAGAGTAAATATTACCTTCCTGGTTGTATGTATTACATTACTTTCTCTCTTCCCCACAGACATGAAAGCAGGAAAAAAAAAGAAAGATAGAAGTCTGCGTTTTCCTTTTAAAGATGAAACAGTCGAGCTGAATGCCAAGCCTCACCGTTCTCGGCTTCAGACGCCAGTACAGACATCAGACGAGGCAATTCGCTTGTGATGTGCCAAAAACTGCCACCATGGCAGTGTACAATTCAGGGGGACTTAAAAGTACCACTGAGCACGACGACTACCGATGCCTTAACAGCTGTATTAACAATCTCCAAAGGTGGGACTGTATACACATGTACTGGATTGCTGGTATGTTTCTGTAACATCAGCACTTTGTCCTGAAACATGGTTTAGAAGCATCAGGTCGGTACTCCCCCTACAGGCTGAACCTGGAGCCCTCTCACAACGCCATGCACAAGTCAGGTGCAACCAATCACTGGGTTATTCCACTATTATTCATGGATCCGGTCACAAGGATAGATCACAGATGTCTCATTAGACCAATCATCTGGTCTCAGTGTAGACAAACAGCTTATTCAGATCTTTCTTAAATGTGGTTTAATGTTTTGCACAGTATGCGTATTAGATATGGAAATTATTCACACTGTGGAGCTTAGAGTTTGTTATATGTGTATAATGATTATACCCTGAAAAGTCCGTGCTTCTCTTTTGCAACGATCTCCATGATTTGTAAAGCTGAAGAATTTTTAAAGGGTCATTACCTCCAAATAGTGAACAGGAGGATATTGCATTTAAAAGATATCATCTGACTGCGGGACATGAATACACAAAATTTTTTGACAGCTGATATTTGATGCCAAACGAAACAGATAAACCGTTCGTTTGTTTAACTTTGTGTCATGTCGCTCTCCTACAACTTCATCAAAACCTGGCCATCACTGTTTATAGTAAAATATTAAGACGTTTTGATGGAAGATATTTCCTTAATAGCTTAAGCAGGACTAATATGGTAAATTAAAATGTACATATTGTTAGGTGAAATATATTGAGGTTTTAATAAAGTGAAATGAAAGGCAAGCCGTCTCCTGTTACACATTAAAATACGTAGGTTTTCATAATCATGTGGTTTTAACTTACATTTTGGAAGTTTCAATCTGCTAAAATCGGACAGTTTGCATTTGTGAGTTTGAAAAGTTTCACTTGTGTGAGAGCGCAAAATCACTAGAATACGACGAGAATCTTCCAGGTTTTATAAGGAAAACTAAAGGCAATAATACCACCACACAGATAGTAAACTACCAAATTAGATAAAAACTAGTGAACGTCTACCATTCATACGTGATTCCTTTAACATACATTAAAACAACTGTGTGCTCGTATATATTCATTATTTATATATTATACGTATTCATACGAAAATAAGTTCAGTGTTGCCGGCGGAAAAACACAAGATGACATGACTTTTCACTATTTTTCGCATTACAATCTTACCAGTTAAATAGAAATGGACAAACTACTCTTGCAAGATTTTATACGTTTGGGTTTAATTTCCTTTTAAGAATACAAATCTCAAATGTTTTAGGCAAAAAGTCTCATTGTTCTGCCTTTCTGACTGTCGGAATTCATCTGACTGGTTTTCCCTGGTTACAAGATAATATAATTCTAATTATTAGCTTGATTCATTCTAAGATTTAAATAGTGGTATGTAATATTTGACATGGTATTACTGTTTTATTCAAACAGATAGCCTGCTCTACTGATTTTCAGCATTTAGAAGGAATCTCCATCCTGTTATCCTGGTGTAATATGACTGCATCACATCACAAAAACATGAAGTCAATTTCACAATACAAAATGACGACATCACTACTAGGACTCAAACCCAGGACCTTGTTGCTGTGAGGTGGGTGTACCGACCACTACGCCACTGTGCCGCCCTCACTGTCAATACCAAATATTGTCTGTCTTTACTCTAATCTTCAGTCGCAACCACCATCGTACATGAAATCATTCACTGAGATCTAAAGGACGTATCTATAAAGACTTCAGTCAGTTCAGACTGCACATACATGCAATGAGCAGTTTTAAAATTAAGCATAATGCTCTTTAAAAAAAGGCACCAAGCACAAATACCTGGCCTGGCATGTATGAAGGCAGCTGTGCAATGTAAAGCTATAATGAAACGGGGTGAGAATGGCTCTGTTTAATAATTCAGTCTTGCCGTTGTGAAGCCGCTATTGATTGCGCATCCAGGAGTCTTATGAAAATGTTATCTTGTGCCTCACAACCTCCAGCGCCACTCGCTCCGCTCCATCTGGCAATGTAATCATCAGCCGGAGCTCTTCTACCCTGTCTCTGACCTCCCACATCTCCATCTTGATTCTGTCTGTTGTTCTCCCTCTTCCTGCTCCCTCTATCCCATACCCTGCACACAGCTGCTCTCTGAAATGATGTTTACGGACTACAAAAGAGGCTGCGAAGAAAAAAAATAAGCCAGGCAAAAGAAACAATCCGAGGCAAACAAATAAACGCAGAGAGAAAGCTCTTGAATCGCACTTGATTTTGCCATATTAAAGTTTTCATAGTCAGTGTACAGTATTGTTTCATCCTTGAGGTTTGAGCAACTCCTTGATTTATTCACTGCTAGACTCCCGCGTACAATCAACCCTTAAAACATGTCCCCTTGGACAAGCAGTTGAGTGCATCTTTAAAAATGTACAACGGACATAAGCTTCTCTTCCTTTTAACATGCTTATTTGAATGCAGCTGCTGCTGAAGCTGGGAGGACTGCACTCGGCTAAGCGCCTAATGTCATTAGCACCAGTGCTGTTAATGCTTCTTTCGGTGGAATTTCGAGGGTACATTAATAAACGCAGCCATTAAGCCTGCATTCTCGCAGCAGATTTACTCTTAGAGCTGAACCAGTGCTTTAAGGGCTTTCGAGACAGGGGGATTTTACAAATAAACTGCAGCAATAAAATAAGCGGAAAGTGCACTGCTAAGAACCTAATTCAATGAAACACTAATTCAAAACAAAACAAATATACTGAAGAGATAATATGGGCTACTGCCTAATAAAATCACCTGGGGATGAAAAAAAACCCTGAAATGCTCATGAAAAGCTCTTCTTGCTTTCAGTAGCTGCTTTACGGAGAAAGCAAATCCGTCTCCTATAGTGCTGGTGCATGGAACTAAACACGCTCCCTACAGACGGAGGTCATGTAGGTATACTTCAATCTCTCTTACATATGACACGAGCACTCGGCTCAGCCAACGTCTTCTGCTGTGGGTAATCTTTCAGCAGGACTTTTGAGAAGCACATGATAACTGCACAGCGTACCTGAGGACCAGTGGTGAGCCACACACCTTTACATATTTATACATGCAAATCGGCTGGCTTGTTTCCACAGGCTGAGCGGCTGACGGGGGTGGGGGGTGGGGGGGTTTACATCAAGTGCAGCACTGGCACTTGAAGACAGCAAGGGGAGGGAGAAATGAAGAAAGAAAGAATGAACGAATGCAGAGGAGCCAGAGAGACAATGAAGGCATTAGAGAAAAAGCCTAAGAGAGAATTAGAGCCCATTTCTTCGAGGTGCTTAATGACTCTGTTGTAAAGATGGCGCTGGCTGGCGCCGCTCAATAAATATTAACAAGTACTGCGACTGATGGCGCTGCTCACTGATCCATAATTGCATTTCAAAATGCTGGAGCCAAACACAGAGACAGAGGGGAGGGAGAGGAGAGAGGGAGAGGGGGAGAGAGAGAGAGAGAGAGAGGGAAAGAGAGAGAGAAAGAGGTGGGGAAGAAGAGAGAAGTGTAGTGGTCTAAGCAGAATCCTGTGGACTGATGAGCAGACAGCACTCATACACACCCAAGCCAGACTGAATGAGGATTTAATCACAGCCACAGAGAGCGTTTAATAGAGACACTGGCCATTCATTATGTTGCTAATGCTTCCTCTTCACGGTGTCGTGGTGGCACATGTTATGAATTTTTTCTTCCTGTTCTTGCAAATGTGAAATCATGTTTAAACCATTTTTACAGCATGCTAAAATAGTATGCATTACACAAAGCATTGGGGGACAATGTGTTCATGTCAGAGATGCAACACAGGCTGCACGCATTAAAAGAAAAAAAAAAAGAAAGAAAAGAAGGAAGAAAAAAAATCACGTTGGTTCGCTCGTTTCTCATTTATGCACATATATTTGCATCTTTATGCAAGTGTTTTAATTAAAGCCGCAAAACATTAGCAGGCTTCTGAGATAAGTGGCAAAGCTATCAGGAGAGAATTGCACTCTGCATCTCAGGCATGAAAGATTGCATGCTCTTCACCCACCTCCCACCCCACCCTCTCCGTATTCACCATATTCACACTTTCGGTAATCAATGCGTGTTAATTGCTGTTTGGTTTCACTCCGGGTCAGTGCGAGGCTGGTTCGGTTTGCTGTTGTCCTCCATGTCCACTGCCCTGTGCTATTGTTTCCAGTAAATCATTTAACTCAGTCTTGGCTCTGTTACTGAATGGAGTGAGGAAGACGATGTGAACCTGGTCAACTTCGCATGCACATGACACACGCACATGCATGTCTTTCATATAAATGCTAAGTGAGGTTTTTAAATAATACAAAAAAGTACCAACAAATTACTAAGTGTTTATTGGCAAACAATAACACGCGTCCGCCCCCTCTAGCCAGTTGTGCTCGGCGAAAACCATGAATCCTTGCAGATAATTGTATTGTACATTGCATCTAATTAAATGTCCATAAGCAGAGAAAGAGCGCGTGGAACAGACCATGGATTTTTTTTTCTCTCCCGGCTGAGCCCCCAGAGGAAAGCAGCAATCACTCCATTAGAGACTGTGCCGTGCTGCAGCTGAGCTGGCCAATATCAGCAAATTAGTTTAGCTATGGGGGTGGGGGGAAGGGGTTGCCCACACACACACACACACCCACAGTCACTCATCAAGCATATTCAGGCAGCTGAAATTAGAGGAAAGCAGGATTAAGAGAGACAAACAAAGGAGAGAGAGAGTGGGAGACAGAGTGGGAGACAGAGAAAGAGAGAGAGAGAGAGAGAGACAGACAGAGAGAGAGAGAGAGAGAGAGAGAGAGAGAGAGAGAAACAAACAAAGACGCTGGACGAGTGTATCGAGCAAAAGGAAGGCGCCGGTGTAAAGGTGCTGCTCTTGATTGATTCATCGGTGTACAATGTATTTTATATCGAACTTCCCACTGAGAGATCGCTGTCGTTCTCCCCTTTCGTCTCTCTATCTCTCTTGGGCAAAGCCGTGGGCTCTGATCCTAACTTATCAGGTGTCAAAGACTGAGCCGAAATTCAGAGATGACGCTGCACTGTTCAGCTGTGCGACTGTAGATTCACTCAAAGAGCTGATCGCTAACAAAGTACAGGAGATCGGCCACAGCTGGAGCCCCTTCCTTTTCTGTCTTCAATTACCCCATGGTAATGTGAGCAAACTCTATGTTGCCCTTTCAGTACAAATAAAGTGTGCATGTGTGTCGTCACGTACAGGTTCCATTGTGTTTAGATAGTGCGCATTTTATTGAAAGATTAATGCATAGCTGAAGTGGCGAGGATTAGAGAGCCTTAATAATAAGAAATGATGGCATGTACGCAAATGTCGATATGTGCGGTAGGTTGTCAGGAGAGAGAGAACGCTTGAGTAAAAAACTTCACTCTTCCCACTCCGATGATGTGTGAGAATTTATTTTTTTATCAAGTCATCTACAGTGAGACCACTTGTGTTCCGACATTTTTTTCATTTTCTGATTTCTGAACTGGAATTCCGGATTAATCTGGGACCTTAAGACCCGAATTCCCAATTAGTTGGGTTTTTATGATTTGGATATACTGTATTAATCCCGCAAGGGAAATTATTGCGTCTGCATTTAACCCATCCAAAGTGAGCACACACACACACACACACACACACACACACACACGTAAACAGTGAGCACACACACACTTGAAGCCCTGGGCTGCCACACGTTGGGGTAGCCGGAGAGCAGTTGAGGGTTAGGTGCCTTGCTCAAGGGCATTTCAGCCAGGAAGGTGGAGGAATGGAAGGTGCAGCTCACACCCCCACCTCCACCCATTTTTCCTGCTGGTTCGGTAATCAGACCAGCAACCTTTAGGTCCCAGACCCGCTTCTCTAAACATTAGGCTATGGCTGCCCCCCAAAAATCTGAGACCTTAAAACCGGAATTCCTGATTATTCTGGACTTTCATCACCCCTGGATAATCTATTAGTGGTATTGATTGCGTTTCCTCACCTATGGTCACGAGCTTTGCGTAGCGACTGAAAGAACGAGATCGCGAATACTAGCGGCTAAAATGAGTTTCTTTTGCAGGGTGGCAGGTCTCTCCTTTAGAGATAGGGTGAAAAGTTCTGTCATCCGGGAGGAGCTCGGAGTAAAACCGCTGCTCCTTCGCGTTAAGAGGAACCAGTTGAGGTGGCTCAAGCATCTGATTAGAATGCCTCCCAAACGCCTCCCTGGTGTGGTGTTTCGGGCATGTCCGACC
>JAOUQZ010000017.1:8051541-8069266 GCA_028564935.1 Neosilurus hyrtlii
GCACCGTTTTGTCCGAGTTGCTCGGCACTATTTCAAATTTGCTACGTTTTGTGCCTAATATTTCATTCCACGAAGTAACTCACAGCACACCATGGATTCATATTTTAACGTCAGCATATTTAACCAAGTATGGATGGTTACGTAGTGACAGCTTTACAAGTTGACTACTCATGCCCATCCTATAGTTGTTACCGTAGAACAGTTCCATGGTCAATCACGGCGTGTGCTGGGACATACCTCACTCATTAATTTAAAAAGCATTTCCATCCAACACCAGTTGTAGGTGTTACTTGTTTCCCAGTAAAGATCTTTACTCCAGTGGTTATTTTGCCCTCCGTGTGGCTCTCGCTATGTCCCTCCCCCTCTTTTTAATTCCCTATCGGATTAACCCCTACCTCATACTACAGCGGCATTGTCCGCGACTGCACTGAAGAAATTTTGGCTTTGTAATCTGCTATTGCTGTAAACATGTTCCGCTGCTAGCCATGTTCCCACTCCAATGATATTCAACTTTATCACACCTAACACCTAATAAAAAATACAGAACCACACAGCATCAAAACTAAACCAAAACAACGGTTTACATTTGAATATACAGAACTTCAACAATATAATGAAAACGTCGTTCTTAGACATACCCATCCTTCTCTCTTTCTAAGAAATAATAATTGGAGAATCTTCGCTTCCCTTGGGTTTTTATTATATCCACAGACAAGGGTGTACAAAGAGACTTTGTTTCCTTCCACGTTCCTCTCTAGCCTTTGTGAGTTTTAAAGGGTAGAATAATATCATGAAAGCATGATCATTTCAAACTGTAACACCCCTACTCATTACTGGGTTCACCTTTGCTCTTGTGTGGCTGCATTCATCACCTTCACAGAAGGGTTGACTGTTTCTAAAGATTTTCATAGAGTTGGGGAAAGTGCTGGCAGTGCATTTACCGGGCCAGAATGCACGCACACTGCAGGCAGAGCTCCAACCCGCTTCAGACAACAATGCAGATGGGCCTCCGTTAATTACACACACAGAGAAGAGAAGAGAGGAGAGCTAGTGAACTGAGAAAGAGGCTAATATATCAACTGTTTCTGTTGTTTCTCCTGCTCTCTATTGATACACAAAGACCTTCTGATTTGCACTTAATCAAGGTGAAGACAGTCACAAAACTATTACTGGCAAGAGTGAATTTGTGTCGCCCTCAGCATTCTTCCTGGCAATCCGATTAAAGGCTGCTCTGATGTCCGGACCCTGGTGCACCAACCCCCTCCCTCCCTCTCCACAACCCACTGCGGCCTCTTATCCCTCCGTGCTCTCCCAGCTTTTCCTCCATCATCACCCTAGTTATTTTATACCATTAACAGCGTCTCGTGGGACTGCTCTCAGCACTCCACAGGACAGTCGGTGAACAGGGGGGAAAACCTCTTTGGCTAATTGTCCAGCTGATGATGAAAAGAAAAAAGCCCATCAGAACAGCTATAATGTGCCTATTTGCTTGTGGCAGAGCATTATCTCAGCAAAGCGCTAATCAAACCTGATTTGCCTCGCACACGATCTAGAGCGGTGAGCAAGACGGGAATACAAACAACCGGATCACGAGAGCAGGGAGAAATAAATCAGGAATTTCACTGTCCTAATAAACCAGATTGGATCTCGGAGGGTTTTTGCTTTCCGCCCTTTGAAGACGTGGGTGTTTAAAGTGGCTGATTAACAATCGACATCCAAAAAAAAAAAAAAGTGTCTGCAAAGAGCAATCTGAGCACAATGGGCTGCAGCCTGAAATGAGAGGAGAACTGCAAAGATGTACTTCTACATGCAGTTTTCTTTTAACTGAAAATTACACTGGAGCAACCCTACACCGGGGCAACCGTCTAAACCAGGCACACATCATTATCTCTTTCTTTTTTAAACAGAGAAAAACACAAGTACATGATATGAGGCACTAGAGCTGTATCAACAGGCGTGGTCATAAAATTATTGACTGCAAGGTGCCATGACTTAATGGATGAAGAAGAAAAAAAAAAGGCTCAGTGCTGGAAGAATTGAACTGCTCTCCTATATAACAGTGGTTCAGCGTGCTGTTAAATCCATTAGTGTGTGCAAAATTCATGGCACATATTTAATGACCGCTCTCTCGCTATACCGCTACTGTTGTGCGCACTCAGGCCAGCTGCTCTCACACTCTCTATAAAAGACACAATCAGCTGTTTTATTGCTAGCTTTTATTTTAGAAAGATGCTGGAGTTCTTCCTCGAGAGTACAGTTCACAGCCTACTTTTCTTTGACCACTATTAATAAAGAGATAAGTCCAGATCTCTGCCATTTTGTATTGTTTAAATGACACTAGACTGATGTCACACTATCACATGATCACACACTGGCATTGAAGCATTTCTTTAAAAAAAATTTAACTGTTTGCATTCTGGCAGAAAATATAAGAGGTGACATTCTTTACTGACACATTAATTTAATTTGATTTCACACAACTAAAATTCTTCTTTCTTTTTTTTTTTTTTTATAATCACCTCAATATGCCACTTTTTGTCCTGCACTAATTAGGCGTTAATAGACAAGTTGCCGTCTAATAAAGGCAAATGGTTCAGAGGAAGACTAACTTTCAAAATCGATAATGACTCTTCAATAACTGAAATGACTTCCTAATAAGGAGCATGACTTTTCTTTATTTAAAAAAAAAAAGACGACATAAATCAGTCGTTATGTGCCCCCAAGACAAAACCCACAGTGAGACAGTATCAGGTTTCTGAATCCTGGCTGTAATTAAACTGCAGCTTCTACATAATATGCTTGAGAGCAACTTTTCTAAGGCATGTGAGTGCAGGCAATCACCCCTCCATCCACATCAAAGGCCGTTTGATGTAGCTTTCATATGACTTTAAAAAAAACAAAGGCAGGAGGGAGATAAGGCTGGGTGTGAGGAAGGAAAAGGGCACCTCCACTTACCAGCTTAAAGTCCTGAATGCTACAGATGAAGTAGGGCGTATTGGGCCGCCGGCTCTCTATGTACACACAATCTGTGAGAGAGAGAGAGAGAGAGAACATTAGACCACCTCTACAACATGGTCCGTTACATTATTTTCCATTCAAAATATTTCCCTCTGTAAAATTCATCAGGAATGTGAGTAATAGGATTAAAGGGCTTTTGGGAGCAGGACAGGCCTCCTCTTCTCCAGAACAAACATCAAGACTCCAGGAGGGGAAGGTCAGTACTGTTTCAACACAACGCTATTCCAATGATGATAACGATAGGGTGATTTGGAGAGAGAGAGAGAAGGAGGGGGTAGAGAGGGAGAGAGAACGAAAAGAGAAGGATGGAGAGAACAAGAGAGAGAAGGGGAAAGAAGGGAGAAAAGATAGAATGAGGGAGAGAAAAAGAATGAGGGAGAGAGAGGGAGGGAAGAAGAGAGAATGATTAAGAGAAAGAGAAGAAAGGGGGGGGGGAGGAGAGAGGGAGAGAGAGAGAGAGAGAGAGAGAGAGAGAGAGAAACACACATATGGGTGTTTTCCTATGTTGGTGGGGGACCAAATTTACCCAAAACTTTATCTGCAACTAACAAAAAAAAAAGGACACTGGCTCTCCTAACAGTTTCAGAGTTACACAGCGCTTTGCCCCGCCCGCACCTACTAATTTTAACATCGTCAAAGAAGAACCCGGCTTCAGATCTCCTTCAAGGCCGGACCTGGCCCGTGTGCTTACAGTGAATGTGACTGTTAGTATGGCTCAGGTCATGAACTCTCATCTCCTTAACAAAAACATTCATGAGGCATAGCAGACAGCAACCGTGCTGGTGTAGCCACTCACTCAACTCTCTCTCACATACACACACCAACTTCCTTCCTCTGTG
Organism: Neosilurus hyrtlii; assembly: GCA_028564935.1. Classification (NCBI taxonomy): domain Eukaryota; kingdom Metazoa; phylum Chordata; class Actinopteri; order Siluriformes; family Plotosidae; genus Neosilurus; species Neosilurus hyrtlii. The sequence goes on from JAOUQZ010000017.1 coordinate 8,055,399, forward strand.
GTCACGCTGCCAGAGGAAGATGAGAAGATTGCCCCCCCCCCTCAGATTAAGAAATGCTGCTGCATGTTCATCACAACGATGAACAGAAACCTGACCGTGGCTCGTAAGGCTCACGCTCTTACTTCTTATTTTACGCTGAAGAGCTTTTATAGTCTGAATGTGGCAAGGACATAAAGCAGGGTGTATTTGAAAGCAGACAGGCGTAGATTCTCTCCCTCAGACTGTGAGGTGCCAGCCAGGCTCCGGCTCCTCCGCAGCCTAATTCAGAAACACTCATTACATTACCCTGCTATTTCACACTCTGCATGCCTTTTTTTTTTTTTAAACCTGGCACGGCACACATTATTTATGCTAGCTAGACATGTTTTAACTAGTTCTCCTCAGTAACACTCTGGCTAAGAGTGGGAGATGGTTTTAAGGGAGGGGGGGGTTGTGGTGTCGGAGACGTAGCAGGGGTTGGAGTCTAATCGCGGGATTTAGTTATGTGGGATAAAGGAGGTGGTGGTGATGGTGGCTGGGGAGGGAAGGATGAAGAGGCGTTTGTCAACTAATAGTCAGTAGACCTCCCAGAATGAGGGGCGAATGGGTGCAAAGCTGCCAAGCACACAGCAAGGCTCCATTTTTCTTCTCTTCTCTCTCTCTGTAGACGACCAGACTCCAGCTATAAACCAGAGGCTACCTGTTCATAAGTAAGACGAACACCAAATGAGTGTGAAGCAGAGATTAGATAAGATTGATTACAGTCAAATTATGCTCTCAGCACAAAAACAACAGCCGCACATTGGTGTAGTGGTTAGCACGTCTGCCTCACAGCACAAAGGTCCTGGGTATGAGTCCCGGGCTCAGGCCTTTCTGCCCTTGCACGGGTTTCCTTCAGGTACTCCAGTTTCCACCCAGTTCAAAAGACATGCACATTAGGCTAATAGGATGTTCCAAATTGATCCTAGGTGTGAGCGTGGCGAGCTGTTCAGGGTGTACCCTGTCCTTGCCCAATGTCGGATGCGATTGGATTGGATCTGGGCACCAGACCCCTCTGTGACCCTAGTAGGGATATGCAGTTGGGCAAACGAGTGAGAACGAGAGCGACGAGTACAGAAACACACAGACAATTTCTTGATTTGACTTTCTCTTCTTTATGTATCGGTGAATTACAAAATCTCTCTCTGGCTTTAAAAGACGTACTATGATTGAGGGGTTTGGTGTTCATTTTGCTCTTACAGCCTTATCCATGTGATTCAGTGTTTTACTGGAGGATGTTTTTTTTTTAAATAATCCACACCAAAACGACACCTTTAAATGGAATGACTGCTCGCATGACCACAATAACACTGGTTTCATTTTCAGTCATCAAATACATTCGAACAGACTGCGGTATCCAGTGTAGAGTCCCAAATTCGAACAGTGTGACCACAAAGAATGACACACACCAGCTGTTTCGCAAGTCTCGCTAATCATAATTCAACATGATACCCACGAAGTCAGATCTCCTGTACTATTAATACAAAATATACAGCATATTCCTGCACATAAACCAGTTCACACCACTTTCCTACAAATTACTTAAATATGAAATTAAATACAATTCAATAAATCTTACAAAAAATTAAAGGGGAAGTGTCATGATCATTTCAAGAAAATAGCCTAAATATCATGAATGGTGTTAATAAAGAAGACAATCATTCATATAGATGGAAGTTTGGCTTACAAAGGATACTGGATAATGAATTAGGTTCATACATTTAATTTGTTAGGGGATTTGCAATACAATCTCAGTCTTTATGAACAACACTTCAGAAAGTCGGTATAACAATCCATTTCCATCCGCTCCATACTGGGCTCAAACACGTTTGCCCTCTCTGGATTCACAATCTAAAAGGCTACTCAGCAAGTATAGACAAGACTTTGACATTCATGGCATATGTAGTACAGTTTGACACAACTAAATCTGAGTAAAAATTATGACACAGCTCCTTTAACAACACTGCAATATGACATTTTTTTTTCATGCGCTTGCTTGACCTACAGTGTTAAATCAACCAAGGCACACACACCTCCATATGCCTGCTTTCTCTTTTTAAAAAAATATAAAAATTAAAAATAAAAAGCCACATGAAACCATTCAAACAATACAGCAAACTTACACCAGAAACTGGTGAAGAGTTCGGTGTAAAAACCTCTGAGAGGGTGTTGAGAAGGGTGTTTGGAAGAATATTCTAGGCAGCCTGGCAGGTTTGGCTTCATCAAAAGTAAACAGGATGTGCAGAGACACCCAACTGGAAACTGTGATTTTATCATGTAACCACTGCTAAACAATACATCAGCACTAGACCTCATATCAAAAGAGAATAAGTGGGGTACTATAATATACTATTAAAGCTGAACTGTCTTCACTTCAAAGCATTGGACCTGGGATATCTTACCATTTCATATGCATATCTTCAGGTGGTAGGGTGCACCTGTGCAAAGTTTCAACAAAATCCATTAAGCGGTGTAGGAGGATTTGCGCTTACAAGCTTCCATGGACAGACAGACGGAAGGACAGTTAGGGTATAAAATCATCCCACCCACAAAATTAGTTTGCAGAGGTTTTAAAAAATCCAGTCAAATCATACTCTCGGTAAAGTGTTAATTGCATTATTTAATCATGATTCTGATATTATACTATATCCTCCATCACCACATGAACAAATCAGATCTTTTCAGGATCAGGAAAACAAACCCTGAGCAAGAATCACAATCAGAAGACCATTTACATTCATGCCAGATGCTCATATACAGTGGAGGACTCAGCATTTTAATACAACTGAGCAATCGAGGGTTAGGGGCCTTACTAAAGAGCCCAACAGTGGCATCATGGTGGTACTGGGAATTGAACCCCCAATCTTTGGATCAGTAACCCAGAGCCCTAACAACTGACCTGATGTGTGAGTGTTATGCTTTTTTTATACGAGTATACAACCAGTGCTGTACTATCCTCTCTATCACATGACCAAGTGCAGAGTAAAAAGCAGTCATGTAATCCTTGTGCGGTTAGAATGCCGAGGGACAATAAAAGTGCTAGTCAGACTTGAAGAAAATCTTTCTGACATGTGATAGAGAGAACTCTACTGTTCGTAGTCAAAAAAACACCAACGCCTTGCTGGATTTTTATCAATGGTTTAATCACAATAACACCAGAAACTCTGTTTAAAAGAGACTCTTACAGAAGATCAGCCACTTTCTCTCAGGCTGCATTAACGCATTCAACTTGATAATGATCTCACCGTATGCTAATGTAATAACATTTTTTAGCCTATTAAGTTTCCGGGTAACCAAGACACAGGACTGCAGCTTTTACTCACCTGGTGGGCAAGAGAATGGATTTATCATTCGCCCACTCCTGAAGCACAACCTTTCTCTTTAATGCAAAGATTCTCATTTGGGTTCTGAAACACTTATACAACATTATAGCCTCCTTGACACGGTGTGATTCCTAACTGGCACCAGTAGCTCTGTAATCCTAATGGGTAACAATGTCAATATGATGAAAGCTGTAGAGGAAGGTCCAATCGGCATTCGAGTCACGGTACAGTTCACCACCCTGCTGTGATGGTATCTTTATTCGATCAGGAAACACCGAGTGCTGAATCCCTGATTCATAAAGCATGCAGAGAAGTGTGATGAATTACTGGGTACCAAGGTCACAGAGGCTTTACTATCTTGTCTCCAGCTCCTTCAGTAATGTGGAACTAACGTGTGTGATGGGTCAGAATGCACTTGTATCGCTGGCACCACCGAGATCAACCTTTACACGACAGCCACTGCAGATACACCAGAACAATGGTCCAGATCAGGGTAAACAGCTCGTGTGAATAGAGCTGCCGAGAGACCCGCATGGAGGCAGCGTTTACCCGAGCACTCCACATCCCAGAGGTGAATTAATGTGGCGTGGGCCGTAGGAGGCTAAAAGCTATCACTAACAAAAACGTGGCAGTTCCATTCCGTTGCTCTTGACGCCCGCGCATGCATCATCTTAAATTTATTTGTTTTCGTCTGTGCCATTATTGATCTTGTTGCGTTTATCTGGTCGACGCAGCAGGCGGAATAAAGATATTTAATAGGCTTGGCACTGGGCATGCTGTTTGTTTGGGAAGATGGCACTATAAAAATACATCTAGGCCATCACGGCTTATCATCATCCAGCTTTCTGGTCGCCAGCAAGGACGGATGAGTGACGTGCGGATGCCACAAACATAAATGAAAAGCGCGGTTGGCACTGTGGCTGACCTGTAGGACCCACACACACACACACGCTGTTTGTCACATGAGGAGGAAGGGGGAGGAGCACTTGGAGAACAAAAGAGACAAATCTAAAGATGAGATGACATGCCTTTGAAAGTCCCAAGCCACGTCAAGGGGGATTTACCTCAGAGAATTGCGGCTTAGGGACCCTTAACCCGGGCAGTGATTTCATTTAGAGGAGATGGATTCTGTCCAGACTGTAAGCTAGTGAAAAAGTGCTGAGGGCTGAAAACGAAACCCAAATATGGACATGGGAAGTCGATTAAAACGAGCACTAAAGGGGATAAATTCTCATTGTTTCATGTTATATGAAGCACAAGCATGTTTCAGATTTCTCACCATACCAAAATAAATAAACAAACAAACAAACAAACAAACATTCCTCAAATCAGCCCAACAACCCTGATGGCCCCTGATCGCCGTGAACTGCTAATTTGCAATGAGCTCTCGGAGCGCAGATCTCAATCTGTTCAGCGGCGTTCCAGCCATTTTGTGCTTTTCCAGAGCTTAAGCCATCAGAGCCAGAGAGAAGCAGAGAAGGGGCTGCAGTGGGGGTGGGAGGGGATGTGAGGTCTTCCAGGGTTTTTGTAGACTTCCCAAAGCCTCCCCGAGGCTACAGGTTCCACCTCCCCCGCCCCTTCTCTCGAGCTCAGGGGCTTTGCAAACACCGCACACCCTTTATCGACTGCTCAGCTCAAGCAGCATTGGCCTCGTCCTTAGATAGACTAAAATTTATTGAGCTGGAAAGAAACATAAATGCATGCAAGGGTAATAAAACAGCATGGAAAGAAAAGGAAAAAAATAAAGCTCAGACTGGATCACTTTATTGAGAGCACTTCTAAACACATCACTTAAGCATATGTATACGAGGAGAGCGGAGTGGGAGGAATCACATGGTGCTCCTGCTATACACCGCATGTCTCACAGGGTTTTTTTTCCCCTTCTTCTAGTCTGTGAAGTCGAGCTAATTTAAACCGCACCTGATGAAAAAGGAATGTTGAAGGAAGGTTCATCTACGTGTTAAATGTGGAGTTGTGCTGAACAGGTGGTGCTGATACAAGAAGGATTTGCTTCGGCTGCTTGTACGTCCAGAATATCATTACAAGTGCTGGATATAGATCAGATGGATCTTCAGTTTCCAGACCACCAACCCCCCCACCCCACCCCACCCCCAAAAAAAGATGTTTTAAAGAAAACACACAAAAACCCTTTTGTATTTATATAGTGGACACACAAGCGGCTAAGAGTTTTAATGAAAACTTGGACAGTCGCCCATTTCTTTGATATAGAGCCTGGTGTGGGTCTGTTGTTGATTATTAATCAGAGTAATTTGCATTTTTATCCATTTCCAAGATCTTTATGCTTTGAAGAAGTGCCTGTTTGGTCAATGATCTCTAACATCGACGTGCAAACTCTAAAATACACTAAACATCATTTCAAATAAATACATTGGAGCAGAAGTGAGCATTAATGAATCAGGGGATGAGTGGAACACTATCTTCATTCCCATTCCCCAGGTTTATATACATACTTGCCATGAAATGTAAACGTGTGCGTGTTCATCTACTCACTCTGCCAAAGCACTTACTCCTACTAGAGTCACGAGGACGCTAGGGCCTATCTCAGTCGACATGTAGACGAAGGCGAGGTAAACCCAGAACAGCTTGCCAGACCATCGCAGGGCCAACACACACAAAACAACTCATACTCACACCTTGGGCCAATTTGGAACAGCCAATTAGCCTATTGTGCATGTCTTTGGTCTGTCGGAGGAAACCGGAGCACCTGGAGGAAACCCGCTTAAGCACAAGAACACACGAACTCCACACAGAAACACCCGAGCCAAGGACACGAATCCAGGATCTTCTTGCTGAGAGGTGAATGTGCTAACCACTACACTGGCGTGCCGCCTCCCATCAGCTAGTGGAGTTGAAATGAGGTGCATTAGCAGGCTACATTAGATAAATCGGATCGTCTGAGGTTGCAGGGTCATTTCAGGAAAGCGTTTCTGCACAGCTGTAAGTAAAGTGCATGTTTGTTTTCACTGCACCAGAATCTCTTGTTGTCAAGAAGAGCTTGTTGCATAAGAGCTCTTATCTTGACTCACCTAATGATGTGTTTAATTCTCACCTATCCAGTGTTTTCTACAACTGTCTACTTCTATTTACTGATTTTTATACTGTAGTTGTTCGATCATTTATTAAGTTGTATGAAATCCTATAGCTCTTCCTCTTGATATTTTCACACAGCACAATTTGCAGTCCGCTCTGGTTAGATTGCCACCATTCATGTTGTACGACTATGTGAAAGGCACTCGAATTAATTCTGATTGGTACCGATGCACGATTTGCATCCGAAGCAATGCAGGGGCTTATGGCTGAGCATGTGATCTCGTTTGTCCAAACCACTGAGAGAAAATAGTAACAAGCATGCAAATACAACGAATGTGTTAAGCTACACTTTCTGACGCACGAGCCTGGAGTTTCTAAACACTAAACGTGTCTTTACTTCCAGTGAGGCGTGCAGTAGAACACACCTGCGCTGTCAGGTTGGCCGGCTCGAAGCGACTTGGCAGACGCCGAACCTACACTCCGGTGCTGCTCAAATTAAAGAAGCAGGAGGGATGCAATAAGCGCGTTCACACTCCTCTCCTCCCACATGAGCAACAAGAAGCAAACTGTCAGCCTGCACCGCTCGTGTCATGTCCTGCAGCGAAGCACGCCTCAGGCCACAGCCAAAACCCTGTATTTGAGAGGAAACCTAGTCCGAACCACTGTGTCCAATTTACACCAGTGCTCGCTTCGTCTGTTCCGCTGCTGAGGCTGGTGTGTATGTGTGCGTGTTCAGTTTTGACTCTGAAATATGCCCACACACATCTTTGCCATATCTCCACTTCACCAAGGCCACACTCGAACACCAATCCTCCACTCAAGTCTCACACTACTGTGCATAATTTCCCCTCACAGCTCACGTTATACCTCAAGATAGCATCTATCAAGCTTACTGAAGAAAAAACTAAACAAAAAACAACCCAGTCACTTCCCCCAGGTACGAACAGGAGCCCTCTGACGTGTTATCATGTAGCGACTTCCTAATTTGTAACCTGCAGGTGGTTAGGATTTCACAAAAGCCTTCTCCAAGCTTGCAGTCATACCGAGCCACGCTGGGGGATTTTTCTAAATAGATTGGCCTCCTTTTTTCTCTGCAATCCTATGGCCTGTATTTGAATTTCATGAAAAAGGCTGTAAAAAGAGGTTCCTTGTCTTGTCGCGTTGGAAACGCTTTAGCCAAAGCAATGTCAGGAAAAGCTGTATAATACTAATACTTGAGATATGAATAGCTCTGAGAGAATCCCTTGTGCTCACTGAATACCAATGAACTCTCACGTAAAGGATATTGAGACATGTTATTCAATTGAATGGTAAGTTAATATAGATATTTTTATAGAATTTTTATACAAGCCTGAAAGCCAAGCTCACACACACAAAGGAAGGCTGTTCATAGCTGTACACAGGTATGCTATATAACAGCCTCATGTGAACAGGTTTGGGGACAGCTAGAAAAAAATAGCCATTTTTTTAACATGCACAGAAAAATAACGACTCATGCAAGTGGTCAGCAGCTCATAATCGCATCTCGTCAATTACACACGACCCATGAGGTCAGGCTTTTGTTTTCTTACCTTTCAACAGCAGGGTCTAGTATGAGAAATGCACTCGACTGGTTTGCTAACATACTCCATGCTTGCTAGCACTTGCAGGACTGTTTTCCAACTCGGGAATGAGCAATGACGTTTCGTTCTATCAGCTTCGTATGAAGCTAGCGTTACTGTCTCCCTCTGAGCTGTATTCATAGACAGTAACAAAACAATGAAGGGAGATTTTGGGCAAAAATCCCCATTCGTATATGCAGTACTGTTTGAGAACTACTTGACAAGCCCTCAGGAAACTACCGTGTACTTCTTAACACTGAGGTGTTCTATTCTTCTGACACAATGTACTGGAACAGTTATGTTTATAGCAGTGGTGGGTGAAATATATATATAAAATATATTCATATATACACACCTAGCAATACTTGACATTTCTATTCTTACATCACAAAATATTTTGTACTCAAGTTTTGTGATGCTTTATTGACTGGCAACAAAAATTGTGTTTTAAAAAAAAAAGGCACTTTACAAAGTTTAAGATGATTCCAGAGTTTAAAAAAAAAAACACTAAAAGTACAATTCATGTTATATTTTTATATATATCAATGTTAGATTCTTATATCGACCTTAGCTTATTGTGGTAAAGAACCTATAGTGCACTCATAATGGTCATCATTACAGTATCATTTATGTGTATGTGATATGTTTAAGTTATACAGGCACCTATTTTAAAATAAATTACCATAAAATGGACAAAACTGGTAATTTTATCACATGGATTACTAGCGGAGACTAAACCTATAGTTAGCCGACGTTTTTCCCTGGAAGTTACATCAACACAGGTGGGATTGTCCAGTGCAAGTAAACAAGCGGGTCTATTTAGCAAGCGTCATTTTAGGTTTATTAAAAAAAAAAAAAAAAAAGAACACCCAAGAGGCAAATATGGTGAGCACTATCGAGAAAATGGGTGTACATGGTTAGCTATTTAAACCAGAGAGGGAGGAGTCTTGTGGAGACAATGAGACGTTAAATTCTATTAAATCTGAGGATGAGAATACTGCCAGAGATATGCGTGACCGTAAATCCAAAATGGCTTATGCAGCTAATGTTTTACTCAGCTAACTCGGCTTTCCTGTCGTCAGTTGGTTTAGAGACACAAAAGAAATGTTTTCCGCGATTTCTGCGCTTGTTGTTTGTGCAGCTCAGCATTGGCTGATAATGTGTTATGCTGCACTGGTCAGTGATGTAGACCAGCCAGTCCAACAAGTTGACGTCGCTACCAGCCTGGAACAACCAATCAGGAAGGCAACATGACTCTAAGCATGCCCAGTGTCGCAGCACTCGCATGTACTTTAAAATCGGGCAAGGACTGATGTTACCGGAAGGAACCGCTGACGTTGTACGTGATTGTTTTAAATTGCCAGTAACACTAATTCACCGCAGGTACCATTTAAGTAATACTGCAGTGTTTTTCCACATAATCTCCTCTTCCTACAGCTTCCGTGCTGTATCCACGATTCATATAACAGCAATTAGCAATCAAAACGGTGCTTATAAAGAAGTATAAAGGTTGTTGTTAAATGCCTTGAACAAAGAATTCGAAAATAGATATATTCTTGCATGCCGCCCTTTACAATCTCTCTAGTCCTTTAACTTTAAATGGGTATAATTCATCCCAAATCACAGCTTTCAACAAAGTATATGTAACCCATTATTGTATTACTGCACTTAAGATTGATTCCCACATACTGAATCGTCCATAAGAACGGTTTAAGAGTGGAAGAGTGTTAATGCTCATAGTTTTAAATTCACTAACAATCTTCATGCATGACGTGATGGACTGAGATCCTTTAAACATATTACTGAGCATGTCTGGCTTGAGCTGAGGCTGTAGACAGATAGAGCAACTGTTTACAGACGTTAGTCGTCTTTCCTGCTTAGAAAAATTAACACACAGCTGGGGCATTAAAAGAAACCTTCTGCTAGTGTAGCTGGTGTACACCCAGTCAACGTCCTCATGAATCTGAATGCTAATGACACGATTAAACCAAACGGGAAAAGATTTATTTTATAATAAGAGAAAATATTTTTTACATTTTCAAATTCATTTCTTATCCCTGTGTAAAATACGAGTCTAGCTGGCCAAAATCGTGAGCGGACAAAAGGTTTGTGGTTATTAAGCGGACAGCGAGGTGCTCCAGAGGCTCCTGGAGGTGGGGGACATTTGGCCCTGCTGACAGCACTGTGGGCTTTGGGTGGCTGTGTAATTAGGTGACAGCTGTCCAGACACCCACAGGCAGCCGGGGGGAACACCGACATAGAGAGAATATTAGAGAGGGTGTTCTAAGGGCTACACGTGTCTCCAGAGACAGAGCACAAGCAAATGACACAAGCAGACCTATAGCTCAATGCAGCCAGCACTGGAGCAGCATTATAAGCTGCAATGCTGATACACACAGCGCTCACATCCTGTTTGGTGAACTCTTCAAAAGGCCAGTTGCACAAGGACACTCGTGCAGCATTGTAAGCGAGACTGCAGATGGCCAGAGCGGACAAGATGTGCACCGAGACACTGGTCATTGATCCTGTGTGTGTATAATCTCCTCGCTGGATCCATAACCTGCTTCGGTGTGGAGAATATCCGCAAAGCTACGCGCAGCCCAGACACAGGAGGACCACTCAGAGAGGCGATCGATTGTGCTGCCTGGCCTGCTTGGCCCTGCACATACAAATGCTCGAGACGCTGCACACCACCCACCCCCTTTCTCTCTCCCTCACACGCACAAGCACACGCACACACACACACACACACACCTTCCATCTCTTTTTAGAGAAGCACATTTAATGCTGAAAAGACATGGCAGCAACATAATCAATGCACACCAAACCAAAGAAAGAAAAAAGGTTACACACATGTAGACACATTCAGTGTTTTTAATATTATCTACGGTTACACGCTTGTTAGTCTCACTCTCCAGTGACAAAAGCAATTAATGCCACATTTTGCCGCACCCCCCCGACAGTCTGCCTCTCTGGCTGCTTAATATGCTCTCCAAGGGTGGTCAGTTTTACATATTGTGTGCCACTAGACAAATATAAATGGATTTAACATTTAGCTGCGCTTAATCCTGGCCAGGCTTTGTGCTTACTTAAGCCACCCAAATCTGATTGCAATGAGGCTGCACCAAATGACCACCGATTCTGTAATTCAGAGGCTTTAAAAATACAATATGGGTTACTGTAACACACACACACACACACACACACACACACACACACACACACACACACATGTCTAAAAATTGGTGCAAGGAGACGAAAGAGGCTCCTGAGTAGGAAATTAGGTACAACCCAACAGCCGATGCAACGTTATAGGTACCTTAGTTGACACCCTGAATGAATGACATCACATCCTGGTACATTTCCTGAACATGCTGTATTTATTATTCCTGCCTGTCTGTCAGGGAGATGAAGAAAAGCCGCTATTGTCTAGGCTAGCAAATAGAGAACCGACAGGGCGCGGCATCAGTGTCAGAGACGGGGCTTCATTATGGCACAGAGAGCTTTCAGGGACCTTCCACAGAAAAATGCCTCTGAACATATTGCGAGTGTGTGGGGTGGTGGTGTAATGTGAAAGCAGGATGAAAAAGGTTGGAATTACACACTGGTCATGATTTCCACCGTCTCAGCTTTAAATAACAATGCACGGCTATCGTGCTTCTACTTGACCTTTCGCTCTTGAGAGGTGAACGAAAGACAGGGCAGGGATGATTTAAGTTTATAGGCTACACACAATCACTGGCCTGCACTACAGCTTTGACATTTCCCCTTAACTTGTGCATGCAAAAGCAATTTACAAACAGGAAGTGAAACAAACCCTGATTACAGACAGCGGTTACTGCTGCCAATACAATGCATAATAAACACCTATTTCATATTTCCAAATAAAGGAAATAAAAATGTGTTCATGGGCGGGCTAAAAAAACCTAAAGTGCAAGACATGATGTGAAATAGCGTCACATGCTCCAGGCTTTCTCAATATCATCTCTCATCAAGCGCATTAGAATAAATTCCCATTACTGTCGCTGGTAGCCAATACAAACGCGTTGCTTTTCATCTACACGTTAGTTATACGAGTCATGTCTACTGAGGCAAGACTTATTCACTTGTGGTATGCTAATGCAAGGATATTAGTTATGTTAGCATAACATTATTGAACACATTCTTTCCCATTGGGAGCCGAATCAAACTCGAGCTCGTCTTCCTCCAACACCAAACGCAACTATGCTCACTGTGACGATGAGAATACCTTAGAAAAATATTGCATGCGTATTAAGGTGACGAATTCATAAGCACTATTGTGGAACGATCTCCGTGACTCAAGGCAGAACTAGACGTTAAACAGCTCTTACCACCAGGCCTGTAGATGATGTCATCCTCTGTGACGAAGGAAGTGATCTCGCCCGTCTCTGTGCGCTCATAGCGCGATTTCTTTTTCGGGAGCTTCTTCTTGCTTTTCTTAGTGGCTTCCTCGGGAGCGGTGGTGCCTCCAGCCGCCTCATTCTCCTCATCCTCGCTGTGTTCACTCTCGGCGTAGTTCTTGGCACCGCCCTCTAGTGTGCAGCTGCGGCGTGGCCTTGAGCTTTCGCTCTCGCGCACCTTCTCTCTTCGGTCGCGCTCTCGGTCGCGCTCCCGCTCCTTGTCTTTCTCTTTGTCGGCGGTCATAATTCGCCACGTGCCTTCCTCTGTCCTCTCACGGCTGGGCCTCCGTGAAAGGTAGACTGTGAGCCTGGGCTTCAGTCTTCTGAATTTACCAATCAAATCCAGGGAAAATTCAGCCACACCAACAACCCCAGGGTTTCAGGAGCGCTAGAGAGAGGAAAGAGAGACCATTTAGATCTGAAATACTACATATCTTGAATCATCGCTGATGAACATCACACTCATAGCTACCATGAGAGACTCTCATCATAGGTGAAAGGCACTAGAAAAAAAGGCTTATTAATAGACATGCAATCTTCAGAATCAATCAGAGGCACTAGACAGCACAGCTACTCGGAATAGAGAGGAACATCAATGAGCAATCTCCTCCACCACAGCACTGCGTGGCCTCAGGAGAGCTCAGAGCAAAGCTATATCAAAAAGAACACAAACTTCAAGCTGCCTGCTCTATTCCCCAGTTCATTTTGCTGAACGCTGAGAGGCGGTCAATTGTTTTCTCAGTGACCTAAAGAGCGCTCCCGGCAGCTCCGTCTTCAAACAGCCTCCCGCTACACATCTTACAGGAGACCGGGTGTACAGAGCTTCTCGATATCTCTACATTCGAGCGGTAGAGGACTGCTTTCCCCCCAACATCAAACTTGGAAGCGCTCTGAGACAGGGCCCTAGCTGGACCAGCGGCCCTTGTGCACTTCAGGCTCAATGGTTTTTGGTCATGTGTGGGTCAAAACAAGCTGCCTCGATTCAGCCTAGTGTAGAGCTCAGCACCGCAAATCAGAGGAGACAGGCATGGAAAACAGAACCTGGCTACAATCTCCAGGCAGAAAACAGCTATGGATCAAATCCTGTTATTGTTTTTTTTTTTACAAGCTTTTCTGAAATGCTTGCTGCTTCTTTACCTCTTTTAAGTCAACAGTCATAAAAATAAAGATCAATCATCTGGAGAAAAGGAAAAAAAACATTGGGGAGAGAAAAACAAACCAGTCCAAGGAACAGCTGAACAGGGCCAGGACTTGAGTGTTAAGCTAAAACCTGGTAAGCCTAACATTTGGAGAAATTGGGCTTATGTGGTAAAAGGATTTACTTAGTTCCTCTTCAGCCTATAATGTATGTAAATTAAAAAAGTATGTTCTGCATATTCACACACAGAGAGAGAGAGAGAGAGAGAGAGAGAGAGAGAGAGAGAGAGAGAGAGAGAGAGAGAGAGAGAGAGAGA
>JAOUQZ010000017.1:8069366-8086025 GCA_028564935.1 Neosilurus hyrtlii
AGAGAGAGAGAGAGAGAGAGAGAGAGAGAGAGAGAGAGAGAGAGAGAGAGCGAAAAAGGAGAGATATTTTCAGCAGCCAGTTGGGTTTTTCATCATCTTCTCAAAACACAAACTTGAATGACTTGACTAGGTTTTCGCTAAACACTCGAGAAGTGTAGGCGCTGCTTTCTTTAGAGCAACATCAATCATGTATGTCACAACCTTTCAAGTCAAACTCCTAGCCCTTTTTAGTAGAAAATCTAGCATGTTCTGCCAGTAAGCATGGCCAAAAATCCACCTGGTTTCCCAGATTTCAGTGACAGCACAGACAACCTTTTCTCCCTGCCTATCAGCAAAGACGCGCAGTGATCTCATTTACTCACCGCTATCTCCAACCTCTTGAATCACATTTAAAGATGAGACTCCAAGACCTTTTTTTTCCTGTAATCCAGTAACTTTATCTTGCTCCAAAAAGCTGTATAAAAAGAACTATGTATATAGACCAAGAGAATCATCCAGTCAGATTAAGACCTTTAAGTGCTTGAGGCACGAAGGCCAGGAAAGTATACAAAAGATATCCCAGTTTCCAAGACTTGCGAGGAGCATGTGACGATGTGACTATATACGTCCTCGAGTGTTGCCAGGGGTGAATCCAGAAATGTGAGGTGACAGAGAAAGAAAGAACTGGGTCATTTGCCAAAATCAGGTGTGTTTTACTGGGGTGGGGGTGGGGGTGGAGGGGTGAAATAGGTTTTGGCAGGCAGAGTGGCGCAATTGACAACTCCGCTCGTCAACAAGCAGCCTGTCATCTCTACAGTAGACGCCGACTGACAGGGCAGCTGCTCTCCTCGTCATCCTCAACACAAACACCAGCGTCACGGCCGGATTAATCACCTAATGATGAGCTTCCACACTGACCGCCGGCTGGCTCGATGTCTGACACACACACACACACACACACACACACACACGGCTAACCACAGAGCCTCCAACACATTAACAGAGATCAAGTGAAAGCGATGTTTTGCAACATTTCGGTTTATGAGCGCAGACGTCAGACACTTCAGTCACATAACTGCATCTTAACAGACTTTACTACCCAGCAGTGGCGTTACAAAACAGCATCGCTATTTTAGATCAAAACATTCATCATGCTTGACCTTTCCAGCAGAAAATGAGTGTGAAGTCCGAATTACTCAGAATTTAATGTGTTGAAATGGACAGAATACTGTTTTATGACAATTTTTCAGATCTAAAGCACATATCTGAACACAAAGGTCAGGAATGAACACATTTCCTTAGAGTGAGGAAAAAAACAATAACAAATCTCACTTACAATACAACCTTAAGGGCAACTGCTGAGGTGGTACACATTTGTGAATTATTCAAAAAATTTTCTTTTTAAGTTAAATATATTTGAAAATGAAGCTTTATGAAGATGAAGTCAAGAACTTCTTTCCTAGGCAGAACAACATATCCAAAATAAATTATTTGTACAGGTCTAATGGTGAACCATTAAAACATATTACCCAGAATTCATTTTTACTTGTGGAAGACTTACACTGATTTTTGTGTAAAAAGACTGCTGTTTCAGTCTTGCGAAGGCACAAAAATGTAAAAATAGAACATGAACTCATCCGTACATATAAGGCAAGATGGCAAAAATAACAGTATACAGATATTAAACTAATCATATATAAACCAGAGAAGAAAACTAAGGATATTTTCACATAATACGAGCTTACATTTACAAACATCAGACAAACATCAGCTCGTTTATAGGAACAAATGATATATACACCTGTACATACACATCACTACCTCTGCACTACAGCCACTTCACTTCTTTTCAGTATTTTTGTATTTACACTTCCGTATATATATAACGTTTTTTAAAAAAATTAATTTCTTTATTATATAGCTTTTATTTTTTACTCTATTTTTATGTGCAATACTTGTTTTTTTATGAGCAATATTGAGGACTCTGAGTCCAAGAATTTCATTGCGGGTAGTGATGTTCAACTGTTACCTGTGGAATGTTGGATTAAAAAAGGCCCATTAACAGTATTAGGAAGACTTTCCAATGATCTCTGTCTTATTGCAAAACCTTGAACCTGAGACGAAAAGTCTAAAATCACACATGTACTCAACGTGTGTTAAATAGAGCTTCAATAGAATAATGGTGGTGTTTCCTTTTGATATTTACATTAAAAGATTTAAGTAGAAGAATCCAGGGTAAAAATGAACTTTAACTAAACCAAGAAAACAGACAATGAAGTTTGCTATAGATAATCCATCTGTATACACTCATACATTTTTCCTGAAATGTTCTACAGTAACTATTGTCATATGGTGGCCGTGAGCAGTTTTCTCAAACCTCACTCCAATATCTGCAGGCTTTGTAGAAAATGTTCAGGATATAATACAGTCATGGGTCTTCAGGGCATAGTTAAACATGTAACTATATGCCGTACCGGGAGGTACAGCACAATCCACATGCCCAATCTTTTAAAGAAGATGGAGGTAAAGACTTGGCCGGATTAATACATGTTTAGAATGATCTGAAGGTCAGCGCCGATATTTGCAGGTTATTAATCCAGTACAAGAAAGCATGAAAACAAATGCTACACTGTACACAGCATAAATTATTCCATTCCTAAGCCAGCTGATTATACACATGCTATAATTCTGTGCATGATTATGAAGTCCAATTTATGCAGTTCACAAATGTGGCCAATGCTAGAATGTACACCCATCATCCATAACATTAGTACCACCTGAGTGGTCTGTGGCTCGGCAGCCCTATAAACAGTAAGCTGCTATACACTGTGAGTTTTGCCTCCTTTCCATCAAAGCCAACAGTAACGGTTTCAGTTGCAGTTGGTGTGACAGTGGCTCTTCTGTGGGATCAGACCAGACGCACTATCATTCACTCACCACACGCATCTCTGAGCCTTCCAGTCACTCAAATCCTCACTCTTGCTCATTTTTCCTGCTTCCAAAACGTCATCTTTGAGAACTGACTGTTCACTTTCTGCTTAACACATGCCACTCCTTGGAGGGTGACACTATAACAAGATATTTAAATGTTATCCACTAATGACTGATCGGTGTGAACGTAAAGCCACAGACTTCATGCTGCTTGGATTGTGGCCCTATACTGCAAAACACAGTACAATCAAACTACTCAAGATTATTAGAAACACAATACTTGGAATATATACAGCAGAGACATCTTGATAAGCACTTCAATCATAATCGATCTGCCGTTTTGTGCTAAAGCAGAAGTTTTAGTGGGCCCAAACTGTATACGCTCCTCAAAAAATGTGTCCCGGTATTAATCTAATCGATGATCCCTGTTCTATTACTATTTAAAACACACACTGCTTCCTTGTGCAGCACAAATTTTGACCAGGACCAACTACACAGTTATCAGTGTGCTCTTACGCAGAGCTCGCAGATGAATAACGTGCTGAGGGGCAGGTGAGGCCTGAAGCCATTACACATCAATCAGTGGAGCAGGACCCTTTGAAAGATAGCAGCTGTCTTAATGGAAAAGGGAGGAAGGGAAGGGGAGAGAGAGAGAGAGAGAGAGAGAGGAAGAGGGGAGGGGATGGAGCAAAACCAGCCATTTGTGAAAGCCAGTGAATAGGCTTCAGGGGCTACAGCACCTATTTTACCATTTCCATTACTGCTATGATGTCAAGGGGTGTGAGCCAGGAGGGTTTAAATAAAAATATGTTCCTCCCTCAGAGAAGCGGAGAAATTAGACCTCCTCGCCCTCTTAACCACCATGTTGCACTCTCTCTATTAACACATCACCCCACAATGGGCACGCAGCAGGACTCTATTACCAAACGCACTCCTTTTTTCCAGCGCAAGTCTTTCATGGTGCTGTGCTTTATTCATCGCGAATCTCTCGCACATTACTCCCACAGACGTACGAGCTTAGGAAGACCTACTGTACGGCAAGCAAAGTACACATGCCGGGTGTTTGTTTATTTATTTAAATAATTTACACAGGTCAAGTACTTGTGCCAATCAAAAGATTGTGTCATGCCCTGAAAAAATGTATGCAAATTATTTGCTGATTCCGAAGGCAACAAATGTGTTTTCCATCCGAGAATTATGAGATGCTAGAAGTATGACTGGCAAGGATTTAGATGGGCTTTGTGAGAGGATTGAAAGCTGCAAAATGCACTCGTATGATTTGGCTACGTCTTATGAAAGCAAGATTAAGCTGTGTTATCTGTAATGTGGGGGTGTCTGAGTGCTGGTGGTGATTTGCGGGGAGGGGGTTCAAATTTATCAGACAAAAAAAAGTCCATATTCAATTTGCTTTCTATAGCTCATGACAATGGCAAACACAAAACAGAGCTGTAATGAATGCTGTCAGCTTACCTCATCGGCTGAAGAGCTACAATGAAGACTAAAGAAGAGGTCCAGTATAAAAGACACAACACCAGCAATCATTCAAAGGCAGTGAAAAGCAAAACAAAGGCACCACTTCACCCACCCCCACCCCCCACAAAACAAAACTACAATCCTGAGCGAAGGAGCTCTCGTATGCAACCCTGTGACTCCCAGCGCTTCTAGTGACGTGTTTACCGAGAATCTCATAGAGCACAGACACACACCGCTGCTTCAAAATGACACGTCGTAACCCGGGCTGTGCACTGAAACTGCGTGCTCAGGACCTGTCTGCATGCTTCAGTGGATAAACGGTACAAAAATTTCCGAAATAAAAATGCTCAGGAAAATTGACGGCGCTTTTGTAAAGTGGAAGGGATTTCCAGTTTGGTAGAGGATGTATATAACAATGGCTGACTCACACCATAACCCTTATATAGGCTTTATTAGTACTAGGACCTTAATGACTTATCGAACATCACTCACAAGCATTGATTCTCTTTAACACGACCAATACTTTACTTTTGTTTTGTTTTCATCAGATGACAAAAGACCAGAGTGAACACTTGTGTCTTTACATTGAAGGTGTAAAACCTCACAGGATATAACAGGATCTTTACCTACACGTCATCTGAGCTGGGAACACGCTGTGAAAATTCCTGACGTGGCCGTTTCAGGCGGAACTAAAGCCCCAGCGATGCTCCGGATACGCCGGTGAAATCTGAATAGAGCAGCATGTAAACCACATCTTCATCACTGTAGCTTTCCACACGCTCCATTTCCACCGATGGCCTCTGAACGGCACAACGGTCTCTTCTGCATTGTGTAGCATCGCATGACTGAGTGAACTTCTCCTTAACTGGCCCCCAAGGGAGCGGCTCCCACCCACTAACACTCACTCTCACCGGTGGTGTACAAACAACCTGAACCCCTGACCTTTACCTATTTACACTGTGTGTTTACGAGCTGTGGTTTATGCACCACCTCATTCATAAGCATGAACTCTGGAGCACCTGGGAGGATGGGAAGGGACACAGCTGGGGTATTTCATTCACGCTGGATGATTTCTGAACCAGAAGCAGTGAATATCAACCAGAGATCAATTTCAGATATCTTCGCTCAAGCAAATGGGTAAAAATATTTCAAGGTTAGATTTCAGGTTATTAATTGTACGCAGACAAATCTGGCAGCTGCTTCACCAACCCAGTAAAGCAGCGGCTAAAAGCTCGGTGCTCGTGGGAGGGAATGAAAGTATGAGTGTATGCGTGTCCTTCCTCCAAGCAGTCGATCCCCCCGAGGGCTCTGCTTCCCATCAGCGCATGTGTCTATTATCAGCCTGAGAGCAACTTCATTTTATACTGTAATACCTGAGAGAGACAGAAACTGTGTGTGTGTGTGTGTGTGTGTGTGTGTGTGTGTGTGTGTGTGTGTGTGTGTGTGTGGTCTGAGCACTCAGACTAGCCTGTTTATCTGAGAGTAGGCAGTGTTTTTGAGAGCTCCACACTCTCCATTCCCTCCAAGAGTCCAGTTCTGGAGTGTGTGATCACAGGCTGGATGCTTGAGAACCCTTTAATCTGCACCGCTGATAAGAACACAGAATGTGAAATGCACAGAAGCCTTTATTTCACATCAACCATAAGTCTGTGACTTATTTCCCCTGACTTGTTTTCTTTTAACGAGTAATCAGGTACATGTGCTTTCCTTATTTAAAGGCCGTTGATTGATTTCTTTCTTTTGCCGAACCGATTAATCCTACTACAAGGGTTGCGGGGAGGCTGAGACCATGTCATCCGACACTGCTGCAAAGGTGGGGTACACCCTGAACAGCTCACCAGATCACAGGGTTAACACACAGACACACAACCATTCGCAGTCACACTCACACCGAGTGGCAATCTGAAACAGCCTATTAGCCTAATAGTGCATATCTTTGGTCTGTGGGAGGAAACCGGAGTACCCAAAGGAAACCCCACGCAGGCATAGGGAGGACATGCATAATCCACAGAGAAACGCACAAGGCCAGGACCTGAACCCAGGACCTTCTTGCTGAGAGGTGTACATGTGAACCACCATTAGTGATTGATCTTTAGATTCAAATGCATTATGCACAACATTTGCAAAGGTGGAATTTAGCAAAACTAAACTACTGACCAACAGCACTATTGAACTTATTAAACTACTAGATACCTTCTTCATATTTTATTACTGGTCAGGAACACTATATCTTCTTTGCCTATGGGATTTGCCAAGTTGCCAGCTAGCTAACTTGGACTGCTAGATGACTTGCTAGCTAATTTCACTCACCCTACAGATTTTTGACTCGCCACAGGCCAGCGGACTAGTGTAAGTTTCCACCCCTGCATTTGCACACTTATAGCTTAACATTTTATTTATTTCCTGCCAAAACTTTTTTTTTTGCACAGCAAACAGTAATGTCAAGTCAGATTTGTTACAATAGCAAGTAGTAGCTCACTGTTGATTAGCTTATCAGTGTGTAAATATGATGGCACCTTGCTTCTAAAAACAAGTTTATAACCTGATTTTAAGGGTTAGTCAGTAAGAAAACACTTTTAAAAATGTAAAAAATGACTACACCATTGAATGCTATTATCATTCAAACACTGAATTATCTGCGTGTTCATTATGAAGGCACAGCCCACACCTGATTTAAAGTTAAACACTCTCACTCAATTCAGCTTGACAGTTCTCACACACACACACACACACACACACACACACACACACACACACACACACAGAGAGAGAGACAGACAGAGAGAGAGAGAGAGAGAGACAGACAAGCAGAGACAGAGAGAGAGAGAGAGAGAGAGAGAGACAGACAAACAGAAGGATATGAAATCTGCTGTGTATTTTCACTCATTTCTAAGTTTTATTAAATAAATAAACGCTCTATTTTACACATTAGCTTTTTTCTTAACCTGCAGTAGCACTTTTACAATCACAACACTAGAAAAGATAATATTTTAACCCACACATACAGCAGATGTATTAAAACCAGAGCAAGAAGAGTCCGAGGATTTAACTGAGCGGTTAGCGGCGAGCTGTTAGCATTAGCTCCTCCTCTTGCCAGATAATGCTCATTAAGTGTGCAGCACATCTGAGCAGGGCTCATCCTCAACCCCCAGCACGTACAATCAATACTGAATCAATGGTGCATAAACACAGCTGTCACTGTCTAAATCCATCTCACACACAGAAATTAACATTACACACTGAAGCCTATGCCTAATGCAGCCTCGCATAATTAGAGTGAATACAAACACTCACGGTAAAGCTAAATAAATAACCGCCGAGCTTCTTTAGTCCTAAAAGATCTTCTACAGTGACCTCATTTTCTCCATATAGAAAAGCAGCATACTCGAGCGCATGAGGTTCAAGATGATTAGTGTCCACGGGTGATCCCATCAGGACAGGGTTTCAGAGTGTCAAAGCCTTTTCTCACTACATTTTGTAGCTATCTGGACTCTTTTTAAAAAAACTGACTGGCAGCAGATGGCCCAGGAGAACAAGCGTCACATTCAGACACACGCCTGACAGCTTGGCCAAAAGCATCTCCATCCTGGATACCACAGGATGGCATTACCTCTAATTAGGAAAGGCTTTTGTTTCTACATGAAACACCTTTCTTTCTATGCTGGGCCCCAAACCCACAGACTGTATCCTTTTAAGAGTCCGCAATCTGCCGGGCATGACACCCTTTCCGTCATTTCTAAGTCCACATGCTTGAGAATATAAATATGAAACTGGGAGCCTGGAATGCACCCCAGCATTATTTACTATGGAGAGGGAGGACGCATGCCGAGAATCAACAGGGATTCAGAAGATGCAGTTGTGGCACTGATTTGTGTCTTATGATGTCTGTTAACAGCAATCTGCCAAAACAGGAAAGCAGGACAGGGATGAAAAGGGGACATAATAAACCTATGGCTATGAATTGCCTGTCTGGGCGAATGGCCTGTGCAGACAGCACAGTAAACATCATTTCAGATCGCTTCCTTGCCTTGGAGTGAGCAGATCAGAGGAGGGGAAAAGCGACTGGAGGAGGTAATGAAAATGCTGCTGGAACAAGCAGGATCAGAGCTCCGCTACACTCCCCGGACAGCTCATAAAACATGCATTGAGCAGGGCTATTACCGGCCAGGGCGTTTTAGTGCGCCTAGCACACACCCACAGACAGTGCGCACTTACAAAACCCATATCCGAACCCTTCTGCTTCCTTTATTTCATGTGAGAGAGCATCTGTTTAGAGAAAACAGCAGTACGCTGAGGGCAGCGTGCAGGCTGGCACAGCGCGCAGAGTTTGCGGGGCGTTTGTAATGCCGTACAGTAGCGATCGGGAGATTAATTTGGCCTATCCATGTGTGAAATGGAGACCTGATCCCTAACTGATATGCCTCCAAACAGAGGGCAGAATATTTTTCCATCATTTCACAACAGCCATAATATATTAGATTACCGCCCGCATCCTTCACAGCGTATGCAGAAAGGAGGTCAGGGAACGGCTCGTGTTTTACCACAAAGCCTAGCAGCAACATTGGGATAGGCAAAGTTAAATCCAACGCTGAGAAAAAGATAATGGAGAGCTTAAGAAGTCAACGAATGGCAAGCAAAATTATCCCCTCATTACAGTCAAAACGCCAATAATACTCTTACAATGCAATCTCGATTAACCGGGGGAAAAAAAAAAAAATCAGTGAATGAGATTTTTTTCTTCCTTTTGGGAAAGAAAAAGAAAAAAAATAATTTTTGACAGCGTCTGTCATCTCAAGGCCAATTGGGTAACGAGGCCGGAGCAGCCAGCGTGATACATTCAGTCAAGGGAAACACTGCATTACACACATAATGCACATGGTGTTCCATGACAAGTTATTGTGCTCCAGTTGTGTTTTCGGCAGCTTCATGCTCAGGAACATGCTGCTTAACTTTATCAAGCCTCCAGGGGCAGGTCTGTGTGGCTAGAAGTTAAAATAGCTTGCACATGCATGGCTAAGCTTGCAAACAGCCAGAGTGAGTGTGTTTCACCACAGTGACACATTCATCTGACCGTAGAAACACACACACACAGGTCGACGTAAATGAGAAGTCCATTGACAGGGTGACTGTTTTTAGTTTTCAGTAATAATAAAAAGTTTGTGGGATGTGAATTGTAGCCTCCCATTTTCATATCCTTCTCTCCATGCCTCCTTTACACGGATTTCGAGATCCTCTTCATCAGTCACCTCGACAAATGGGTCCTCTAGTCACCTTATCGCTGTCTCCTCCAAATAACCGAAGAGCGGACAGCTCGGCTCTGCTCACAGCATGACGGAGTGCTCTCTCATCCAGACTTAACACTTTAATCAAAGGATTCAGAGTTAGACCCACCCACTGCCTGAACTTTTTGTTTTGTTTTTTGTTTTTTTAAATATAAATAGCTCCATGTTTTGGCATTCGAGACGTCTCTGGCATCTTGCTATCAATAAAGCTCTTCAAAAAGGATGATTGTTTCCACGATTTAGTAGCTTCGATGGTAAATTGGACTTGTGCTCTATTTAGAAGGGAAAATGAAAAGGCTTTCGATGTTCCTGCTAAACCACGGCAGATTGCAAAACTACACCTTTAATTCTGAGAATTAAAGTTCTGCAGCATTACATAGATCATCATCAATCCTTCTGTTGTTCTGAGCTATTCCTCACCAATCTTTTCCATTTCATCAATAATAATGCAAAACACTGGAGAGTTGCAGAGTTGTCAGTAGTCTAGACATGTGTTACTACATTACAGTCAACACTGCTGGGGAAAAAAAGAAAGAAAAAAAAGCACATTCTGTCACATGGCTCGGATCCTATCTTTCCCGTCAGTGTGTAGAAAGCTCGCTTAATATATCAGTAGTCGGGTCGTGCGAGTTATTGAGCCGACTCAAGTAATTTATTTCAAATCTTAAATCTGGATAGGTTGAATACTTACCTCGTCCCCTCATTTTCTTCATCGCTGCCATTGCTCTGCTATTTCTGGGTTTTTTTAGGAACTTGTCAAGGTGGTTGTTTCCTCCTAAGGGTTCCCGTTTTCATATGTAACTCATTATATAAATTCATTTTGAGTATGGCAGGTTGAGATATCTCTTCAGTTGTTTAATGGAACGACAGACTGCATTAAGGTTGTTGGGGTGTGTAGAAGCGGGTTAGGTCCCAACAAAAAAACAAAAACAAAAAGTGGTGTGGAAAATGAGCAGCACCTTCTCTTCCTCCACTTTCACGCCTGAAGTGCCCTTGAGCAAGGCACCTACACCCAACAGTTCCCCGGGCGCAGCAATGTGGCTGCCCACTGCTCCCAAGTGTGTGTGCTCACTGTTTAGGTGTGTGCGCGCTCTCTTTGGTTAGGTTAAACACAAAGCCAAATTATCCTAGCGGGATTAATATAGCATATAAAAATTCAAAATCTAATTAGCACCACCTGCTGTTTACTAGTACGTCGAACATGCTCAATGCACAGTAAACACGAAATGGTGGCAGGTGAACATTTAGAGCTGCAACGTCGACACTCCACAGGAAGATTTTGTTGTTCTTTTGATTAAAATCCGCAAAAAAATGTAAAAATTTTAAACTTTAATGACTTGAGCAACAATATTTGTGGAAATGGCTCTTACCGATAAATTACTCGAGCTTTGGCTCCATCGTCCCAATACGAGCAGACACTCAAGCCGATCAAAATACAATATAGTTTAACTGAACTGGAATCTCACTGGCTTTTCAGACCAACAGTTAGATAAACCTCAGAACAGTGAGCTTCACTATACCGCGTCTTTTAGGGGAAACACACATTACACATCAGATTTCTTTTTCGTGTGAAAGTAGGTGGTTCTTGGCTACATCAAGTTCGACTCGATAGTGATAAACAGACGTCTGGCTTGCGAGACTATGACTAATCAGCCCCGAGGAAGACCGTTATAGCTGCGTGTAATCAAGCTGGCTTAAAGCCATGTCTCACACAGACAGGTCTGACATTTTTAAGGACGTACGCAGGCACAACAGAGCCCTTAATAATGTACATGCACAGCATTTATCACGTCGGCCAATCAGAGCATATGCTGTTTTTATTAAAAATGGAGAAGACAGTAGAAGACTGCTCAGAACGTATTTAAATGCTGTGCCCTGAAAGTGCTGTGTTATGATGGCAGGGGCGGTAGTGCACAAAGTAATTAATATCATAATAATTCATTTATATATCAGTTAGCCCACCAGGCATGTAAAAGCTTCAGTGCTGCCCAATACGGTGTTTCAATTTCTAAAGTGTTGAAATAGCATACAGCCAGATTGCTCGCTAATTAAGATATTATTATGCACAAAGGGGGATGACTGAGTATGGAGTATTATCCTTCTCTCTAACGTTTTCAAAACAAATTCTACGCCATGTTTTTGTTTATTTCCAATATAAAGCCGGAATATATTTCCTCACTACAGTTTTAACACCTTTAAATAAACTACCACTGTTCTACAATTCTTCTGACTGTGACCATCATGAACTTCTCACTGTGTGTTAATGGTTTGAGAAGTTCATAACAACAGCTTGGCCAGGATCAGAAGGATTGTTCAAGGAAGCTAAACAATGTCCCAACAATGACGTGCATTGTAAGCATCCAGAACAGTGTGTGATAGAATGGCATACTGGCTAAAATCCAACAACCCAATATATTATTAATAAAAGACATTACAATAACACTCAGAATTATTAAGATCCACACCATGTACCAGAACAGAATAAGGCACAGTCTAGATAAATTCAGTGGAGAAGCTGATTGCCTCATGTAACAGGGTGTCCTTGTGTCCATCTTCCTTCTAGTTCTTTGTTTTCAGTTATGCTGTCAAGTGTCATGCTTGCACTCAGCACTACCTCTCTTATTTTAACCATTACCTTGTATGGCAATGCCTAACAACCCCCCCCCCTCCTGTATTTTTTGTTGAGGTACATGTGCTACTTCTGAGATGCTCATGAACCTGATCCTTCTGCTTTCTGAATCCTGTGATCTCTCCTAAGGTGTTACTAATGGATGGAGTTCTCATCTTAGAAGCCCCTCACTCCTGTGGTGATCAATATGGACCTGAATATACACTCGGAAACTGGGAAGATGACTTTTCGCTGCTAGTGACAAACTCTTTTATTGAAATGATTTAGGGATCCAATTACCATTACAGTTATAAGATAATCAACTAGACCTGTTTAACTATAGAGAAGTTTCTGCAACATGGTTTCTATTGTTATCTTTTTTCGTGCAAATGATGACAAGTTTCCCTTTTGAGTCAGGTTTACAGAGAAATGTTTAGATTATTTATCAAATTTTCTTTTACTATATAAAGCTGCATTGTGACAATGTCAGTAGTTAAAAAGCACTATAAAAAATACATAAATACAACTCAATTAAATTAACAAGCCACACCCCCCCACAAAAAATTATCATGTACCAGAAGTGGACGTAAAAGCCGAATTATAAAATCTAAACGACTACAATTAGCATCACTGGGAATCCTAACAGGCCAAAAAGTTGCCAGCAATGTTGTTAAATCCCTCTGATTGGCACTGCCAGCTCAGTTCCAAGAAAATTAAATTTGAGCGAAGGGTGCCTTTTATCTCAGCACTCATGTGAACTAGCCAAAAAAATAAATTAATAAATAAAGAGGAAAAAACCAACAACATGTAACCCAAGCAGGCCGTTCGGAAGTGCCTGGGAAAGCTGCGTTTTCACAATGGAAACATTCTGTCCACAATATAATCCATTGTGTTCACTCAACATGCAGAGCGTGCGGCATTTGCAACCTGTCTGCTCACACAGAAATGGTCTAAACAGCAATCGAGTGTGAGAGGGAGCATGGAAAAGCCCCATTTTCAAATTGGCTGGGGAATGAATGCAGGCTCATGTACTGACTCAAAGCTAGGGATCTGGAGAATGGAGACATCCGCATGTGGCTCACAGGAGTAGCACACGGCAAAAACGGCCCGCTAATCACTCCGGCCAATAACATGAGAAATCAATGACTAAGCAATACTGTAGTGACTCTGATGTAATATGCACCAGCTATGTATAGCTGGAGGTCCCTGAGGGGCTACGCAATAACACGCCCTGAGTTAAACCAGATGACAGCAAGCATGAGCATTAAGAGCCATTAGTGTTGCTAACAACAACGAGAAGTAATGCAAGACAAGGCAACAGCGAGAACCAGATGAGAATGAACTCTTGCAGTATACAACAATCAACGATGTTGAGTGATGGATTATAAATATCTTACCACATGATCACATTAAGACATTTATGACAGATGATAGATAATAAACGATCAGGAAAACAGCACTGCATTTAAAAATAGAGCCGTACTGAAAACAATTCTTAAAATGGTGTTAATACGACACAATGATCTGAACAGATGTACTGTTACCACCCACAAGACGGAAACTGATTTTTTATTTTTATTTTATTTTAATTTTTTTGCATTATTGCTTGCGCATATCTGTTGTTTTAAATGTATACACAAATAAAACTTTCTGTTGGCTGGGTTTAAGATAACACATTATTGGCCAGTGCTGAGCTGTGTCACCAGGAAAATGGCAGAGTCAGCATCAGCACGAAGTCCAAGCTTTTACGTCTAAAACCAGACGCTGTTCCTACGGAACTCCTTCATAAAAAGTCAAAGGATGACAACGGGTGAGAGCAGCTCCTCGCCAAAAGGAACCAGTAATATGTAAGAGCCTTTAGTATGCTGGGAGTTTTATCACCTAAAATGTCGCTCACTGCATGTTTTCTTGAGCTGGACAACCCGGCACTACAAGTTCGTGTCACTTCCTGGGGGGGAATTGCCGGCTCCTCATTGGCTCAGCTCCTGCTAATAATAAAAAAAAAATGGGATAAAATTGCCTGGTATAGTGCTTTTTATGGTCCTTTATGTTAATATAAGCTCTGTATTGCTTAAACGTATTACATTACAAACGTATTATATTGTAAGGATGAATATTTTCCTTTAAGAGCATACCGTGAGCTGTTTAATTCCTCTCAGTGATTTTTTTTTAATGTTTAATTTTTTAAAGAGCATCATGCTTTTATCCATTTATAGTTACATTTCAAGCTCTGGAAAATCATTAACTCAAGTTTGTTTCTGTTATCACTTACATCATTGGAGCTATAAACAGCCATTTCCTCTGTGTGTGTGTGTGTGTGTGTGTGTGTGTGTGTGTGTGTGTGTGTTTTATGAGAAACATCTTGAAGACTGTTGCAAAACCATGAAACAAAAGACGCCTTCCAACAAAATCTCTCCATACAGAAACCTTCGTAATATCAAAATATATGTTTCTTCCCTTGTTAATTAATGACACATTTTCGAATTATCAGGCTTAGATGACATGAAGCTTCCTCCTCACCCAAGCAGTAACCATGGAAACCATGATGCACATTCACAAAGACCTGTAATTTGAGTCACAAAAAACACTACAGATTCTGGGCTGTCATAGAAAATTCATCAACATCAGCTGCCTGATCAGTTCGGTGAACAGATTCCACTCAATTACCTGCCAGATTTTCATATCGCAATACCTGCAATATCTCAGTAGTAAACTGTGATGTAATTTGTCATGCTATCAACATGAGATCATCATATGGCTCAGATCTACTGGATTTTTATTTATTTGTTCAGTCTTCAGATGGAAAACCTACTGTGCGGCCAAATGAGTGCTAACACGGGCTAATTCCACACTGGCACCAACAACTAATCTCAGGTGCACAAATAACCTTGGGCTCCTTCAC
Source organism: Neosilurus hyrtlii (assembly GCA_028564935.1). Classification (NCBI taxonomy): domain Eukaryota; kingdom Metazoa; phylum Chordata; class Actinopteri; order Siluriformes; family Plotosidae; genus Neosilurus; species Neosilurus hyrtlii. Next base: position 8,084,542 of record JAOUQZ010000017.1, read on the forward strand.
CATTCCATTACTTTAAGGCAAAGAGGGGCGTATAAATAGTGACTCCATTTCTCACCAGTGGTCTGGTATGGTTCTATTTCAGCTTTCCCGGCATTAAATATTTATCCCTGCGGAGTGCCGGCTCATACCACGCTGATAAGCATTTACCAATCCAAATCTCTCCTGCCTGGCTCCTTTCCTTCCTATTACACTCACAAACACACACACACGTTCCAAACAGATTATCTACAAGTGTTCCTTTAATCAGTGCACGCCAGAACTAGAACTAGATCCTGAAGGAAATCCTATTCCTAGACATATCAAGAAGAGAAATCACTTCTATTATATAGCAAGGAGACGAGGAAGGATGTGATCACTCTCGAGTCAGGTGGCATATCCCATGAAGAATCTCCAACACAAAAGGGGAAAAAAATAAAGAAAATATATACATCATGTATGATTATTATCAATATTTTGATAAATTCTGTCACTGTACATTGTGAGAAATGTTTATTTCTGTTTTAAGTCATTACAAACTGATAAAGCAGTGAATGTTTGGGGTTTTTTTGTGTGTGTTTTAACACCGATTGCAGACTTTACTAGCACATTCTTGGCACTCTTTGGTCTGGAGTTCTCTGCGTTGCCTTACGGACTAATTCAGACAGACAGTTTACTCAGTCTTCAGCTTCTCTGGAACACAAGCAGAACTCACGTAAAATAGGCTTTATTAACTTGCCAGATTAAATTCAAACCATGCAGCAGACACTTCACCACACTTTAACATGAAGTCTAGTTGGTTATCCGATATCTGTAATGATAATTGTAGTCCTAAATTTGATTAAAAGGGCTGATATCACCAGCAATGGCAAGTCATCTTCACAGTTTCTGAGAGTAGGAGCAGAGGTGAGGGGCTTCCAAGACGAGAACTTCAACCCCTGGGTGAATAACTGGTAGAATCTGTTGGATTTATCCAGCAGTAGGTCTGTTCTACCTTCTTTTGCCTTGGAATAATGGATTTGGATTGATAATATTGTTAATTATCCGAGCCTGCTCCGCAAGTCAAGATTAATTTGCCATAAGTACGTCATAAGTGGTCTAGTGTTATGTAAGTAGCGAATTGGGTGTAACTGATTTTTTTTTTTCTTTTGTTGTCTTTTTTCAGTGCACACATTTTTAACTACTAACATTTCCCTGGATTTGCATTCAGGCAAAAGAGATGATATGCATATCTCCAACACCATGCTTCCTTTATTTATCAAACTGTCTATGGCCACCCCCACGCTCCCGTGTCCTTTCCTCAGTTCAGTCTGAAAGCAGAAGTCTAGAAGATTTCTGCTGTGCTAACATAGTAGTGATCCCTGATCAAACATGAATTTAAAAAAACGGCGCCACTGTTGTTGCTGCTGCCTGAGTTTCAGAGAGAGAGAGAGAGAGAGAGAGAGAGAGAGAGAGACAGAGAGAGAGACAGAGAGAGAGACAGAGAGAGACAGAGAGAATCTGGCATC
>JAOUQZ010000017.1:8088774-8102779 GCA_028564935.1 Neosilurus hyrtlii
GAGGGGGGGGGAGAGAGAGAGAGAGAGAGAGAGAGAGAGAGAGAGAGAGAGAGAGAGAGAGAGAGAGATATTTCATTCTGACATGGAGACGTGCTGTACATTCAGATGTAAAGTATACTGTAGGTCAAGCTGAAGAAAATATCCACACACACACTGGAGGTTAAATTCGGGTCCCGGTGAACAAAAGCACACGAACACTAAAGGCCTGCAGAATCAAAGTGGTATTAACCTCAATCTTGTTAATTAAAGCCAGCTACTGCAGCTCAGCAAAGACACTAAAATCAATTACCTCGCCGAGTACTGATCCATCACGTCGCTTGTTTACAATTTAATCCTCAACTTGTCAAAGCCATTATTTTCTTAATAACAACTTCCTCTCCAGGCTGCTTCGTTTCCAGCCACATCTCTACGGAAGCAGAAAGGTCGTAAGCTTTAGCGCTCCCCGGGGCGTAGTACGCCGCGGCTCTAATTATTCCTACGTATGAAATGACAAATGAAGTAGATCAAAACCAAGGTGCCAGGAGGCCTTAGGATTTCTGCTCAGATGTATGGGTTAAAACAGAGGTCACTAACTGCGAGACTGAAAAGCAAAACTAGTTAACGCTGTGTGAGGATAATTATGTGGGTGACCTCTGTGAGGATCAAGCTGTTCCAATTGCAGAAGCTGATCTAATTGCAGTCGTCGTCTCACTTCTCACCAAAGGACAAGGGGGAAAATAGTCTTAACTCTAGTATAATTGCCAGCTCCTCCCTGAAAAAAATAATAAAATATGTTCTGCAGTCCCTGCACGTGACCTCGAGGGGGAGAAAAAAATATATTAATAAAATACCCTCATCATCTGCCTGAAAAACTGTCCCCAAAACTAGTTAGCATTAGCACATGGTGAAGATCAATGAGCGAATGATTAGCAAACGCACTGTTCACAGCGTGCCAGTAATCATTGAGGAATCTCTCCTGCATTATTTATGGCTCGATGTATAATTCAGCACTAACAGCAGATTTAATGCATAAATAAAGCCGTAGTGCGCTTACATTAAATGTTTACTCGCTAAAACAGGATTCGGCGGTACAAGCGATTCGATGGTGCGCCTCTCAAACTTTCAGACCTGTCATCTGTACTAAAAAACAAACAAACAGACAAACAAACAGAAAAAAAAAAACATTTTCCAGGTTCTTTCATCTAAAAATCAAAGGTGAAAAGATTCGAATGTGCTCGACTGTCAGAAACCAGACAAGTGAAAACAGAAAATACAAAACTAAAAAGCAACATTATGAGCTGAACGTTTGCACAGCTTGAGATACAAGCAACTCCAAGCAGATTATGATTAAGTAGCTTAAAAATGTCTTTACTAAAGCCTAATAAAGTCTGTAGAGCCCGTTGGATTAGGAGAGTCCACAGCGAGGCTAACAAAACCGAACGAACAAATCAGAAATGCATTAACTAGCACTGTGGACAGGTTAAGCTCCAGCAAGCAGATAATTGACTTGCCTGAGAAGTAGTGTCTAATGTAAAGAAATTAAATGCATTAATATAAACTAACGGTAATATAGAGCTTCTGCCCTGCGATGGCCTGGCGAGCTGTCCAGGGTCTGCCCTCGGCCCGAGATGGGCGCCAGCCACCCCGCGGCCAAAATTAAGGTTATAGCGTTCAGAAAATGAATGAATGAACAATAATAACAATAATACTAAAGGCCATTAAACATAAAAACTATTGTCTCCTTAAGCCAAAATTCAGGAAGTGACGTCAAACCAGTGCCATGCACGCAGCACCGACTGTACACAAAGCATCACCTTCACTCTCTACATAACAATTTAGTGTTGAATCTTAAGCGTATACATTTCCTTATAATGCTTGAGAGGATAAATAATAAACGCCACTCAACAGAGTTCACTTCAAACACACAGAACAAACACCGCAGGCTTTATTCACCACTTCCGGGGCTGCATCATGATAGTAGCCTAAATAACATTAATGGCGTAATCAAACAAAACATAACCAATAATAGAAATGTAAATTAGTTCTATGAGGGTTAATAGAAATCAATTTGGTTTATAAAACCAGTGTACTTAGACTGCAGCAGTGTTTCAATCTTTAAAAAGTGTTCAGCCTACCAAGATTTCAAAACCTTCATGCTGGAATCCGTTGCCATCTGCTCCACATCAGATTCAAAAACACTAAATTCCTTTTGATTTCCAAGTTGAAAAGTTATTAAACAAATACAAAGTAGTATTTTGGACATGCAGTGTGTATTTTTATAATATTTTGGCCACCGAATTTGAGTAAAAAAAAAAAAAAAATCATGATACAGCTCCTTAAAATGCAGGATTTTATCTTGTTGATTAATGGACATGTCCACCAGTGAAGCGCAAATTAAAAACCTAAAACCCAGACGTGAAATCTGCTTGTTCCAGGCACTTGGGCTACTGATTTGCTCACACTTGGCTCTAAAACTGTTAACATATAAAAGTTGAAAGTGGTGCGTGTAACAGCCCAGCTTGTCTTTATTGCCTTTGCTATGCTGAATAAATATGTCTCGGTTTCCCCCATGCTATCATAACGTGGGAGGGGGAAAAAATCCTCATTCTGCCTCAGTTTTATTTTATTCCTAATATCAGCTTCAATTACTCGTACTGTTCAACAACCCAGTGAGATGATTCTCACTTCACATGGAGAAAGTGGAGAGTGCGGTGTTTTCTGCTTTAAAACTGTAGTTGGGTTTTAATTCGGGAGAATGGATTTGATCTCGGTCTCCACACAGCTGGAATTTACACGTCCCTCTCCGGTCTGTCTTGCTTGTGGTGTGCTCTGTGTCCTGTCTCCCGGGCAATGATCAAGCGTCTGTAGTTACTGTATCTATTGTTATAGCCGAGGTGCCAAGAAGAAGGAGCTTACATTCTTGTATACAAAGCACGCAGTCCATACAGAGACACAATTAAACCCTCATTTAGGTGCTTTGCGCTTTCCAAGGCAGCCTAACCTTTAATAGAGCGTGTAGATTTTTGCACACCAACCATGCTGATGGTAAATAAACCATGAAAGCACACCCGCCTCCTCCTTTCCCTGAAAATCCAGAAATCTGTTGTACTTGGGCTGAATTCCTGGTTTGATAGTGTTGAGTAGAGACAATCCAACAGACAACAGCAGAGCGAAGAGGCTCCAACGTGACATTAATTACCCCTGGCCTTTCTGGAAATTCATTAAGCATAGCATTAACGGGATTTGCTGTGGCACTGGATCTTGGGGAGAGACTTGCTGCCATTACAGGCGGGCAGACGGAGAGTCGCTTCTATCACACCAGCAGATTAAATAACACGCCTCCCTGAGCTCTGTCAAACACTCAGCTGCCTCCCGTTTGTAAAGGAAAGCCTGCTTGCAGCACGACGCCATTTGATCCAAATGTTCGCCCTGATGCCTGCGTGTAGAACGTTCAGGATGCATTTCATTTATCAGAAACTTGACCTTTCGTGCTATGTGCAAGAGCATTCAATATTTAGACGTGACATTCATGTCATCTTCCTTCCATGACTAAGCGTTTACTGATCTGCATTCTCTGCTCGAATACTGAAATTTATTAGCTTTATCTTAACAATATTTTTTCCATGTTAACACCTTTAGAAGCACATTTGATATTCTTATTGGCAGCTGCTCTGAAACAGACGTCAGCTGTTAATGTACATGTCTACGCATTAAACATTTACTAGGCTTTCACCGCTTGCCTTCAGAAACAGGGGTGACACAGTTTGCCACAAGCCCGAACTCTGAAAACGAACCTCCACCACAATAGGTTAAAGATCCCGACAAGCCCTTTCACTTCAGACTCCCAACGTTTTCCCTTTACCTCACCTTCAGAGGTAAACAAATGCGACATCGGTGCGAGCTAGCGCTGCTTTCAGAAACACAGCGACTTGCTAATTCAATTATTCAGTGCAAGTTAACTGCTGGTTGACCTCTGGGGAGATCCTTAAAACGCAGTGACACAGGGACTCAGTGGTCTCTCCCAAAAAAGAAATAAATACAGTGAAAGAAAAAAAACAACAAAACAGCAAGCAAATCCGGTTTCATATTCAAACCAGGAAAAAACCCTAAAAAAAAAAAAACATTAGCTTTGTCATTACGAAAGACGAAAGTAAGGAAAAAAGTACCCTACAGATATTTACTTGCACATCCCACACACCTACCATGCTCACGCACCATAAAATCACCTTGAAATCAATGGCAAGTTTAAAAAAAAAAAAAAAAAAAAAAAAAAAAGCCTATTTTGTTTTACTCCGCCAGATGTTCTAGTGCTTTCCATATCACTTTGGTTTGATGTGCTATCGACACTCGGCGTGGAGGTTCAAACGGTGAACGTTCGGCGTTGGTAATACTCCAGTGATGCTTACGGCTTTGAGGAAATGGAAAGGAGGTTTCTTTCGGAGTAATACAAGACAATGAAAACATGCTGTGCCTTGCTCTGGCTTTCAGTTCCTCAGTGGGAGAGGATCTGTGTTCTCCAAATCGGACTCCTTTTCACCTCAGGCTATCCTCAAAGGCAAGAGTAACCAAGTTCACAAACTCTCTGTACTACATAGACTGAAGGATTAGGTTGAAATATTCTACATATGGCTGTTATGATTGCCTCCGGTCCCTGAAAACAAAACCGTCCTTGCCAGTTGGGTGTTAACGTCATCTGTTGCACCTTTTACACAATAACACGAACACAGCATACCTTAAAATCATTACTAGAAAACAACTTTTGTACATTTTAAGCTTTAAAAGGTACATTATGTGGACTTTTCGATGACACCACGCCAGTAACAAGGAAGAGTAGAGTTTAGTAACCTTTTTTCCTGTCCAGATGTTTACAGAGTGGCAAACTCCCTCCTCCAAAACTCTTTATCGTTCAGTTATCACTCTGACTCATGCCTTGACAATGTCCTCCGTAGGAACTCGCACCAAAGCGTTCCAGCATTTAGCATATTGCTGAAAGTGAGCAGCTACCATCCAATCTTTGATCTATACATAACAACCAACACAATTGCTATCAGATGATGGAAAAATTTGTCGTTTTTGCAGCTGGTACTCAAACCTCGTACATAAGAGTATAAGAAGGATTTATAACCCGTTATAAACAGTTATTACTGAATGAATTAGTCAGACATTGCTTGCTTACATTTTTTTTATGAGTTCATTGTGTGCAATTTATTTGGAGAGAAAATAAAACAAAAAAATAAAAAACTAAACTAAACACAAAATAACATCTTAGCGTGCGCATGCAGGGCGTTGACTTCGATCTAAAACGGCAGCGATTCGTTTTCTGCAAAGGCTGAAGATTTCATTCCGACAGAAATCTTACTCAGGAGAACCATCTCAGGATTGCATCATCATGAATACCTCCAGCTTCTAACACGGGCCCGGGAGATATAATACGGACATCACACATCATCTTTTAAAAGACTTTTCTAAGGCTTCAGGGTTTTCAGTTTATTTTGGGGGAGAAAATAACCTCCTTTCTTCCAGAATGACATCATTATGAGACCTTACAACTAGCCCTTTTTTTATTATTATTTTTACTATTGAGAGGGGAGAAGTGTATTGAGTAGATTACGTACCACATGGAGTGTGTAAAGGGAAAAAGAAAAAAGTCTAAAAAGAGTCTAGAGGACATGCAAACCAAGAATGGCTGATAAACCAGTGATTACAGGAGGAAAAAGAAAACAAGACACTTCCCCCTCACACACGGGACTTGTAGACTGATATCAGATAAGCCCAACTGTGAAACAAATACTGTTTAAGATTAGCCTTCTAAACCACCACCCATCCTCTTGCCTCTCGTTTTCTTTCCTTTCTTGCTCTCCTTTGAACGACACCCACGTTGCCATGGGCTTGACTAATCACACACAGGCCGTCGCAGGCCAGGGTTCACGTGGTTTCATTCAGCTCAGGGGAAGTGGAGCTGACTTGGCTGTCCACGGCAGCCTCCAACTGGCCAAGCAAGTCCATCAAAAACCCCTCGGGTTTGCAGTAAACAAATGGCTCTAACTCATCACTTCCAAACACTGGAAGGCAGTGCGTGGGGGAGAGCGTCTCAGTGTTATGAATGCGCATCAGAGACGTGCCAGTTTGAGTAGGAGTTCTGTGGTTTTTCTTATTATTACTCATCTGATGTCATTGGAGACAGAAAGATATGATTACAATGACAGAGCACGTGATTGTTAAACCTTCATATACGAGGAACTCATGTCATACATGCACCAGAAAACACTCTGGGTATGTTTTTAGTCCAGTTTTAGAAACATAAAAAATTCTATGTAAATGTAAAACCTTTCATGAAGACTTTTCTTAGAAAAGGTTCCAAGTTCAGAAAGCTGGAAAAAAACAACACCACCACAGACACAAAGGAAGAACTTTTTACCAAAATGTAACCCTTATACGAGTGATATAGAAAAAGATGGTGATGAACATTACCTTAAACTATCACACATTACTAAGCAATTTAAACAACCCCCTTTTTCTGGTCATGTTCTTGGAAGCCTTTCAGAATTTCAGTATTTCAGAAAAGTAAAACCTTAGAAAAGGGCTCCAGGAAAAACACCACGAAGAACCAACAAAGAACCAGCAAAGAACCTTTAACCTTTATAATAAAATTATAACTGCACACACACCTGACGTGTCAATGATACAGAACATGACCTGAAACTAATATATTACTGAGAAATTACAAAACAATAAGTGTTTTAATCTCGTTCTGTTATAAGAGTAACGGGAAAAGTTTCATCACCAGGATTACGACTGAAACTACACAAAGAACCCAAAAACAAAACCACTCAAAGCGCCAGACTTACAGAAACAAAAAGCAGAACCTTGTAGAACCCTTTCACACTCACTCTCTCACACACACACACTCTCTCACACACTCACACACTCTCTCTCACACACACACACACACACACACACACACACAAAAGGAAACCACAGTTCCAAGGGTTAAAAGGTCAAACGTGGAGCACTTTCACCTCACTGAGGAAACCGTTAAAGGTTCTGGACGGTTCTCTTTCACTACAGGAGTGAGAGTACACTAATTACTCTTTCTTTAAAAAAAAACAAAAAAACAGAAGAGAACCTTTTTTTGCAGAGCAGAAACTCAAACCTTTATGGGTTTTTTTTTTTTTTTTTACCTCAGAAGATCTAAACCATGAGCACTGTGAAGGTGAAGAGGGTTGTGTTTTTCAGAAAAGGTTTATCTGTAAAAAAGAAAACCCTCTAAAGCAGATTTTTCCCCTTTATAACCCTTTACAGGACCCGTATAGAGGACGGGGTTTTTGTTTTTTTTTAACGGAGACAGTCAAAGGTCGTTTCCTTCGAAAACTGAAGTGAAAAGTTGATTCTGAGTGGAGCTCGTGCTTTGAAGTTAGCAGCCAAGCTAACATTCCCTCAGTATCACCCCCCCCCCCTCTCTCTCTCTCTCTGTGTGTGTGTGTTAGAAGTACTCACCCCGCCAGTCTGGTGGTCTCCAAATTCCAATGGACAGTACCGAACCACTTAGAACCGTAAATAATCCCCGTTGTCGTGTGTTTTTCCTCCTCTCTATCGGGGGAGAGAGAAAGAAAGCAGCCCAACTCCTCGGGCCGGGGCCCGAATCCAAGCGCGCGGAGCTGAGCGGTCTCGCGCAGGCACTTTATCCTACATGCGGATGGGGAAAGAGGGCTCACGCGCTCAACAAAAGAGCCAACTCGTTCTCTCTGGTGAACAAAAACGCGCACGAGCGCACACATACACACGCGCGCGCGCGGCGGCGGCGGCGGCGGAGGAGCTCCTTCCTCGTCTTCCGTTTCACCGCGTGATAAACTCCGGAATGATGTCCGAGAGGAAGCAAGAACAGAAAGAAGAGAAAGAAAGGAAGAAACGGCGCGGTAGTTCGAGGCAAGGAAATCACCGAGTTCACCGCTTACACACTCCGCTTCCTTTTCTCACACACTCGCACACACTCACACACACACACACACGCGCACACACACACTCCCTGGCGCTTTCATATGCGCGCGCGCACACACACAGCCCTCTCTCTCTCTCTCTCTCTCTCTCTCACACACACACTCAGCTGTTCACCAGACGCATCCACAAGGCTGACCTACCAGTCCTTCTTTCTCCAGACACTATGACGGAGAATTACACCACCCCTACTCACCCCCTCCCCCACACCTCACACACACACACACACACACACACACACACACCAAAACACGGACTGGATCCCAATTAGCGCGTGCACAAAAGCGTCCTGATTGATGCGAGATCAACTGCTGCTACAGTGAACTGCAATAAATGAGCATTAACGCTCTGCAACACCAGGCACACACACACACACACACACACACACACACAGAGACACACACACACACAGAGACACACACACACACACACGGCATTTAAAACATGCCGTTGATGAAATAATATAAGTGAGGCATGCATTCCACACTGGTGTGTGTGTGTGTGTGTGTGTGTGTGTGTGTGTGTGATAGCTGATGAACGGCACGCCTTTATGATCCTGTTGTAAATGGTGATGACAAAGACTGAGAATTCCACACGCACACGCATGTTCACTTTGGCTTGGCTTTTGGATAGCATTTAAATTTAAAGGTTAGGAACACTTTAAAATAAAAGAGGGTCCCTCAAGGGGTCTTGGCTTGATTAATGTGGTTGGTTCTAGCTTTCTTTGTGAAGAGAAACTCCTCTGTTGGAAGGTTTATAAAAAAAAAAAGAAAGAAAGAAAGAAAGAAAAAAAAAAGCTTTCAGGGGCTTTCCCAGAGAGACTAACAAAAGAAACCTCTAGGGAGGCAAATTTAACCAAATCTGATATGACAATGATGTAGCGCATGTGACCTCACATTAATACCTTAGTACTAAATAACTGTTATTATGCATAGTAAACGCTTTATATATCTGTTATAAATACATAATTAATATATATGCGCACACAAACACACACACATATATATATATATATATATACACACACACACAAACAAACACAAACACACACACACACACACACACATATATATATATATATACACACGCATATTATGCTATGCATAACAGTTTTATATATATATATACACACACATATACACATATACACACACACACACACACACACACACACACATACATATACAAAACAGCCTCACAAGGGGGCAGTTTTCAAAGTTTCAAATGACGGCGGTGTGGCAAAACAACTTTGAACCACAGTGTAAATAGGATGTGATGAGGTTTTATTGTACACGGTTCAGAAAGGTTGCAAGAGATGACAACGTGGCAGCTATTAGGCAGCTGGACAGTGATACAGAGTTGTAAGAGGAAAAAAAAACAAGGAATTTTGAATATTTTGGAATCTCGCACTATATGGAGGTCAGTGCCAGTTGTCGGCAAACAAAATCATGGTATCAAGACAATGGCACTGTGATCCAACACGCTTTGAAATCATGCTAAACCACCATCAGAACCACCCCTCCTCCGTGAGGCCTACTATACTGTAATAAGTATTTGCTATTGTTTAAAATACAGATAACACACACAATACAGATAATATATACTTTTAAAACTGTTAATTTGTTTTAAATCTATAACAGTGACACTAAAGTTACAACACCCCTCTCACGGCACCGACTAGCTTGTTGCTAACAAAAGATAAACACTGAGGCATCCATGTGTTTGTTTCCCATTTGAAGTCGTATGTTCTAAGGTGCGAATGCCAACCTGCAAATTACTGTCTGCACGACTCTGTATTATTACTTTAAGTCCCTTTGTACAAAAACCTTAAATAAATCCTTTATCCACAATCCTGCAACACAGGGTTTACTTCTTAAAAAAAAATTCAGATTTCTTTCTGAAGGTACAAAGTGATATTAACATGGCGATGACTTTAAACACTTACGTATGACTCCTGAACGTAACCGCTATGATTCATAAACACATGATTAGCATGGTATGTTTGTAGCTATTGTACAGTGCAGATTCGGAGACTCTTATAACAAAGAGTTTTCCACAGAAAAGGTTCAAAGTAGAACGTATATACGCTAAGTAATTGCAAGCGTACATAATAAACCTAAACAAAAGGCTGGCTGATCTCGTTGCGCTAACTCCAGGACATTTAAGTGTTTGAAATAATCCAGTCTACATTCCTATATAATTAAAACTGCTCTTTGGGACATCATTTAGTAAAACGAACTACTACTATAGATGAAGACGGAATCCAGGAATCAAGACGGACCTGTCAGGTCACGTGGCGCACAGATTATCAGCAAAAATATATTTTTTGCTATTTTTCACATCATGTCTCTAAATGAGGGCTCCATATTTCTAATCCCTCAGCCACCTTTTTTGGTTCATCGCCGATCTACTGCCCACTGAATTCCTCCTGATTTAATTGTTCTACGAGAAACGAGCAGTGGTTTGAAATGGAACTGATTTTTCTCGTCTGGACAAAATGTAATCAACTAGAAACAAAGGCTATTTGCAGGATGGAGGCAGCCCTCCTCGCCGACCAGCACACAGCACATATTTAAAGAGGCAGCCGAGATCAATAGGAATCAGGTTTGGGGTAGTGTAGAGCCCTTTATTGTGCTGCAAAGCATGTAGCTTGTCAGGTTTTCAAAAGGAGGAGGTGTCCCTTGTGATCCCGGTGCTGGCGAACGCTTTCCAGCTCCGGGGAAGCCAGAGACATTGTGACTCCTGGTCTCCTGATGATTCTCAGCTCCGCTCAGCCCTCACACACACACACACACACACACACACACACACACACACACACACACAGCAGGCTGCCTCCTCTTTCGCAGTGAGCGTTTGGGCTTAAACATTCAAGCATATTTATTACATTTACTCAAGTGCATCCTTATTTATTTCTCTTTACCACTCTGGCCCTGACAGTATAGAATGAGCTCAACAGGAAACCAGAGTCACTCTCTGATGCAGAATTCACTGAGCAAGAGGAAGCTATTTAGAGAATGCACTTTTCAAAAGGAGATACCAATTGTCGCTCTCCGGCTGCCAATAGAGGATTAGCTTCTAGTGCTGGGGGGTGTGTGGGGGGGTTTGTCTGTGTGTTTTGAGGTTTGGGAGTGAAGAAGGCACAGTGGTGCGTTTAAAATGGCTGCAGACGTCAATTATTACTGGTGCTGCTCAAAAAAAAAAAAAAAGGTGTGGACACAACAAGAGAAGGAATGAAAACATCTAAATACCTTGAGCATTGGTGCGTTTAATGGAACTCGAATCCAAGAACATGGCACGGTGACATGAGACGGAACGCGGAGGAATAGGAAGCCATTTAAAAAGCAAAAGGAAAAACACAGAAGGACGCAAAGAAAAAAAAAAAGCTTTAACTGGTTATAAGACTGGGATTGTTTTAAGAGTGAATGCTTTGCATTTCCTGCACTCATATGACTCTTTAAGCAGCCTACAGCATGCCGGAGATCCCATTATCAAGCCAATGAGAACTCCACCTCCAGGATTTCACAGCTCCTCTGTTCATCACGCGCGCCTGTCATCTTGGGCACCATTAACCGATAATAGAAGGAGACAACCAGCGCAGTTACAAGCAAAGAGCTCCACATTCTACAGGCCTAAGCATGTATCTGGGAAAATGACGGAGTCTATTCAGCGTGGCTGTGTATTCAACACCCTATCACAATATCTCCACTCGTCCTCTCTGCTCATCAGCGCTGTTATACCCCAGCCTGTTTGTAGGGTATCTGAAAGACAATCGATGTCCGACTCAAAGAATAACTCCGAACAGATGAGATGTTTGGTCGGCAGATGGTAGATATCAAAGCTTCTAAAAAAAAAATTAAAAAAAACCCCAAACAAACAAAAAAACAAACAAGCAAAAAAAACAATGCGAATGAGCACAGGGTGGGGATGCTTCGATTTTCTTTTCCGAACATTTTTCTCTCGTCAAAAAAATAAAAATAAATTAAATTAAATAAATATATAAAAGCTGGGCAGCAACACAAAAAGGAAACCTATAAAAATCACTTCGGTCTCTACAGATTCGGGTTGGACTTATATACGAATGAACCCCCCCCCCCCCCCCCCACCAAAAAAGAGTCAACAACACTTTGGAATACAAATAAGTAAACCAGAAGTTGAAACGAGGGGGAAAAAACAAACAAACAAAAAAAAAACAAAAAAACAGAGGTGACACGGATGAGTGAGCCAAGCTTGTGAGCACCTTGGCAAGCCTCAGAGGGCTCGGCCCCTTAAGCACTCCCATCTAGTAACTTCATTTAATACATTCAGCAGGGATCTGCAGACAAGCGAGGAACGGACACGAATCCTCCATTCTGACGGGGGGGAGGGGTGGTGATCGAGAGAGGAATGGAAAGGATTCACAGCGGCCTTTCTTGTTTAAAAGGTTTACAGTATGGTGCATGACGAAATAAAACAATGGCTTTAAGCCGGGATGTGGAAAAAGGTGTAAATGAGTGATGTTCTGTGGAGCCGAAAGGAAAAATGTCTGCTTTTGACTCCGCAGTTTCAAAGCAAGACTAAACAATAGGAGTCCAGTTTGGGATATGTGTGTGTGTGTGTGAGATGATCACAGTGCCAATGTTCTTCATTGCTGGCTCGCTTTTCTTTGCCAGGGCTCATATTCACACTCTGATGCTGCTGTCAGGAACAAATGCTCAGGTTTCCCCTTCAAGAGACACAAGCACCTTCTATTCACATTTACTTTCCCTTCACACACACACACACACACACACACACACACACACACACACACACACACACACACACACACACACAGATCATCTGCTGACAGTTTCTCTCCACAAAAGCTTGACTTCAATTTACCCACTGCCATTTTAGCATTGAGGCCCTTCACACAGCTCTTTTTTTCCCCGAGTGCTGAGCTTGAGGCCGAGACAAACCACAGAGCAAAGAGAAATGTCTCGCAGCCTCCAACCAGACGTGCGAGAAAACACCTGGAAGTGTCACACAAACATCCAGAAAGTTCTTGAAATAAACACTGCGAGCTCCGTCCTCTTAAACGGTGACGCGTAAAGGAACTGGTTTTTCTCTTCGTCATTTAAACACATTGTTGAGCCAAGGACTGTTTCAGCTCAAACAGAGAGGCGTTGTCTTACACGGCCTCATTACGGCGTCTCCAAAATAAGCCATGTTCTTAGACAAGCACTAACCCAAACATTACAGCTCTCCCGTTTCAAACAGTCATTTGGGAGATAACTGCCCGCCCAACCTGCTATTTAACATCAAACACGGCCGAGAGAAAAGGGCACGGCAAAGAAATGCTCGTGCTTTTGTCAAGGTCTCACTCCGAGGCATGGACATCGCAGCCCGCTTGTTTGCTTTAAAACTTGGTTGGTCCAGGAAAACCCTGGATCCTGCGACACTTGAGCTCTAGCTTTATTTACTGCACGTGACCTCGCGGGGATTCTTCTCCCCTGTGGCGGCTAAATGCTAAAACCACCGCGTTTGGAAAAAGCAGTGCAAGCACAAAGCGTTCCAGATGTGTGGCTGTCACCTGGCAAACAAATTAGATCATTGGACGTGAATGGGAAGCCTGTCTGAGCGAGTTGCGTGGAACAACACAGACTAGGGCTCGCTGAGAGACGAGTCGCACACACGGGCCGTCGGCTCGCCTGTTTTTCGGCCCTTGTACACAAGCACGCATGCAGGCCTAAAATAAGCGGTTAGTTCTTAAAAATAAACAACGGCGCTCGCCCAGATTCACACAGAACCACGTCACGGTTAGGGAGAAGCTGCAAAAGCCGCTGTGTGGAGAGGCTTGAATTTTCTCTTTGTTTGCCAGCTGTAAATGGTCCATTAGGGAACCTATCCCTCCCTCCCTCCCTCTTTCCTTTTCTCTCCCTCAATATAGACACACACACACACACAAACACACACACACACACACACACACACACACACACACACACACACTCCCTCAGGTGCTACTTTACTCTCTATATTCATATCACTGTTTTGGACAGTCTCTATG
>JAOUQZ010000017.1:8103056-8127774 GCA_028564935.1 Neosilurus hyrtlii
AAAAAAAAAAAAAAAAAAAAAAAAAAAAAAAAAAAAAAAAAAAAAAAAACAGGCAGTGGGTGTAAGATTGTTCTATATTCAATAACCGAGTCTGAATAAAGATTTCAGCGCCTTTCAAATGCCAAGCGTCTACACAGCATTGAGAACATTTGTGTATTAGTTTTGCTGGGGAAAAAAAAAACCTGCCACTGGCAGAAGAAAGCAAACCGTACACAAAGTCTTCATGTGTTAAACACCCACCTTATACAAATACATCAAGTTTCCTCAACACTCGACAAACTTCTGCAGAGGCCGCTGCTAACAATGCTGCTGTCCAGACTCATATAAAATATACATAGACATAAAAGCAGGAGGCTGCTATGCTTTTAACGTTTTTAACAGCGTGCATCCCCTCACTCTGCCACCTTATGGATGCCGGGAAGAAGCACACCACTACTCTTCCACCAATAATGCTATATGGCTTAGCAAATTACCCACAATCCTCCATTTTATCACAATCACCAAGTGCGCTTCAGTAAGTTGTATCCAAGTACTGAATTTGGATGTCCTACCCAGGGGCTAAGTACGCTGAGCTAAGGCAGGTGGGTGGAGCTTAAAATCAGAGATTCTTGATTGGTTAAAAGCAAAGGTTACCGAATTGTGTAAATCTGTGTGATATATTAACAGTGTATTGACTTTCTACCAAAGTTTCACTTAAAGGCATTAATGTAATTTTATACGGCGCTTCTGACATCCGGAAATGCTCAGCAGTGATTTCTTCCAATTCAGGTTTATATTAATGCGCTCTTTCCAGAACATTTGTATTTCCATAGTAACAGCTCATTCATAGGAAGCGGCTTGGCACAGGAACTACATAATCTAAGGTAGTTAATAAAGATGATGTAACACTTGTATTATTTTTGTTAGATGATGTTGAACATTTTAGAAGGTGTCCTTCCTAGCAGTCAGTGAGTTTTCCTTCATCACAGGAAACTATTTGAAGACTTTGTGCTTTGGATTTTCTGGGCAAAAAAGACAAGCTTTAACTTTAACACAGACAATAATATACAGATTTAAGACCTGCCTAAAAGCGGCGCTCCCATGAGATTTTTGTGGGCTGTGTTTCTTTCCCATTTATAATTAATTCATCTGTCAGTGTTTCAAAAGTTTAAGCCAAAACACTCTATAAAATAATTGTGTTTTTGCTGTAAAAAACAAAAACTACTTTAGTATTTATTCCTGAATGTAAACACAAATCAAGTTCCCGCCAATGAGTGTAAGATCCAATCAGCATCAGGATGCCTAAGGACGCATGTACGGACGTACAACCCATAAAAAGTCAAATCGATGGCTTATTAAATTTACTAGTCAATACACTATACGTGTTATTTAATTATTATTATTATCAGGATTTTTTTTTCTGAATACAAAAGTATCCTGGTGAGACCATCCCAACTCAAGGGCTTAGTATCTCATTCACCTGTACTACATCTTGTTTGGGTTCTGTGTCTGTTTACAGTAACAATAGCAAGGACGGTATGATCTTGCCCATGCAGAATAACTTGGCAGTGCAACACCGATTCATAGAAAGTGGAAAAGTCTGAGATCAAGTGTTAGGAAACAGGAGAAGGCATACGTTAAAAAGATGGCGATGTGCATCATGTGCGGTGCATGTGTCATTGATACTCATGTAAGCAAATGGTATCACTGTATTTAATGTCTATTTATTATGCCTGGTAAAAAGAACATGCCCATTTCAGTAAAGTGCTCCACAAATCAGGCAGGAAATCACAGTAAAAAGTAAAAGAAAAAAGCGTCATGTTTTTTTATAAATAAATCTAAAAACAGAAATGTTGGCAAATATAAAAGGATAAGGGGATTCGCAGTTATAGGAAAATATTCCACTTTCAGGATGCAAGTCCACTTCACCTTGGGTAGCGTCTTCTTCCTAACCAGTACACCTGTGATCCAGGAAGAATTGGGAGTATTTTAATTAGGAGAATCCCAAATGGCCGCCGAGGCACTTTGCAGCTTTTTTGCACTTGACATAAGGTATAATATATCAGAGCTGTGCACCCTCCCTCGTGCCTTTACATAAATAGTTAAAACAGAGTTTGAGATTCAGCCAAGAAAAACACACAGCCCTAGGTTGTGCTGTAAGAAGTTGATGCTTCCTGCACTACCTCATAAGTATTGGCACCCCTTCTTGAAATTGCATTACATTAAATGTCATATCATTCATTTAAAACCCAAGCTCTAATTGACTCACTATTCCTTCACCTTCATGGCTGAAGTGCTCCTGAGCAAGGCACCTAACCCCCGACTGCTCTCCGTGCACCAGCCACTGCTCCGACTGTGTGTGCTCACTCCTTATTTAGATTACAGTTATAATCTCTATAGTTAAATACAGAGCCAAAATTCCAAGATTAATACAGTATATAAAATCAAACTACTCATGGCTACCGAAGGGCATACGGACAGTCTGGGTTCTGGTTTGTCACATGGCCATCAAGTTTAGTGGAAACCTGTTAACTGTGCATCATGTTGCTATGTGAAAGAGCGTCACCGTATAATATAAATACATATGTGTAAAGAGACTCTTTCAGAGGAAAGGCTGCAGCAGGAAGGGGTGATTTCAAGCATGCTTTTAATGACTCACACTTTACTTCATACTATACATGATAACATGAGGTGATACTATCAAATGGGTTGAAGTGACTCACAAACTACACACAAGTATTCTCCTTGGTGCTTTTTTTAACTGACTGGAATTGATTAAAACAATTAACGCTTGCTGAATTACTTCCAGAATACGAGTGCTCGGCGACAGACACCTATCAGGTGGCCAGATGGGTTGAACAGCTTTAAGACTGAGCGCTTACACCAAAACATTAAGGCCATTGTTGGGCAATTAAGTGGCCTCTGGAGTGGTGGTGTTTTTTTTTTTTAATAGCACTTAAGTCTTAGGCTGCAGTAACCAACTGTGCTGCCATTATTATGCCGCTCAGGGCCACTGCTGACGACATGTTAATTTCCTGCGAGTCCACCAGGTTTTTAACGTCACGCAGGCTACTGAAGCTCCAACACCAGAGCTGAGGGCTTGTACCGATGCGCCGGAGTCCTAGAGAATTATGCACAAAGAAAACAACGGGGAGGAAAGTTTCAATCTGTTTGGAGAGTGGTGTGTAGACGGCGCTCAGCAGGAGTCACAGAGGCGGTGTTGTTTTCCCAGGCTGCAGGTACATTCCAGCAAAGGGAGAAAACAAACCGAGTGACAGCAACGGCAGCAGCAGTGAGAGACTGGCACACATGACACCGCACACTTCAAGACTGATATCCTTCAAACATCTTTGTTTCCTGTGCACATGTGTTTAAAAAATAAATAAATAATATAAAGTCTCCAGTCTGCACGATCTTTTTTTTTTTCACGGCCGCAATCGATCCCGAACACTGAACCTGGGCTTCACCTCGTCCGCGGATATCGAGCAGAGACACAAAAGCTGACTTTATTGTGCTCAATGGACAGCTGTGTGAGCACGGGCTGCATGCAGAAGTGGTATTTCAGATATACAGGGAATGGCCTGAGGCATGACTACTCTCTCAGCTATTAATAAAACATTCCGGTTCACAAAGCCACGCAAAATTCAATAAAAACATTACAGCGTCAGGATTGTGCAGCTCTGTCTGCTAGCAGCGCATCTCGAATGATTTTCAACCTCTCCGTCACCATGTTTACAGCGGCACGTCACGTTTTATCAGAAGACAAAAGCAAGGTATCAAGCGGAAATATTCTTTGCTTTGTTTAGTGATTTTCGCTAGGAATTTGTGTTTGACGATATCATCAACTAGCTTATGATTAGCCTGGAGGAATCCTCAAGATGATCATTTACTGTTCTTGCAGATTGATTTTTATTTACTATAACAGTAATAAATATATCCAGGTGCTGGAGGTTAAAGTTTATATTCGCTCGATGTGGACACAGATGTCTGTAAACACTTCACAACTGCCTCCATTGACTTGCAAACAACAATTTTCGACGTCTAGGTCTAGCAGCTTCTATTACGGCTGTAGAGGTGCAGTACTGCTCGCGATTTGCATCCTTACTGAAGGGCGGCAAGGTGGCATAACGGTCCGCACGTCCGCCCCATAGCAAAAGGGTCCTGGGTTCGAGTCCAGGGTTTGGTGAGCTTGTTTTTGTGTGGTGTTGACATGATCATGTCCGTGTTTGAGTGGGTTTCCTCCGGGTGCTCCTGTTTCCTCCCACAGTCCAAAGACATGTACTTTTGGCTGTTACAAATTACCCCTAGGTGTGAGCCTGAGTGTGAATGGCTACAAGAGTGTTGGTCCTCTGTTGGACTGGCGAGCTGTTCAGGATGTACCCTGCTTTCGCCCAGTGTCGTCTGAGAAAGGCTTCAGCCTCCGGGCGACCCTAGTGGATTTAGCGGATTGGAAATTGAATGAATGATTTTTTGGTATTTTTTGGACTTCAGTCTGATGAAAAGATCCAGCTTTGCCCTTGAGTCGAGTAGCTATCTTGGCAAAAGTAACTTTATATCCGTGAATATGTCTTGAATAATCTCTTCCTATGATGAACGGCCATCATATCACCAAACGTCTGTGGCACATTTTACTGATTGAATATTCACTGAAATTGTCCTGTTGCTGCTGTAACTGAGGCTTTTATATAACCGTCCTCATAGCACGCACTCCAAATTGAAAAACGACGGCAGCCTTTTCAGTCGCTGCAGTGAGAGAACAGCTAGGAGTCATCACTATAATGTGTGGAATGTGCATTAAGCTGATTGAATGATAATTACAACTCTTCACTGGTGTAATTTCTATATAAGTGAAGCTGTCACTGCAGTGATAATAGTTAAAGTTAAAGTCCTAAATTAAAGTCAGCTTCTAAAGTGTCCACAGTAGTGCGCATGTCAGGTAAATTTTTATTCATACACTCACCGTGGTGATTTTGCCGCTATACCAAATCAAACCCAGTAAGAATATTGAATATCCGTTCCAAATCCTTCATTGTTAATTTATCTTTAACTGCCATTCATAGCAGTCTCTCTGAGTCACGTGGTTATAAAATGCTCAGAAAAAATAAGGAAAGCCCACCTCTCATCACTCATTCATACGCCGAACCACTTAATTATACTACGATCAAAGTGTGAAGGCGGGGTACACCCAAAACAGCTCGGCAGAACATCAAGGGGGCAAAAAACACACAACTATTCACACTCACCCTCGCACCTCGGAAAAATCTGAAACAGCCAGTTAGCCTAAGGTACATATCTATGGACTTTGGGAGGAAACCGGAGTATGAGTGGGTTTTTTCCTGGTATTCCAGTTTCCTCCCACTGTGTGTGTGTGTGTGGCTCATTATGTGGTCTTGGGTACATTCTGGGGGACATCAAATTTCCTCTAAAGGGCTCTCAAGAAAACAATAATGTTCATTAAAAGATAATATTATTCACAGAATAAATTCTAAAGCCACTTAAATTAATGTCACGTTACACTGACGGACACATCATGTCACCTGTGGATAAAATCAAGCAAGTCGTAAAAGTGTCCACTGAGCATGTCCAGAAGGAACATGTAATTGGTTTGACAGACATTTCACCTGTGTTTTATTCATGTTGATAGAACGATCTGTATGGTACCAACCAATGCTCCCTTCTTTGCAGTTTACTAAAACCAAGTACAGATATTTGCCAGTATCTACATCATACAGACCAAGATATCAAATATATGACAGACGCCACGTTCAGAGGGCCATCTCATTAAAAAGGCGAATTTTTGTGTCAAAATAAAACAAAATGAGCAAAACCACACATTAAACATCCTTTTCACTCCAAATGTATTTTTTTTTGTAATCAATAACAGTAGTACGAATTTGTAATATTTATTCGTGAAGCCGGTAAACACACTCACACACACACAAACATCCAGTGGGAGGAAACTAAAATACCCGAAGGACTTTTCTGGAATTTAGTTCATCTTTAATGAAATTGATTTAAAAAAATTGTGAATGAGTAAAATAATAATAATAATAATAATAATAACCATGAACGAGAGAAATGACTCGGAGTAATGCAGCATTTGAGCTGTAACCACTAATTCCCCTATGTACATCCAGGAAAACACCCTAAATGCCCCTGAATTTGAAATTTCTACTTGTCAGTTTGGGAAAGTCATTTCAACCACCACTTTCTTCCCCGTTTACAGAGCGATGTCAAATCAGCATGGCTGACCACAGCGTGAATCACCTCTTCTCTACTATTAAATGAATCGTATTAATATACAGATTGGTTGCTTAACTCCAGAACTCTGACCACACTAATTAGTTTCATAATTTTTTGATAGAAGTCATTAATGTAAAAACATCAAACATTATGATGCGTGTAATAATTTTGGCACAAACATTAAAACCAGTGAATCTGGTCCTTTTGCATAAATATAATGTGTGAATGTAAAGTATGCAATTTAAACAAAACAATAACAAAATAAAACACTTCTATAAATAATAGCCCATCAAAAACATGAAACATTTCACTCAAAATCCAAGAAAATACAACACTGTTATATCGTTAGCTTCGGAGCGTAACTGCATAAATCAGATTTATTTGCCAGATGGAGATATCTACTGAACTCAACACTGCAGATTCACAATGTACTGTTATCAGCCAATCAGAATACTTGCAACATTCCAAAATCATTCAATATCTGCCCAAGTCATCTGTTTGAGTATTTTTAGTATTTTTATGAGACTAACGATATAATAAACAATAAATGAATGACAACGTGAAAAGAATTTAGGCATTAAGCTTAATTACTTATTAATATTAACTAACCAAAAAAAAAAAAAAAACACCTTAGAGAAATCACAGTTGTATGACTAGCATGGTCACAGGTAGGTAGAACAGTTAGCTTGCCTTGCAATTCCACCAATGAAGACAGTACAAAGCCTAATACACACTTACTATAGTTTTCCAAAAGAACTTATAAACAAATCAACATTTTTGATGATTCGACCTCTGGGAACTGAAAAATAGGTCAGGACCCAGTTTCGATAGGCTGGTAGGGCACTGCGAGAGTGTTAACAAAAAGTGTTTGCAGCGGCGGCGGATGCGGACAAGCCCTGAAATACTTGTTTAAAAAAGTGTTCCATGTCCACGTTGTTGTAAAATAATAGAAATATCCACTTATTTTGATGATTTTCAATCCGATTTTGCGATTGCTCAGGGTATTTCCTTATTATCCATATTCACTACCAGAATACTCTCCCTACCTACAGAATCCCAGAAAGATTCCCCAAATCATAAACCAATGAGAACCCTTAAACAGACATGACTCAGTGTAAACAGAACTCATTTGTTGCTAGGAAGATGCACTGATTGGTCGAAAGCCGGATAAATTTAGTTTATGGATGTTAGGGAGTATCAAACAAGTATATTCAGAAACTGGTTCTGTAAGTGTAATTACGATTTTCTCAAAAGTAGCATTTCCTGATTAGCGACATACAGAGTGATGTAACTCAGTCAATTTTCATGCTATAATCGTGGATTATACCTCATTTTGAAGCTTATCAATATCTCAGTATGTCAAATTGTTGAAAAAAGTGCTGGAGAGAGTAACATATGTACAATACAGCTTACATAATAAGAGTACATACCTTATTAAGCTTCAGTAAATGTAATTATCATAATATATAAATGTATGAGTGAGTAAACTGAAAAGTAACTGGGCCATATGCACAATATCAGTAGGGACTGCAAGAGAAAACAAAGAAACAAGAGATGGAGAGACGCTCGGCAGAAAGCCAATTACCGAACTCATTAAGTAACCCGCTCCAGCACTTTGAAAGGCGTCATCGCGATATCATTACTGGATTTATTGCTGTCATTTGCATCTCGTGATTCAGTTCAACACTTTTTAACTGACTAAAAAGAGAGGTTGCCTCAAAAATGATCACATCCCAACACAGAACCTTCGGAGGTTGCAGAGTTTTACGGGGAAGGGAGGGTGTGAGACTGGAATGCAGTGGTTTGATTTAACAGGAATGCTGGTGTAGGAATGACAATGGTAGCAAAGGAAAGGAGGCAGATAGCGGGAGGTATAGAAGTGCACTCCCACAGTGAGGGTTGGAAAAAGAGGAGACAGGTGATGAAAGAGGACAGTGATATGAAGCCATGCAGCTTGGACGATAGCTTGAATTCATTCTCCTGCAAGAGCATCGTGATGGTTACATGACTCCAAGCAACAGGCGGAGACATTACGTAAGAAAAAATAAACCCTTCAGGGTGTACTGTGATAGGAAAATAATTTACAACAATTACCTCATATACCACAGCAATTTCCCCATGGTTACAATTGATAAAGCTGGGGTTGGTAAACTATTATATGGGTTGAAATGGTCTCTACACCCCAACTGCAATCAATAACTTTTGCGATCTGAAAATGGTCAGAAAAAATCTGCCATCTGTGGTCACTGTACTCCTGTAAAATTACTAACCAATCACCGCCTTGTGGACCGCCAGGAAATATCCAATCAAATGCTCTCGTGTCTCCCTGCTTGTGTATCAACCAGCAGTCAGATTGCTTGTGAAAGGGGGTGTGGCTTTGGAAAGACCTATGAAGACAAGGAAGGGTATTGCAAGAGCCCTGAAGAGATGCTACCTTCAAATCTTGCTAGCTTTCCAGATTACCAATCCCAGCTTTAATAACTAACATTTATAATGACAGTTTACAGTTAATGCTGTGGAACATCCACTAAACAAGTTAGTTCTTGTTATCATTTGTGACAGCAGCTATGTATAATCAGTGGCTCCATCACCAGTCTCTGTTTTTGTTTTCCTTGTCTCATACTTCAGAAGCAAAAACTAAACAAAACAAAAAACACGCAGTTTTTCATTACCATTACTGAGAAAACATAAAATCATGAGCACTACAAAAGCATAAAAACCATGGCAACGCCTATCAATTTTAAATAGACTTCTATCAAATTAAAATTGTCTTTTACAAACATCCTGCAATTTTTTTGTAATATATTGTGGCTACGACAGAAGGGACTGACGCATGATTACATGAGGTACAGAAAACTCAATAAGGCTGCCGTGACATCAATAAAAACAAACAGATTTATTATTAATAATAACAAAGCTGAAACCCCAAAAAAAGCTCATACCACCACTCAGACTCAGAAGGTAGACAAACTTTCACCATGCAAGGCAACACCAAACATTGACGGGAGCATGGAAAATTAACTAGTTAAACGGGTAATTAAACTAACAAGACAGGTGACAGAAATGAATGCGGAAATCAGCTAGTGAATGGCAGTGAATAGAAAGCTTAGTATTAACCTTTCCTGCTTTCACTCCAGACTGTGGTCAAAAAACACATGGGAGGCTTATTTATTAATTTACTAATTTCTTATTTACTAATTTCCTCCCAAGCCAAAGTTGATTCAGCCCTAAAAGGAGCTGCATTACTCTTATAGCACCAGCTTGGGAAACCAATCAACAGTGAAATCTTTTGGGAGCATCCATGACGTATAGCATGTTACATGAAGTCATAAAACTTGCCCTATAAAAATGCCCTACAGTCCTGTGGGTTTAACATGGGAGAGTCATAGGACTGTTTTAAGAACACCATACAATTTTGAGCACATCACTGGGGGCAGCCGTGGCCTGATGGTTAGAGAAGCGGCGTTAGGACCGAAAGGTCGTTTGTTGATTCCCGAAACAGCAGGAAAAATATGTGGCGGTGGGGGGAGTGAGCTGCACCTTCCCTTCCTCCACATTCATGGCTGAAGTGCCCTTGAGCAAGGCACCTAACCCCCAACTGCTCTCCGGGTGCTGCAGTATGTTGCATCCCACTGCTCGGAGTGTGTGTGTGTGTGTGTGTGTGTTAGCTCACTGTTTACGTGGGTTGAATGCAGAAGTCAAAATATCCCTTCCTGGAATTAATACAGGACTCAAATAAACATATAATAAAAATAAATAAATTTTTTAAAAAATCACATGACAAAACGCAACAACTGTAACAGGTGAGGGACGCCACAGGGCATCGCTTGAAACCCTAACTATAAGTAACATGATGGTCATTCTTATAACATAACATTACAAATACCCCTGATGATTTTAAAAACGTTTCCGGTAATGATATTTCATTACAACAATGCTAATATCATGCTATAACATCCCATCAGCCAGTGCTTCCGAAGACAAAAGGACGATCACAAAAAAGAAACAAATACATGATTGAACAGAATAAACGAGAAAATGCCACACAGTCATAGCAAGCCTGTACTATCACACGGGTAAACAAAGCAAATAAATGAAGAGATGGCACTGGGGAATCATGCTGATGGTTTGTTTAACAAAGCATTCATTTTCACTGCATGGTGGGGAAAGAGGAGGGGTGGGGGTGGGGGGTTTACCGTCTAAGTGACGGCACCTTTCAGCCAGCCACTTGAATCGATGACATTTAGCGAAAGCACTTATGCTGCAAAAATTAATCTAAGTATCAAGGCCCTAGAGACATCACAGTGCCCGACCCACTAGCCAAACACACACACACACTAAATTTCTTACCCTCTTCCTCCACTTCCACCACACCTCCATCTAACATCAACCCTCGAGTCAGGGTGCATGAAAATAAAAACATCAGGACTTTGCCTCACAGCGGCTGTTCAATAACATTGACATTTCCACGGTTAGCATCAGCAGAGCTTCAGAGCTGCTCCGGCTGCCTCGTGATGAAAACACAAAGCGACGGCGATGCACTGATTTCCTGTGAATCTCAGACACGTGCCACTAATCCTTCACATTTCTACCTAATGCGGCCTGCTCTGTTTCGCACTGTACGTGCGCTTTGGCATTCATGTCACTAAGCATGCCGGTGTTCGCTGGACATTGCTATCGGTAGACAAGTGTATATACAGAATACATTTCTAAACACACAGCCTGCTCTGATTTCATAAGCACTTGTTTTATAAATAAAGGACGCTCTCTCTCCCACACACTTCGTCCAAACACAGACGTGCGCGTGCACGCACACACTGAACTCTCTGTGGGCCATGAGACACATTTGTTCCGCAGCATTAGAGCTTTTAGACCCCTGCAATTACCAGAGATAAAGGTTATTAACTCAGCGGATTAGATCGCTGTATTAAAACACTGCGTTATTTATTTATTTTGCTCTTAAGCAACTCAAGTTGCTTAGCCTGTCCCTGCCTGTGGCTCTTCCTGTGTACACGTGTTTGTGGCATGCAATCAACCTTTGTTTCTCTACAGATCATAATCATTTCCCGGCCACGAAACACACACATACAATCTTGTATTTCTATCTTTGTGGGGACATTCGCCGACAATGCATTTGGTAGCCCTTTGAAGAACGGCCAAGATATCCCCATTTCCCCAAAAATGTCCTCACTCTGTTGGTTAAAAGTGTCTTCACTATGAAGCAATCACACACACACACACCCAACAATACCTGACATTTTTAAGATGTTTAGCTCTGCTAATAAAGTGTCAACAGTTCATGCATTAATCGTACACATGCAGAATGTCCACTATACGTACTACCCATCACTATCACCTTCTGATCCCAAAATCAGACACTTGTAAAAGTTTTATTCACAACATTTAGACCCTTGAGTGATATGCATCACTCTGACATCAGCCCTGACCTTGTAAGGGACTATAGTGATTTTTAAAAAGAAGCCAGAGTTTGTTCAAATGATGTGTTTGTTAAAATTAAACAGATGTGGTTTGCTAGTTAAATACAACGCATAATTTGTATTGCTTGAACAATCCTAAGTAGCTAACTAAGGAGTTCAGCTAGCTGTTATATATAAATATATTTATTCATTTTCTAAGTGGCTTAATCCTAATTAGAATCACGGGGAGATTGGCGCCCATCCCAACAGGCACCCTGGACAGCTCACCAGGCCATCTAAGGGCCAACACACACACAACCATTCATGCTCACACCTAGGGGTGATTTGGAACAGCCAATTAGCCTACTGGGCATGTTTTTTGGACTGTGGGAGGAAACTGAAGAACCCACGTAAGCACAGGAAGAACATACAAACTTCACACGAACACGTCCAATCCCGGGAATCGAACCCAGGAGCTGCCTCACTGTGCCAACGGGCCATTCTTATATGTATGTATGTATGTGTGTGTGTATGTGTAGATAGACAGATAGATAGATGGATAGATTTATAACATGTTGGCAGACGCTCTTATCCAGAGTGACTTACAATTATCCTTTTATCAACTGAGAAATTAAGGGTTAAGGGCTTTGCTCAAGAGCCCAAAAGTGGTGAAAGTGGGGATTGAACCGCTAACCTTCGGATCAGTAACCCATCGCCTTGACCACTATATATATATATATATATATATATATATATATATATATATATATATATATATATATATATACACACACACACACACAAATATGTATGTATGTATGTATGTATGTATGTATGTATGTATGTACGTACTTGTTTATTTATTTATTCATTCATTCATTCATTCAGTCATTCATTTAGCACTACACTGGAACACCACAACCCGATTGGTCTATTATCAGGGGATTAAAAAAAAACATTATCTTGAGTGGATAATGCTTGAATCGAAACAATGGTTACTCAAGTCGTGATGGTCACTTGAAGTGGGTGACATCATCATTAACTCGGAATAAGTAGGCTATAAAAAAAGCCATTGCC
Organism: Neosilurus hyrtlii; assembly: GCA_028564935.1. Taxonomy (NCBI): domain Eukaryota; kingdom Metazoa; phylum Chordata; class Actinopteri; order Siluriformes; family Plotosidae; genus Neosilurus; species Neosilurus hyrtlii. Next base: position 8,115,773 of record JAOUQZ010000017.1, read on the forward strand.
AACACAGCCTTTAGCTTTGTTGAAAGTGCGCACAGCTCACCTGCCCTTCAGTAACATCCACCCAACGTGTGGCAAATAAGCATTATGGGCTTGATGGTGTCGTGGGAAGCACTCTCACCTCACAGCAAAGGTTTCAGGTTCGAGGCCCGTGGCTGGCGATTGTTATGTGCTTTCTGGTATTTCCTCCCACAGTCCAAAGATATGTACATTAAGCAAATTAGCCGTTCCAAATTGCCTCTGGGTGTAAGTGTGAGTGGATGTTTGTCTCAGAGAACACGTCCTGCAGGGGGTTTTCAGCTCTCTCAAGTAAAAATACATGTGGCACAGTAAGTGGCCCAATGTATCACAGGTGAATTTACTTACACACACACACACACACACACACACAGGTTTTAGCTGTTGTTAATTACAAGCTAACAAGTAGTAACAATTCAACCTGCAAGCCATAATCATTAATCAGGTTGATGTGATAGTGTTTTACAGACAAAAATATTCCCGAAGTGTATTGTATTGATAGAAAGAAAAAAGAATGACTGTAGTTCTGCTCCATGTCTGCACTAAATCTTCCCTTAACTATAAAGACCAGTGTCGGTGAGATCATTATCTTAAATAATTCATTCATTCATCTTCAGGGTTGCAGATTAACAGATCAGGGGACTGTCCTGAGAATAGAAGCCAGAATACACCATGGTGCAATAATACAACATTCTCCACTCTGTAGAACAAAAGTACCTTTTAAACATAGTCCCTGTTCCTCTGAACAGACATCACGTGGTAATCTTTGTTGAATTTGCACCTTGTTTATCTAGTGTCAATTTTTAAATCCTTGCCATGTGGTTTCTTTTCATATTCAACCGACTATAAAACAGGCTTTTAACAACAGGGATTTTGACTGGTACGACTCTAGTCTCTGACACAGCGAACTAACATGAAGCCTCGGTCTCACATAGCCAGAATTACCTGACAGCAGGTGATTTTTTGCCTTTCAGGGGTCAACCAGCATTATGCCATAAGTGATCTGCACACTTATCAGAATATGTGAGAGCTGGTGAGCTAGCCTGAAAACTCGGGAAAGCATGGCTTCCATTCACAGAAAGTTCGGTCACGGTGAAGTCTGTTCAACTGTTGTACCCGTAAAGGTATCCGTGAGGAATATACCCCGAATGGCTCCCGAGTCGACAAGGTGTGTGACTAGCAACCTGGAGATCCCAGGGTCAAATCTAGGTTGATGCTGCCGCCGTCTGCAACCAGAAGTCCCTGTGAACTAATTGACCGAGCTCTCACGGGAGGGGGCGATGTCGACCAATGATTATGATGTCATTCACAGTGATCGCCAGCTGATCTATGGCCGACTGTAAGCTCATTCGTACAAAAGTAGGCGGATAGTGCTGTGTGTTAGGCCGCCTCCAAATGCACAGCAGTTTGTAAAGAGGCGGGTGGCAGCATCGCGTATCTCGGAGGGGGCGTGTGCACCACCTGGATGGTGGTGGTCGTATGCGAAAGTGAGGCAACACTTGGCGGGTGGGAGATGGATATGACCAAACTTAGGAGAGGAAAAAAAACTAGCCTGAATGGTAAATCCCAGACGGTAATAATGTACACGCAACAGGTACTGGCGTGTATGCATCACAGTTGATGCCAGTAGACATGACGGCTATGACGTTTGCATGGCAGATGCTCAGGCTTCTCAGGCAGGTGCATACATCTACCGCCCATATTCCTGCAAGAGACAGCTTCCAAAATCCACTGGAATGCTCACAATAACCCCAACCACAGCTCTACTATGCAAGACCTTGGCATTATTGACTATAATAAAGCTAGGCTACATACAGATGCTATCTTCTTGTTAGTGGAAAAACATACAGTCTATTTTTGTCCTTCTGTCAATGAATTTTAATTATAGGCTACAATTAAATCAGGGCACGCATCATGCCACCGGCTGGAAAAAAACAAACCGCCATGTGGGTGATAAATTCTGCTATTTTAAATCAATTCTTGTGTCTTTTTCTTTTATTTTTCCTTTATGAAGGAGCCCATAAAAACCCTTACTACAATAAAAATGCACCTAGGACAGAAACAAAAATCTATTTGACAACTGGAACCGGAAAGCTTAGCTGCATCACTCCAACGTATGGCACTGTACATCTTCAGCGATACCTTTATCCTTCATCTACAAGAGATCGAAGAAAAAATTAAATATAGCATATTAAAGCATATCATCTCGTACTGTAAGAAAGATCAGACTCGGTCACAATCAATGTATACGTGATTAGTAACAAGTGTGGCAAAAATTAATATGACCTTCAGTTTTCAGAAGAAACGTAATGTCAGCCAATGATTCCATTTGAGGTTCCTTCTTGAAACCCTGACTATCAAACCCATGTGTCGTTCGTTGCAAACCTGTTGCTACAAGGTTGGAAGCCCTTCACTGGAAGTAAGAAGCTGTTCCAGCATGTTGGTGCCCCAGTGCACGTCACACGCTCCATAAAGACATGGCAACTTTAGAGTCCTGGACAAAGCCCTCCCCTCAACCCCACTGAACATCGTGGCCAGTGTTGGCTCAGTGGTCAAGGCTTTGATCAGAAAGTGGTGGTTCAAGCCCTAGTACCACCAAGCTGCCTCTGTTGGGCCCTTGAGCAAGACCCTTAACCTTCAACAGCTCCGTTGTACAAATAAATGCAAATCGTTGGAATGAACTGGAACTCTGACTGCTTTTAAGGTCTCCTCGTCCAACATCACTGCTTGACCTCATTAAGGCTCCTGTGGCTGAACGAGTACAAATCCCTACATCCATGCTCCAAAATAAAATGGAAAGCCTTCCCAAAAGGAGTGAAGGTTATTATAACAGAGGAGGGCTACATCCGGAATAGAACGTTCAATGAAAACAGCACCTCAGACATCCATGAACCAAAATAACTTCCAGGCGTGTATCTGCTGTTCAGGGATATAGATAGTAGTACGTCGAAATTGGTACTGAGCATCATTAAGGGTGTTTATAGGATTATTTAAGGTGACGCTCTTACTAGCAGTAGCCACAGAACAGAACGAGACAAGTCGTTATCTTTTTTTTCCCATTAATATGAATACAAAACACCTCATCACACGAATATGATTAATGACCAGGCAGGCGAGTGACAAGGCTCTGAAACAGAGTGTGAGTGATTTGTGAGCCAGCAGTGTGGAAATGAAAAAGAAAATCGTGTTCTCAATCTGCCCGCACCCTCTTCGCCAATTTGCTCAAAACTCTCACTATGTCTCAATGCTTTCTGGGTGGATTACGCGTGATGTGTTCTACTCACATCAAACTAGTCAAGTCAATCGCTCCCAACCCCAAACCTTAAAGAAAACTACAACCGGTACAAAAGCTCAACAACTAAATGACTCTCAGCTACTGATACCTGCAATCTCTCACAGTAATCAGGCCATTTATCCCAGTATCAGATCAGTACATTGCTGAATTCCTGTTACGTACAGTGAAATGAAATATTCTTTACCACCTATCTGGTTTTCTCCATTTTCCTTGTTCCTTCCATGTGCCCTGTATCTGATTTCGTGCAGGGTGACCAAATGAAACCAGGCTGACCACCAAACATCGCCACACAATGGCGAGGTCAGTAAAACGGGCTGACCACCCAACATCGCCACGCAATGGCGAAGTCAGAGAAACGGGCTGACCACCAAACATCGCCACACAACGGCGGGGACAGAGAAACGGGCTGACCACCCAACATCGCCATGCAACGGCGGGTCAGAGAAACGGGCTGACCACCCAACATCGCCACGCTACAACATCAACCAATCCACAAACATTTTCCTCAGCACTTCCGATGATCTTCGAGTTGACTGTGCAGTTTTACTGAAATCACACATCAAGTCCTTCAAGCTCAAAGGGTTCAAGCTGTGACCTTCCTTAAATTTACCTTTGAAATGTGAGAGAGATTTTTGGTTCGTCCTGTTTAATAGACAACCTGAAGACGCAGTTTATTACTCACTAAATGTGCAAAAAGAATTGCCGCTCGGTTGAAAAAAAGCGTTAACATCCCAACATTGATTGCTACCAGTGAAGCTAACCATCACTTAAATACGACATTTCCAGGAATATGTACAAGTTTACAAAAACGACTCAAGAAATAACATACTATACCGCGATGAAAAATTTCACAAGACATGAGAAAGAAAGCTATAAAAATACAGCAGTGATCAAAGGGGGCAGTTACTTTTTCACACGGCTGAGAAGGGGGTCAGTGTCTGTCCTTCAGTAAAACAAGACAATATGAAAACTTAGCCAGGCTGTTCTTTATGTTATAATATACAGATGTAGGCAGAGCCTAAATGCGGAGCTCCCATATGATTCACCATACAGGAATCCAACGTATAAATCAATATTTATTCATTTTAATAACTTGTTTATAGAAGGGAATAAAAATGAGGGCACCGAACACACAGTCTTAGTCTCAACATGTAAAGTTTAGAGCCCACAAGTTTAGAGAACATTTCAATAACACAAGAAAGTCATTACTTGTTTATTTGTGAATTGCTTAATCTGTAAAATGTATGATTTGATGACAGAATCGATGCCAGTTAGCGACAAAATATCTAAGAAATCATTAATCCTAATAAGAGCGCGAGCGGGTATCCATAGGATGTGAGCTCCACTATCACCACAGAGTAGCAAGATGCCATTCCGCTGATTAGGTTCACTCCCATAAGCACGTTATATGCGCCAGAAACATCATGCGATTCCTCAGTGTGATTGGTTAAAAGTCTTTCTATTCAAATGAGTAATGCACTGCGTGGCAGTGATAGTTTTGCCAGCTAAAAAAAACAAAAACACAAAGATACCCAAAGCATATGGCACATAGAATTCTGTTTAGACTGTATAATAATTAGCATTTTATTTTAAGTGAACTTTATTTCATGGCTTGAAACGAGTAACAGTTTAAAGGGGAAAAATAGAGTGGAAGAAGTTACCATCACTCAGACATTCATTCCCATTACAGTGATTATACACCAGCATGCATAATATCTCCACAGGGTTCAGGGTTCCCCCGTGTACACGGATGCAGGAGGGACAGACAGGAGGAAGTGACACTTTTCCCTCATCAATGGAGCTCCGCTATTAAACAAGAACAGAGGAAATCCGAAAGGGGCAACTACTTTTTCACAGCAAGTTTTCACAAAACAATTTCAATTGACATTTCAAAACAAGTTTATTTTCTGTTTTAAGATTCTATTTAACAAGATTTGGGAAATTCATTGGACTCTGAAATAACAGTTAGTAAAACAGGAAAAGGTTTAGTCATGTGATTTAATCAGCAATTACCTTCATCACTGTGTGTGCACAAAAGAGAGACTCTTTCAATCATGTGTGTGTGTGTGTGTGTGTAAAACCCAGACATCTGACCTTTTTCTTTTTCTCTAAGCATAGCTGTGAAAATCATAACATATAGCTCTCTGTCTGTCGTCTTCTCTAGTAAGCTCTGACAATGCAGGCCAGTGTTTGGTGCAGAAAATCCTTGGCGTATCCTCTCAAGCTCTCTCAAAACACCCGATCCACCAGCCTAAGCCTTCACTGTCATACACCATTCGATCTTGCATTCAGCGCTTTCCGTAGCGGCAGGTTGAACGTGCGTCCAAACACTTCGCGAGGCTGAAACATACGCAGCGTGGCACATTGTGTTCAACAATAAGATTTCATTGCAAAAAGAGACGGGGGGAAAAAACGAGGTGTTTAAACACAGTGTTTAAGATTTTCACCGTAGTTACGTTTACTGAAATAAGCTACGCAGCTTCCCGTAGATTGGAGTGATTTAATGCTAATGCCTGCGAACAAAAGCTCTTTAAGAACACAAGCGCTCCTCTCTCCATTTGTCCGCAGGTCATGGGGGCTCTCTGGAGGATTCACAGCCCATTAGTAATTCATAGCTACTCTGCCTGTAAAATAAAAAAAAGAAAGAAAGAAAAAAAAAATACAACTCTTCATTCCACTTAACATAACGGCTTCACTCTTTCTGGCGTACGGACTGAGGCCAAAAACAAGAGAAGGAGAAATGGCAATTTGGCACGCCTCCTGAGTGAAAGGTAGCCGTTCGTCACCGCTGACCTGGGTGGGTATTAATAGAAAGCAAACACATTAGCTGCTGATTAGTGTGCATTATGAGGCAGCTCTATTAACCTTTGAGAAATGGACTGGCTGCTGGTTGCTTAGCCAAGCATGCTGCCTCGTTTTACTTCACTCGATGAGGGAGAAAAGAAAGTGCAGCAGCAGGACTGCAGCTTCCGATCCATTAGGTCAGCACGACAAGCCGTCAGACACACATACATCAACAACACCCCTCCCCATCTACCTCTCCATCCATCTCATCGCTGCACAATGTGATCGAAGATATTCTTTGAATCCGGCTGGTGACCGTCATATCCCTTGGTATGTTTAACCACAAGGTACGTCTGCTGATTTATCAGGATGGGACTAGAACTTGTTAGTCAGTATTTCCACATATCCAAGTGCCTAATTCTTAAAAGAACATTTTATATCTCTGCACGCTAATTAATACATCCAAGCTACAGTTAAAGCACTGAAGGGTGTCATAGTACATTAAAACATGCATGCTAAATAAAAACTATCGAAATATCAATGAGCAAATGCGACAGGTCTCTCATGCTAATATGAACTAATACCTAACAGGCAGGTGAGCTCTGTTTGTCCCAGGTGTCTCTTTTCACTAACCTGTCTACAGCTCTACATGTATTCAAAGTAATTATTTAAGTAATCAATATCGTGCCATAGTTTGTGGCAGGTATATAATGCTGAGTAGGACCGGGCGACCTTGACTTTGTAACAGGGTCATTATTGGTGCAGGAGATTTTGTCGTACAGGCTGCTTAATCAGCTGGGGTTTCATTTCTGCTGTTAAATAGTTTAAACTCAAATTAAAAAGACTCACACCGGACTTAAAATAGAAATAAATTTAGTAAAACAAGAAAAAAAGAACCTAAGTATCTTTTAAAAGAATATTTCCTTAAAATGTTCATATATATATATATATATATATGCACGCGCACACACATACACACACACACCGTTATTCTGCGACCTTGGGATGGATATGATCTCATTGCCTTACATGACGTTTACCACTTTCATAACTTGAGCTCCAATTATATATCTATACCATTAATGAAGAAATCGTCCCCTGATGTAATTAATCTGCTCACTCGGTACATACAGGTCGTCAGCTGACTGCATTTTATTGCCACATAATGGTGCTGAGCCTCGACCTGACCAACTGGAGCAACCATGTCTTTTCGAATTACACACTGTAAACAAGGCTAAAGTTGCAGAATACACACGCAGACACACACACACGCTTCCTATCCTAGCTCAGCAGATATTAGCAGTTGCATGCTCTGATTGGTTAACCCACTATACAGGGAAAAAAACAAAAAAAATAAAACAGAAGAGTTTGTGACTCGTTCTCAGCTAAAAGCTCATGCTAACCCAACCAGTTAATTTTTTATTTTTAAGAACTAACAGTTTTAAACCCACCAAACACGCCTTTATCAGCTTTCTGCTAGGAACAGGACAATCATCTGCATGAATGATGATCGTTTGCCATACTAGCATTTTTCTTCGTGGCATTTTCGATGATTTAACACTTCAGCATCTCTGCGCTAGTATTTAATTATTTGGTCAGGCAAGCTGCCAAAATATGTTTAAAATGGACTCAAGAGGATGACTCATTCAGAAAAACTACACCATATCAAATGTTTCTCAAGCTGGTTTACAAAATACTCTATTGTCATACACGTAAAGAGAAACACTGCACCAATTAGAATCAGTGTATAACAAGGATATGCCTTTGTGACAAACAGTACTCGAAGCTCCATACAAAAACACAGATGAAGGAATTACTTTTTGAAATGTCCTTATCGCCATCATATTCCAATATAAAACACACACCTATTCAACAGTATACACGTTCACTGCACTTAAAAAATACTCTCACAGAACCAAATCTACAGACTAAACCACATATATACCATTATATAGTTGTTGTTAAACCTAAGTTTCCGCTTCCTGCCCTTGAAAAATGAACCAGCAACACTGATCCCACGTGTCTGCGGTGCTGCCAGAGCTCTGCAGAGATCAACGGCTCCACGCGGTGCTCTATTTTAAACCTAACTGCTGTCATGAATTGAGGCTGAGTTGCAGAAGGCTAGAATGCAGTGTGTGTTCCTCTCAAGGTTGATGGAGAGGCCACTGAGAGGTGTCACGCAGGCATTCTCACATAGACAGAAACGTCCTACCTGCCTCTCGCTCACGTTCCTCATGTACGAGGTAGGACAACACTGATGGACAGGAGCCGATGGCGTCATGGCAGAAGTACGACGCATAAAATCGTGTAGGTGTAGGTCAAAAGCTTCAGTTAATGTTCGGATCAAACGTCAAGCTCAGGGAAGAATCTCACCTGAGTGATCTCTTTTGTTCATGGCATGTTTGTTGGCGTAAGATGAGCTGGTTTGCAGATGATCTCGTGGGGTTTTCAGACACAAAGATGACTAGATTTACGAGAAAGAAGCCCTTTAAAAATATTCCTGGATTCAGAATTTGATCTGAATCATCTCCAAAATCTCATCCAGTCTCGCTTTTCAGGAGCCCTAACTTTAAAACACCGAATTCCATGAAAATCCATAAAACCTTTACACAGCACCCCCTGCTGGGCCTACAGTAATATGACACGTCCAAAAAATATATATATATATATATAAATCATCCTCTCTCACAATATTAAAGAATCACTAAAAAAAAAAAAAAATCCTGGAGCCAGAATTCGATTCGGATCGTACTCCAGTTTTCTCCCACAGTCCAATGCATAATATGCTAGCAGGCTGTTCTAAATTGCACCTATTTGTGAATAATCGTGTGTGATGTCCTGCAATCGAATGTTGAGCTGTTCAGAGTGCACCCCACCTTCCACCAGTGTCGGCTGACGCAGGCCTCCCTGTGACCCTCAAAGATTTTCTGAAAGATCCTCATTTTCTTCTATTTATATAACTAGCAATTTAAATCGATCATCATAAAGTTGTTTTATGGTAGACAGTAGATTGTGTGTTAGATGATGAAATAATACATCTGTCCCGTCACTGCTCCTACTACTCTCTGGCATCTGACCAAAATGCATAAGCAGCTCATACTCCTCGATATAATTGTACAGATTACACTGCAAATGATTTCATTTAGTAAATTCATTCCTGGCTACACCACTGGGTCAGAGTTCTGTTCATCGGAGAGTGAGCCGCACACCTCAACAGTGACGGGAATCATCAGGGTCTACCTGATACTATATTATCACGGCACTTAAGTGCTGAATCGATTTGTATTGTGATTCTAGAAATATTACGATTCAATATTACAATTTTTTCCTGCGTTTTTTTTTGTTGTTGTTTACAATTTAAAACCTTGAACCATGTAAAAGAAAGTTGACTTATACCTCTAAATTTTTAAGCCTTGAAAGCTTCATTTAATTCCACTGAATTAAACATGAACAATTAAATGTAACCAACACCGTGGTACATTATTTTCCTTCTCAAAAATTCAAGGTCAGCAATTAAACCATGCAAAATTCCATCAGACACAAGAGTATACAGTTAAAGTTAGAGTTAGCATTGAATAAGACGGCTACATTTGCTGCTGTCAAGGCAAAGCCAACATCAAGTTCGTGTTCGGGAAAGTTTTTATACAAAAGCCAGAACTGCTCAACGTATTCTGGGTGTTAGGATGGCTTTTTGTTATTTCAACACAAAGTTAGCAGACAACCAGATCCTAAAACACGGAATGCTATGCTATCGGCCAACGTTGATCATTTCAAGTGCGGCATCTGTAGGACTACAGAGGAATGACAACGTTTCAACACCTTAACCGTATAAATGAAATTTGTGATACACAAATCTCCGCGTAAACGAATCGCAATACTGAACCGAACCAGTCCACCCCACCCATCTGTACACCTTAGCGCACTAGTTCCCAGGCTGAGAGTTCGGCTCAGCAGGCAGTCCACAGGCCCACATTAAACACCTCGTCATGTTCAATCCCAGTTGTGCATAAAGAACTGCTACATAGCTTTGTTTAAATCTAATACAGCCGACTAGCAGTACTAGAGACGGGGTGTTTTGTCAATTTTATATCCGACAAAATGGGCAGAGAGACCACTCACATGTACACACTAAACCTCCCTTCGTTTCCTTGTTGATACTTATTCTATTCAGACTAATACATGTCCGCTAGCCTGACATTTAGCATTCCTCCCAAGCAGCGAGAGCAGGAGAGGGGGAGCAGCGTAGGAGAAATGAACCCACTTATACGGCTTGACACTGTGCCCTGCACTAGGAAATAAAAACATGGCTTTCAGTTACTGCCGGCCTGTGCGCAGAGGCCATACATCAGCTCTGCTCCTGCTCACCCTCGTCCAAGGTCGGCCCTGTTACTCTCACAGAGAGCGACTAAAAGAATCATCTTGCAGAGGGATGGCAGTAGAAGTAGAATAAGAGAGAACATATAAGCAATCATATGCTCTGTGCACATCCGAAAACAATAACGGCTCCAAACTCAAATTAGCCGTCATGAATTTAGACGACGGCGAGCGTCACTATTCTTCATTGTGGGGAAGTTGGAATCATTTTAATATAAACCGCAAGGAATAATACAGTGCAGTTACAGGAAAATAGTTAAATGTGATGCAGGCAGACATGAAGTGTAGTTCCTCTTATCTCTCTAAAAAGGATTTATTTTCATCGGTGATACATTTTAAATTATTTAAACTTGTAACCAATGGGTTTAACATTGTATAACTAAATATTATAAAACAAACATTACAAAACAAGCCAGTTTCTCTTATCACCTACAATAAATAATTATTAATATCCTTCTTACAGAAAGCTTGACCACAGGCTCCAAAATTTACATTTAGAGGCTAAAATCATCACTTCCAAAGATAGCATCACTGTGTCTCTTGCATGAGCACATAGTAACGCAATTTGACAAATCTGAAGCGCATCTGCAAGGAAAAGTGGGTAAAGAGCGATAGACTTCTGTGTTAAATGACAGAATGTCATCATAAACTCAAAAAGCACTCAACAAAGTTTAACAAAGTTAACAAACTTAAAGTTTTTTCCACCTAGAAGATTCAGTTTTTTAGTTGAATTGTACGGATTAAAGGTGATATTAAAGATGGAAAAAGTTCTGAAATGATGTAATGGTAGTAACATATTTTTGCATCACAAAACCCAAAGGGGTGTGTAGAATTTTAAAACCCACTGAACAGTATATAGTCACTTTGATGTGCTGTAGTGATAAAGGCTTGTAGGGAAATCGCCAATTTCATCAACCCTCCAGTGAGGCTGGGTATTGACTGTTTTTTGTTCACATTTTAAATGAAAATGCAAATTGTATATCCTATTTGACCAAAGAAAATATATAGATATATAATTGTTTTTTCTTTGTTTACACTTTTAAAAACAAAACAAATAAATAAAAATTCGAATCACGCTAGATCAGGTGGAGTATCTGGGAGTTGTTACCATCTAAATCAGGGGTCTCAAACTCAGTTTACCCGGGGGCCACTGGAGGCAGTCTCTGGGTAAGGCTGGGCTGCATCAGGTTTTCCACAAAAAAAGCTTTGGTTTTTAAATTTTCAATCTTCTCAAACCACTTTATTTTTTCTTTTTTTTTAACAAAAAATAAGATGGAAAAAGAAATAAACAAATTAAGAAAGAATTAATAATAAAATAATTCTGTCAGCCAGAAATAAATAAATAAAACAATAATCTTGATAATAATAATTAGATTTCTCTGGTCAGTGACTATATGAGGTTTCTTCCGTCTTCTATATCTGCTGTATTCAGATCCTAATGTCTGTATTAACAGTTCTTTAACCTTCTTCTGAACATGAATTGTCCTGAACATGATACTAACTCTCTAAGTGCCATCGACGTGTGTGTGTATAA
>JAOUQZ010000017.1:8147831-8166255 GCA_028564935.1 Neosilurus hyrtlii
CCGCTCTCTCCCTCCATCCTTTGCTCCCACTCTTTCACCCGGACAGACAGATTGGAATCTCAGGAGTCGACGTTTACCACATTATTGTTTCTCATTTTGAGTGTCTGACACAATTAAGGTGTGCCTGTCATTTCCTGCCAAAGCCTATCACCGCCTGCTCCAATAGCAAGACTCATCCTCTCTCTCTCTTTCCTTTCTCAGCATCTCTGTAGCTGAGGAAAGGTCACCCTTATTGCTCCTTTTCATCATCCTTATCGCCACACCACCATTTACAAGCTAGACAAGCCCTCCTCTGGCAGAGCCTCAGAAAGGTAAAGTAAGGGGAGACAATGAGAGAGGAAATCACTCCCTCCATCACGCCACCCCCCACTTCGTTTTTGGGCTGTTTCCACGGCTGCACAGGCAAGACAAAACCCTCTGGGGAGGAAGCAGAGAAAGCGCCAGGGAAAATTGTATTGTTTTCAGGCTAATTTGTAGCGCATGTCCATGATTAGCGGGGCATACTGCAACATTCTGTGAAGCTACATCAGATAGAAACAGTGTCTTTCTGACGCTCTCTCTCCCTCTCCCTCTCTCTAAGGCATGATAGCTGCAATGTGACAAACCCGCTTGGGTAGGGAGTGAAATTTAAACGGCTGCTGTCAGGAGCATTATTTGGCTTTCACTGCAACTAGGTGCTCAAAGCGAAGATGATGGTGCCTCTCTTCTCCTTGCTTTTATTAATTCATGTTTGTGCAGGGCCTGTACATGATAATTAATGACAGAAAGCCGGCTTTGTGTGCCGACAGTTGACACAGAGATGAGTGATGACAGCACGGACCAAAACCTTTAAACGCAGCTGCTGGGTGACTATTAATATCACACGGCTTGCTGTCAGTGCCTGGGCAGAGCTGGGATTTTCAAAAGAAGCCTTTAAAGGAGCAGGGAAACGACAGTAAAGATGCCACAAACAGGTCACTCTTAGCTACAAGTGCAAATCACTAAGGGTCAGTGTAAAGATGTAGCATCAAGCGGGCCCAACCTTTCATTTCTGACATGCTCAGCTCACTGCGGCCCACTGAAATGTTTTTCACCTCCGAAGTACAAAGCTAGCGCGGTGGCGTGGGCGAGCGAGATTCACTCAGCTCTAATTAGCATTCCGCCAAAATAGCACGACGACGACAGAGAGCTTTTGGTCTCGAACGTGGCTCAGGACAGCTCGAGCCTGGAGGAGAAGTCGCATGTTGACTTTTCTCTCCTCTGTAAGCCGGGGAGAGGATGAGAAAATGGACGTGCTGTCCAAAACCACCTCATCGAGCATGTTTCTTAAAGAATCAACAAAACGCCCTGCCACCTGGTGGAAAAACACACACACGCACAAGTGTGCACACACACACAAACACATCCTTCAGCCCTCTGTAATTTGCCTGAAAGGTGAGGAATGATTGCATGTGACAAGACAGTAATTAATCTCCGTGTAAGAGAAGAAAGGAAGGTTACAAAGCTGGCTCAATTATGCGTCGATGTGGTCTGCTCCTAACAGGCGAGGCAGGACTCGGAGAACACTTAAGATGACAAAAGAGAGCGGCGAATCTGATGTCATCAGAAACAGGCAGTGATCTCGGAAATCGATGGCGGGGATCAATGGAGCGCCTGCCTCCCTCTCTGGACCGGCACAGGAGTCGATCGCAATCAACAAAGAAACGCTGATCCACGGACAGGAACAGGGGGAGCTTCTCCTTCTTTCTCTGCCGCTAGAGCCTTTTCCTGTGAAGGCTTGGGAAAAACCCTCCTGACGCAAGAAATTGTGGAAATAATGAGCAGTTGGGGGGGGGGGGGGGGGGGGGGGGGGGGGTGTATTTGATGGGGGCCTAATCAGTGAAAGGGTGAGAAAACTGTGGAGTCAGGCACTGTTCCCGCTTAATTAGTATTTCTGCTGTTTCGCTCAAAAGGAGGCAGGAAGTGGAAGGTTGATTGCCTTGTATTTTGCAGCCTCGCAGCTTCACCGCACCCACGTCTTTATTACCCGCAGAGCCTAAAGATTTAGAGCAGCTCCGCAAACATCAATTTCAATAATTACGAGAAAGTGTAAGCGAGAAAGCACAGGCACCCACTCATCCACGCAACACGAGCGCGCTCGGTTTTATACTGACGCTCCGCTTTAGGATAATATTTGACAGGAGTGTTTAAAAGCGTATGAGCATAAGCGTGCTACACTTCACAGGGAAATTAATGTGAGCTGTATTGGAGCGCTCGAAGCAGAGAGGAACCCGATAATAACCTCTATAAGCAGTGATGTATGTCAACAAGATAAGAAGGACGTGCTCTCAAGAGCTGAGATCTTATGATGTTACAAATCCCAGATGTTTTTCATGCTGCAGTTTTAAAGGCAAAAATAAATAAATAATTAAATAACAATTAACAAAATTAAAAACCCTGTTTTCACGTTTTTCCTCCAGAAGCTTTACTGGAACAGTATTTGTTCTGTTGTAATAAAACATTAATTTTATTTAGCCGATTAGCAGAAACTGTTTAATAACATAGGAGATAGTATTAACCGTGGCGATAATGAACTCCCCTGGCCAGATGTGAAAAGCTCGCTAAAATACTGGAATACATATTAGACAACCTGAAATATCAGAATGTCTCCCATCACCCATGCCTACATGTACAAAGTACATTAGCATACACTAGACAGGAATGGCAGGATCTGATTGGTCCGCTATCATGAGATGAAAAATCGTTATTCCGAGTGGATAACACCTGAACTAAGACACCCATAGTTGGTCACGGTCGCTTGGCACAAGTGGTGTCGTCATTTAATACTTGAAAATGTTTGCTGTAATATATACAGCACTAAAACACCCTTACAGCCTGCGGTTTACTTTCTTATTTGAATGCGCGCCCTGAGGAGACACGGAGCCGGCTCGAGGCACAGAGCTCACCTGCCCATCCTCAGCATTATTGTTCAAATATGTAAACATAAACTACAGAACTTTTAATTGTTTTAACATTGTAAAATTCTTAAAGTGAACTGAAAGGCAAGTCTTCCGAACTGTCCTGTTACACATAAACATATGCATAACTTCAAAATCCATGGTTTTTACTTCGATTTTCAAAGTTGCAATCTGCTAAAATCTGTTTGATATTTTGCATTAGCCAGTGTGAACAGGCTGCTGGTTCCCTCTCGTGAGATCCTGAGAATAGGACATGAATCCCCCACTTAATATAAGGCAAGTTAATGGTAAAAATAACAGTATACAAATAGTAAACTAACAAATCTAACCCAGTGAACTACTGAATAAGATCAAACTAGGCACAAATACCATTCATACGCAGTTCTGTTTACATACATTAAAACAAGTGTGTGTTTATACAGTCAAATATTCATAGGCAGATTAGCCCATATTGCCAGTGGAGACGAGAGGATCATGTGACTTTCCGCTACTTTCCGCATTGCAATGTCGTCCCGTTTGTGGAATTACAACTTCTTTTTAAATTTTCGACACAAAAAAAAAAAGGTTAATGAAACAGCACAATAAAACAGAAACAGACATAAAATAAAAAAGTTTGGGTTTTGTTTCTTTTTAATGGGAGTTTAAGAGACACCTGCACGCTCAAGATCACCTGCGTCCATTATGATTTAAAAAAAAAAAAAAAAAAAAAAAACATTTATATAGCGTTTCAGTTTGTTTTCGCGCTAATGTTCCCATGTAGCATATACTAAAACAACTATGCTCCTCAGGCACGGTGGATGGTGCTAAATGGAACTACTCAATGACATCCATCTTGTCTTGGGTTAGAGGGCATAATAAGAGGCCAATTATAACGGATACACAGCTAATAAAACGTTGGCAGAGACGCAGACACACAAAACAAAGACAATATAACATTATAATACATAAAATCATTCAGTAAGAGAAGAGGAGGAAGAGAGTAAAAAAATCCAACATGACAAGACTCTCAGCTAAAGGATCAGTTAAGATGACAAAGCAGCACAATGGAGATTCTAATGAGCGCAAATCTGACTATGAATAAGTCATGATTTCTACTGACTTATGAAAGCAACAGAAGTCTTCATCTGTCTTTTGAATTCCACTCCTCTGATGCCTTCGTAAGAAATGCTAGCTGGCTAAAAGCCTTCCTTCTGAAAAAGGCTACACAATTCCCCAGTGTTGTTCCTCTGTGTGACGAAGATTTAAAGTCGAACAGGAGCGCTGTTTTGCAAATTCCATATACAAAGTACAAGTTTCTGTACTTCAGATTTTCCTTCGCTAAAAATGTTATTAAAAAATAAATAAATAAATAAATAAAAAAGATAAGAACTATTCGACATCTGCTGGAATTCTTTAAAAAGGTTCACAATAGATAATGTATGATATGATCGCTGTGTTTGTATACAACTGTATGAACGGTTTAGGGATTTGTAATGAGCCAAATTGAACAGAAACAAAAATAAACCCTTCCAGGCATAAATTAGGCATAAATATACAATGACAAATTAAATACCACATTGCAATACACCTGAAAAAGTGTTTTTAGCATTCAAGTTAATAAAAAAAAATTGTTTTTTTTAACAAAATACATAAATATCCTAAAACGATGATTTGAAATGTTTTTACAAATATCTAAATTTTTGTTTTTAATTGATGTCAAAGCTACTTTCACTTGAGTTCACTTTGTTAAAAAAGTTAAAGCAGGATTGGGAATCAAAACTCAGCCCAAAAAAAAAGAACTGAAACCAAAATGTCAAGTACTGGGTACTTGTAAATATAACTGGTTCTGCTGATGGGTTCCTGAATGTACTTACATTAATTATTGCAAAAAAGTCTGCAAGGAAGTTCACGACATAGCTATCGGGGGCAGCCGTAGCCTCATGGTTAGAGAAGCGGCTTTGGGACCAAAACAACGACACTGCTCTCCGGTCGCCCCCAATGTGTGTGACAGCCCACTGCTCCGAGTGTGTGCTCACTTTGGAGGGGTTAAATGCCGAGGCTATAATTTCCCTTGAGGGATTAATACAGTATAGGAAAAAAAGAAGAAAAAAAAAAAGAAAATCTGCTAGGACCAGTCTATATGACTACATGATGCATCAACATAACAGTTTTTTTTGAGCTCGTATGAATAGCTAACGTTATAACCATGTAAATGATGGACCATTATGATATGGCAACAACAGTATGAGCGATTTAATTTGGCAGTTGAACGGTCCAGAAATTTTCAGTACAAACCGGTCAATAAAGTTTTTCTCAGCCCGCCAGCGATCAACCAAAGCACAAACTTCAGTTAAGTTAATCTTTTGTCTTATTTTCTTGCCCTGCATTTGAAATAAAAGTGTATCTAACCTTACTCTTGGTGAAGCAAACAGGATTGTGTCATTTGGGGTTTACAAAAATGTGATATTGTATATGCCACGTTATGAATAGCTTATCAACCGCATTTCTCTGTACTGACCTCCTGTTCAAATAAAAAGTCGTACTAGTTTACTTTGTGAAACGCTTAGCTAAAGCTTCAAGGAATAAAAGTATTCATCATAAAATGTGGCTTTGCTTTGTTCAAAATTTTAGAAATGAAACAGGAAACTGATGACAGCTGGACTCAATAATCAGCATCAGAATTAATACAATTTATACGTGATTCTAAAAATTGCTTTGTAGGTGAACAGAACACAAATACAAATTTTTGTATGCATTATTCCAAAGATGAAGCAAATCACCACACAGAAAATATAGATATAAGATGCTGTTTGCAGGTATTTTAACATCCCTGGAAGCTAAATTGCAAGCTTTTCATAAAGTCTTGTGGGAAAGAGATAAACGCCCGTCTCTACTTACCTTACCAACAATCCACAATGTGAAGCTTCTGGTTGTTTTCACATGCATACAGTACATATACAGCTGAATTTTACTACTGAGGGATACAGCATTTTCGGTTTATGGAAACATGTCCATGCTCAGGTCGGGGTGTCGTCTCAAAACTTCCAACTCTAAAATAAGGATGCAAACACATTCAAACTAATTTTGTCAAAGCACAGAATGAATGATGCTAACTGAGTCAGACTTAAATAAATATTTCATATGCGCCAGCATAATACGGATAAAGTCGGAAATTTGACATACTGGGTTATTAATATATTTGGAGAGAATTCAATAAGCTTTAAAATGAGGTATGACACATGATTATAGCATGAAAATTGAGTTACATCGCTTTGAATGTCGTCAATAATAATGTGAGAAAATAAATATAGTTTCAGAACCAGTTTCTGAATATCCGCATCCGAAACTCGCTAACATCCATAAACTATATGAATCTAGCTCTCCACCAATCAGCACGATCTTCCTAGCAAGATATGAGTTCCATTTACACCGAGTCATGCGCATTTTGACGCTTCTCATTGGTTTACCGTTATATGATTCGGAGAATCCTTCAGGGATTCTGTAAGTTGGGAGAGTATTCTGGTAGTGAATACGGATAATAAGGAAATACCCTGAGCAATCACAAAAACGGATTGAAAATCAGCAACATAAGTGGATCTTTCTATTGGTTTACAACAACATGGACATGGAACCCTTTCTTAAACAAGTATTTTCACATGGATAGATTGTGTTTATGGATATTTGAACTTGCTCGTGTTGAAGATTTTGCTTTGAAGGATGTATTTTTGGTGATATTGCATTTTCATCCAGGTACGCCATCTTCAACTTAACCGTATTATCCTGGAGCGGGTCACATATATGGATATTACCTATCTAAGATTAACATCCATTAAGTGTGGACCCTGGACAGTAAAGAGTTAATCTAATGACACATTTTTTTCTAATGAGACAAGTATTTAGTGTGTTCTCACACATGAAGCATGTGGTGTAAATAGAACCTTAAGACATGTTTGTGGTCGCTGCAGTTCATTTACGGAGGGGACAACGCACACAGCAAATAACTGTCTCGCCTAAAATAACTAGTCGAAGCACTGCAGGAAGTGAACCATCCCGCGGTGTGTTTAGAGCTGTGTTGCGTGCAGCATGCCTTTGTAAATGCAGAGCTGCTGAACTGAGGCAGTGAAGGAGCTGTAGATATTTAGACTGATTTAGTTCTCGAATCATCACTCATCACCCGCTCGATGCTCTCTGTGTAATCTACAAGGACACCTAGATATCTCATCTTCAAAACAATGATACCACCACCACAAATCAGCCTTTGTATGCAAAAGTTTTGGCCCCCAGACAAATCACACGTGGGGTTGATTTTACAAATGAAGCCATGAGTGCTAATATTACTATAAATATTAACACGATCATGTCAGACAGGAGTCTTGGGTGACATGGAGGCGGAGTGGTTAGCGCGTCCGCCTCACAGCAAGAAGGCCTCCTGGATTCAAGTACCAGACACGGGTGTTTCTGTGTGGATTTCACATGTTCTCCCCGTGCTTGCAGTATTACCCGGTACGCCGGCATCCTCCCAAAGTCCAAACGCATCAGACTAATTAGCTGTTGCAAATTGCCCCTAAGTGTGAGTGCGAATGGATGTGTGTGCTTTGGTACTACAATGAACTGGCAAACTGTTCAGGGTGTGCATCCAGCCTCGCCATGTCCCCAGTGGGAGTAAATGAGATACAAGACTTTATAACCTTCCATATAAAAATATTCACATTATCATGTTACTTGCATGAATACTTCTGGTCCTGAGAAATTTCTGGATGTTTCTTTTCATTTCAAACATCACGCAAATTGGAGAGGTTTGCACAAACTATTAATTCTAAACAAAACTGATCCAAGTAGAGATCCTTGTGGGAAACCTGTGCATGAGGTATCATGGACTCGTAATCAGATATAATTCTATCCATCGATGACGTCAACAAAGCTTTGTGGTATCATTTTCACATAAAGTTAACATGCCATCACTTAAATAAAAAAATATAAAAAAAGACTGATTCACCAAAGCCTTTCTAAGCTGAAGTAACACAGCTTCAACAATGGCATTCTTATGCAACACTGATTTAAAAAAAAAAACACACAACAGTTGGTGGTCTCAGCAGTGGTAAGCTTGAAAGCCAAATTGCATGTCATGCTAAGACTAGGAGTTATTATTAAATTATGAAACGAGCTGCTTTGACACTGATCTCTCAGCTACCTTCGACACTACAGGCAAAACAATAATGACCCTGTAGTTACTAATACACTGAGGCTCACCCGACTTCGATAATGCCATTACGGTCTTGCAGCTATTCGAAAAACTGACATGTCGATGATCTGTGCAGTAGGAAAAGCCAAGACTAAGAAATGTGTATTCATCCGATAGGTTTGGAATCGTGAATTGAATTTATGATCAGCTGTACTTTCTGTTCCAGGTTTTTTTTTTCCCTGATAGAGAAGAGAAGGTTGGAAGTGAAGGCTTAGTCACATCCACTGAAGCATGATTCGAAGCAGTAACTGGAGAGCTCTGTGCAATCTTAGCAACAGAGTCAATACGGTATTCATTAATTGCTTCTGCTATTTCAGCTGGATCTTGTGTCGTTGCCGTTTAAACCGTTTACTGGCCTTGATCTGCTGCCAGATCTTTTTTGTGCTAGCTTAAGGCTCGTTAATGGTATTAATAAAAGTGTACATCACAGCCTTTATCATTTACTTTCTTTACCTTTAACTTTGCCCATGAATTTTTGATATACGCCTTCAATTTTATTACCAAATCCACTCCTCTACCTTTACACCAGTCAGAAACGTATTCCAGTCACTCCGCCGTGCCGCACTTCTACATTTTTCAAGCTCGAGTGTGAAAAGTACACTGCTCAGACCCCCTAAAACATGTCACGCATTATAAAACTTCGTTGGCACACCTTTAGCCTTGATTACATCGCATAATCGCCATGGCAGTTGGACAGATCGAGGCTTGTCAACTGTCAATTGATGACCTGAATGTACGTTACGACAGGGTTCTCTCGTCAATGGACTTCGTCTTCCCTGACGGCACGGATATAAAATTGGGGCTCGAATAGTGAAAGAGTGGTTCAGGGAGCATGAGGGCTCATTTTCACATATGAACTAGCACCACAGAGTCCTGACCTTAACCCTATTGAAAGTCTCTGGGATGTGCTGGAGAAGACTTCATGGAGTGGTTCCCTTTTCTCGTCATTGATGCAAGCCGCCATTTTGGTTTTAACGAGATCTCGCGCATGCGCAAAGACGGCCGTGGTGGCATAATGTTATTAAGGGAGAGGCATGTAATTATTTCTGAATGAGTTTTGCAGATCACGTTGGCATCTCAACATTCACATTTGGAGAAATAAACTTGTACATCACATTAACCAAATATAAAGGGGCACTTGTACCATGTGACCCGATTCAACACGAATCGTGGTATGTTGAAAGTGATGGTTTGTTTTCCCATTTTCTTTAAGATAGTTTTATTTTGATCGCTTATCGCTTGGACATCGATGTCCGATGCTCGAGCACAGTATAAGTGGCCGATTTACATGCCTAGAAATAAATGCCGTGATGGTGTTAAGTTTACCAAAACAAAACCATTGCAATTACGCTCCGTAATCAGGCTAAATGAGGTCCAACCAAATATTAGTGTCTGATTTTCGTTTTGTTTTTTTTGGCCAGACTGTGTATATTTGTAACCTAATTTATCCCTACCGTCACATCACACTTTAGAAAACACAAAGAAGCATAATGATTAGTTAAAAAAAGAAAGGGAAAAAAGGCCAATTAATCCAAATGCTCATTCAATAAAAGCCCAGTGTTTGATGAAGGCAAAGCTTATTTGAATAGCAGGCTAATTCTTCTGCACAATGAATCCCTCCCTCCCTCCTTCCAGCAGCCAAGTCCCATGAGAGCCAATGATATGCGCTGGAATTAATTTCTGTTTTCATTATCTTCCATCCACGATAAAGCATCAGCTCCCAACAACCCAATTTGATCCAGCAATCAATACATTTCCATTTAAAACACAACAAAGAAAAAAACAAAACAAAACAAAAAAAAAAAAAAACAGCACCACAGCCCAAAAACATCCATTAGCACCCGAACAAATTTTGGCTTCTCCTAAGCTGCTGAGCTGTGCGATCGGGTTCCTGAAGCCCATAGAGGTGTGTAAGTGCTCAGACAATAACCCACATCTCCGCGCATACTGAGGCTAAAACTGCCATTTGAATAAAATCAATAACTCTGTAGACTTGGACTTTATTGTGTTGCTCTTGTCGCCTTCTGTCTGCCCATGTTTCTTTCATGAGGCAGGTGCTGTGCCATAGTCTCTACGCTGCGAAATCCCTAAAGGATCACTTAAAACGGCGAGGATCAAATTACTGCCACTGCTCTCGGCGAGCTGACGGACACCCTTACATTTTCCTGTCAGATGAATACAGATGATTGCTAATATTCCGAGCACTACATTTTGAGTAGACTATCAAATTTATGGCAGAGCCATTCAGTAGCCAATATGCTTAATAAAAGCGGACAGGGTGGCAGCTTGCTCAGGGAAAAAAATATGAGGACAGAATAATAACTTAACAGGGTTTTTAAAGCTGTAGTAGCTTTTTAATTATTGTATGAGCAGCATCTGGGTCTTTAGTGAATTTGTTATTCAAATGCACCCAAGTCCTTTCAGACTTAATTTGGGGGGGATGAAGAGTCAAAGAGAAAAGGGAGGAAAGAAAGCAGGACCAAGCAAACAACAGAATAACACGTCAATGATCGAACCGGGCGCCACAATCTTGTTACGTGTGTAAATGAATTACCAGTCTTCACTAAATTTCTCAACAATCTCAAGCCAGTGGGTTCATTAAATGCAACAAAACGTCGACAGAGTTCTTCTTTAAAATTGCGCGCTGCTCAACAGCTCGAGGCAACACACTTATTACAAATTGAGCCATTAGACGGAGCTGTGCTGTGGCTTATTGTTTACACTCTCCTCCCTCTCATCTTTCTTCTCTTCCTGTCCCCCACCAGCGCTCGACAGAGGAGGCTCTATAAAGATATCACACCTATCCACACAACCGCTGCTCTTCTGTGCACTGGGGATGATGGTGGTGGGGGTGAAAGCTGTTAAAAGACAAGACGTCGATCCGGTGTCGCTGCGTTTGTACACGGATATGGCGCAGTCATCTCAAGGACAATGCAAGGGCAGAGTGCTGGAGAGGCCACACGAAGCCCTGTCTCTGATGACTCGGAGCTGATTAGAGCACGCGAAAGCTGCAAGGTCACGCTATCCCCACCTCGTGCCCATAATTCACCAGTTTAGATCCCTGCACACTCCTCCATTAAAACACCAGGCAGAATTCGATCATCTCGGCAGTAAAGAAATGCAGCGCCGGGAGAACGCGCAGTGCAACCTGCTTTATGAGCCAGTCGTGCTGCTTTTAAATATCACCCTGTGATGTTGCACTTTTTGACCCAGGAGCCCTTTAAAAAAAGAAAAAAGAAAAAGAGGAGGCTTGAGAGCCTCTTTAATGAGCTGTAGTGTGTACGCAAGTCGTAAAGCTATTAAAGCAAAAAAATGACAAGCAACAGTACAAGAACCCATAATGTTATTATTAGTTATGATGATACAGAAAATCCACGACTGACCAAGCGGCTCTTAATTAAGCACACAGTCCACCCGAGTGTCCTCCTCACTAATCTCATTTCCTCAGTATTAGTAACATTCCTGCTGCAGAAAGATGAACAGTCTTGTTACCATGTTAAAAACAGAACACTGAAAATTCCTGACAGCTCGGCATGCAGCAAGACAAATAAGTAAATCAGCATATAAATAAAAAAACAAAACGCCTTCACATGCACACCGTGCATTCCTCTCTAAATCGACTCGAAGCCACTGGAACTGAATCAAACATGACACGTTGAGTTCGGAGTTGCATGCAACTTTTTGTTGTAAACACGAGCTGCTAAACAGACCCCTGAGACCCAACCTGGGGCACGTGGCGGAGCTATGGTGCTGCAATAATATGGTGTGTTCTGGATATAAAGAAAAAACAAACGCTGGATGCAATACACACTGTTTTTAAAAATAACTTCTACATACAAGCTTTTAATAATTTATTATGCACTCGTTCAGTTTTCGGTTTGTGTGACCTCTACGATGGCGTAGTGGTTAGCATGCCTGCTTCACAGCAAGGAGATGCTGGGTTCGGGTCTTGGGCTCGAGTTCGCATGTTCTCCCCGTGCTTGCGTGGGTTTCCTCGGGGTATCCGGGTAACCTCCCACAGTTGAAAGACATGCACGTTAGGCTAACAGGCCTCTCCAGATTGACCCTGAGAGCGAATGCTTGTGTGCATGTTTGGCCTTGCAGTGGACTGCTCAGGTGTACCCTACCTTTGGCCCAGAGTCAGCTGGGAGGGGCTTCAGCTTCCTTGTGACCCTAGTAAAATGAAATGGTTCGGCAAATGGATGAATGGATGGGTGAATGGCTGGATAAATGGATGATCCTGTATTTCCTGCCAATTATAAGGAGTCTTGTGGGGAACAATAATTAAGGTGCATGACGGTAAAGCGGTATGGATAATGAATGAATGAAAACATTTGTTTTTCTTCTTCCATTACAACATTATGACCAATAAATAAATTTTTATAAATTTTAATAAGTGTTTATTCTGCTCTGATTCAGACTTCACAAGGGTACCAAAGTGCTAACAAGTAGATAAAAATAAAGTCTGTTGGGCTTTTAAACACCTGCCCTACCTCATCAGAGCTGGAGTGCATCCCAGTGTCCGTAGCGTAAAGCGCCTACGACTAGTTCAGCTCCTCCTGGATGGGATGCTAGTCCATCGCAGGTTACTGTCCCAGTATTTTTACTGCCTCCCATTTACACTGCTGGGTGGACAGAGGCACGCTCATTGTTAAGACCTTGCCCAGAGGTGTTGGCACGCTCAGCGTCTATCAAGTGGGGCTGGAATGATTATGATTGTTTAGATTATGACAATTAGGTATATGCGCTAAAGTGTGAGAATTAAACACTTTACCACATATACCTTAAAACAAAAGATCTATTAAAAAATGTTGTGCGACAAGGTGTGTGACTGTCAAGTTCGAATCCAGGTTGATGCCGCAGCCATCCGTGACCAGGAGACCCTGGGAGCTAATTGGTCGAGCTGTCACTGGAGGGAGGAATGGAATACGCTCACGGCGACCACCAGCCAATCATGGGCGTCTGTGAGCTCGTGTATACGAGGAGGCGGATAGCGCGTTCCCTCCAAAAAACACATGTGCTGCAGTTCGTAAAACCTCCCTGGTTGCTGGTGGTCATATGATTAGGAAAACAAGGCTGGATCTCGGTTTATTTATTTGCATTTTATTGAAATGATTTCAAGCCACAGGTTTTGCTCAGGACAGCGATGGATGGTGAAAATTCCCATCATCTTTAAGGGTTAAAAGAAAAACACAAATAAAAATCTCTGATACAAGAAAAAGCCCAGAACAGGACCGCTGTCTTCACCGGCAACACCGAAAACTTCCCAAGGTTTCCCCGAGTCATAAAATCATCTCCATTAAAAACGTTCAGCACCTGATATTAAACAGAGGTGTTTTGGACATGTTTGCGTCTCCCGTGGAAACCGTTCGATCAGTCCTTCACTGTGGTGTTGGTGGTGGTGATGAAACAATCAGCCAGTGCTCCCAATGAATCATTTACACCACCTAACTAAGTTTTTGATAAAAAAAAAAAAACATCATCCACCTAGAGGAGCTTGTTCCACTGTGGTGATTCAGTGTATTCGGGCGATACTGTATCTCGAATTTAAGACCAACATCTCCGTAATCGATCACTGCCTATGAGGCCAATCAATCTCCTGCAACACGAGCCGCTAGTTGGTGGTGGCCACGGTCCATGAGCAATCACTGATGAGCTATTGATTATCATTTACATTTCTTTGCAGAGTCAGGAAACAGCTGAAGAATGGCTCACCTTTGTGTAAGCCTCTGAACTGATACGAGGACTACACATCTGTTATGATGTACTCGGTTGGAGAAACGCCATGGATTGGCTTGAGGGTCATGACTAGATTCAGGACGATGACAAAATTTCCTTTTGAAACAGGAAGTCAGAGCGATGGCATGCTGAAATGCTTAATTAATTTACACAGCAGCCAATAGGCTTTCAGATATAACTCGGTAAATAAACAAACTCGGAATACTATCTAAATAATGAGAGCGTATTCATGTGATTATCGAATCAGCCAATCATGTGACAAACTGCAATGAGCCAAATCATGCACATACATCTAACAGCTGATTTATTCTCAAAGTTAAGAGACAGAGACTTACAAGCAGAGCCCTACATTCACTTTTTCCAGATTTCTGCACGGTAAAGCTTGCGGATGCGTAGAGAACGAATCAGTATCATCAGCAACTGTGGGGGCGCTGTAACCAATAGTTCAAGAGACTCACGAAGACGGATACTAGCACACCTTTAAGAGAGGTTATGCTAGTTCATAAGAAGTTACATTCCCAGTTATAAACATCTATATGGTGTTACCTCACTCAGGCACAGGGATAAACATTTGGTATGGAACACCTGGACATGATTGGACAGCAGTGATGGAAAAATGGCGTTCCATGCAAAACTGATGGTTTTTTTTTTTCGTGCTAACAACAAATCCATGAGCAAGCGGAGCAACAGAATTCTCCGTCTACATCTCTACCACTACAAAATACATTTGATGGCCTGCCAGACCAATGCCATCCGCCACTCCTCAACGCTTTCACATTGTTCCAATCTCCTCCACTGTCCGTGGATTGCCCGCTAATGGATAAACTGCTTAACAGCAACATCAATATGAAATTTATTTAAGTATATGGGCGGTATCGGTTGAAACATTATGATTTATGGACATGAACAGGAGTTTAAACAAGCATTTAAAGCACTTTAGGTAACGGAGGGGTGAAGTCATTGGTAAATTTGGCGTTAATGTTAGTGCTATTGACAAGTCAGAAGCCAGAGGAAAACAGCTTGACTAGTTCGTGCTGACGTCAAGGCAACAGTAATACCATGCAAGCTATGATGGGCAGAGAAGCATAACATCAAACCTTAAAGTGGCTGCAATACGGATGGGCTCACCGAAACTGGACATCCACATGATTTTTTTGTTGATTTTTTCATGAACGCGGTTCTCAAAACCGTACATCACCGCCCAGCTGTCAGTCACCTTACGCCACCTTTCTGAACCGCATTCATTACAACCTACTCACATCATGTTTTCACCTCCTACAATTGTTTTGCCACAATGGCGTCATATTTTGGCGGTTCAGTGCTAACCGCTGCCAAAACCTCCATCACGTGAGGCCTGCTTAACGCTTTGGCTAGTGACTGGTCATTTGTTCAGAATATTCCACAGGGTTTGATGAAACCTCATCCCAGCACAGTTCTCAAGGGCGGGGCATATAACTTCTAGAGAGTGTTTAACTGAAGGGATGTAAGAATGAGAAGTAATCAAAGAAAAAAGAAAAAAAAAAGGTTAATATACTCCTCATCCCTAAAGGACAAGCAGGAAAGGCTTGGATAAGCCTATTTTGTTTTCAGAGGCACTTAAAGCCTCGGATAAACAGTTCTCCTAAATAGAACGCCATGTGGAAAGGAACGCATCAAACACATTACAAATTCCACTGCTTTCTGCTTTCAGTCTGTTCAGTCACAGCTGCATGAGAGAAATCAGTACTTCCTTCGCTGATACATCTTCATGTCTCCTTCATTCCTCACATTAATTCGCTTACAAATAGACAAACCAGACTGGAATCTCTGGGTGTATCTCCCTTGTAAACATCTGAGCGTCGGAAAAGGATATTATCAGAAGAAAGCTCACAACCCAGGCAATAAAACACTAGCACTCACTCCGTGTGTGTGTGTGTGTGTGTGTGTGTGTGTTTGGTGTGTGTGGCACAAAGCTAGCATCACGCCGTGTCATTACAGCAGGAAATCTCTTAGCTAATCAGCAGTGTAACACTCTGCCCCACACTCCAGTCGGCAGGGACGAACCAATATGGCTCCATTTTCCCACAAGATGGCATCTCATTTTCCACTCACTTTCCTGACAACAGGCCGCCAGACGAACGGCTGCGTTGCTCTTAAAACAGAAACACCAGCATGTTCATTGGCCCCCCCCCCTCTTTTTTTTCACATCAGTCCACAGCAATCCTGAGCTACTTCCAATCTCTGACATCTGCTTTGGTTTTGCTTTTAAATTACCAGCACTCCCTTCATCTGATTGGGCAGGACGGCTCCCTCAAAGCGCAGCTCCGTCTGATCCGGGATGACATCTTGCAGTAATCTGCGAACGGGGCTCGTAATTCGGAAGAAGCCTGTCTGATTCTGTGCTTCTGGGATGGAGGCTGTATGGGGACTGCAATCCTTGACCATGACTTGGTTCTCCACTGGCGTATTACCTCGCTATAACATCAGGCCCCAGGCTATAAGGCTGAAATTCAGAATCGCTCGATAAAATGTCATGCAACACTGACGCTTGAGTGTCTTTGACATTTACTGTGGTGTAAATAGTCAGCTTAATGGAATCTGACCTCTGTGCTGGTGTAACACTGAACTGCTTGGAATTGCAGGTCTCGTTTGGAAAGCAATCACGTCTATTCAGTTAATGGAGGAGTTGTATTCAGTTGAGCGGTATGATCCCCGCCAACAATCCTACGCTACACCAATGGTGGTGCCAGCAATCAAGCATAGGACTGATTTAATGCTAGGATCAGGAGTCTGATTATACAGTACACTCAACGACCAATTAACAGCAACACTTGTACCCTTGCTTGGTCATGCAATTACCCAGTCAGCCAATCATGTTGCAGCAGTGCAATACAAAAAGAAATCATGCAGATACAGCTCAAGCACTTGGGGTAATGTTTATATTCATCGTCCGAATCGAGATAAATGAGATCTCCTGTTGATCTTCAAAGGGATTTTCAAGAACAACAGACTCAGCCTGGCGCAATTATTATTTTAGTTAGACGATATATTGTCCCCAGAAAGCAACGCGATTAGCGATACTACTGTCATAACATGATACGGTTAACTTATCCTCATGAATATAGCCGCTGTCCGCATCCCTCTATTTGTATGTTGGTGAGAAAAGTAACTGCGCTTACCCCACCAGGAACCAGGAATATTATAGTTATAGTTTTTCTTATGCAAATAAGCACACATTAATTACGGTAAAAAAAAAATGATGGCAATGATTTACATTAAATGAACAATGGGGCGATGGATGGACTATTCCAAAAGGCCAACAGCAGAGGCTAGATTCTCTAGAGTTTACAAAGGACGGCACAAAACAGTAAAATAAATTTAAAAATTAATCAATAAAAACATCAAGTGAGCTCCTGTTCAGTGGTCACACAACGCGTTGATAAAAGGTAAGAGGTGACCAGCCAGACTCGAACTCAGACTAACAAGAAGTCTGCGGTAACTCAAATAACCACTCATCAACATCTCTAGAACAACTCTAGAACACGTCAAACCCTGGAGTAAAACATCAGGCTTCAGGAAGGATGTTATAACGAAGGAATCATAACACCTTAAATGGATAACGGAAAAAAACAACAACATTTTAATAGGCTTCCAACAACGTGTGCCTTGACCAGCCTGCAGATCGTGAGTTTAAATCCAGGCTGTATCCTGCAGGTGGGAGACCATAGGAGGTGAGGAGAGGGCAAGTATGCTCACTTCTATGTCACCTAAAAGTGATCACTAGCCAATCATGGGCATCCACACAAAGTGGCAAATAGCGCTTTCACTCCGAAGTGTTACACTGCCACTGAATATGCACACGCAGCAGTTCAGAAATATGTGAGCAGCGAGCATCAAGTGTCTGTCTGGAATCATGCGCATGCTCTCACCCCTCCCTGGTTAGTGATAGTGAGGCATACTTGACAGATAGGAATTGCTACGACTAAATTAGGGGACAAAAGAAACCAAATCAATTCCTGAATAAAAATCCATGAGGAACGTCAGTTATTACAAAGATGGCGGATGTATGTACATATCCGTTCCCTCCCACCAAAAAGCTAATCATCTGTTGAACCAGGACACATTAAGCCTGTCGTGTTGGTACACTGCTACATCAATAGTCCAAAAATAACTGCCCAAATGTATTACAAAAATGGCCACCAGTAATATGCCAGACTTTCCCATAAGGACCTGGTCCAGTCCTGTCAATCAGGAACAAGAATGCAAGGCTACAAGGGGCACTGAAGATCGGAGATGACCAGGCTGAAGTTTTCGCATATGCAATGGTGCAGGTGTTCCCAACAAAGACTCCAGAGAATGCGTATCACATCAAACCTGTGTTGAACCTGAAGCAGCGTTCCCTTATACTATACTGAAGTGTATTAATATAAGTAATGGAAGGCCTGTTTGGAACTTATACACCCATCAATGTCCCTCTAAAAGGTAGTAAAAATCGATCGTTTGTAATTATGAATTCATGCTAGCAGCCTGCGAGTAGTCCGTCTTGTAC
>JAOUQZ010000017.1:8173810-8184502 GCA_028564935.1 Neosilurus hyrtlii
GCAATAATATAAAGTATCAAAAAACAATAGTGTTGAAAATATTTCAAAGATGTGTGATATGTATTATAATATACTGTTGCAACTTGGAACAGCACTTGGAATCAGCAGATTTGCATGTCTTTGTACTGTGTGAGGAAACCAGAAAACCCGGAGGAACATTCAGTGGAAAATATGTACAGTTTTATAATAATCACACACTCACTCGCTCACCATACCACTTAATCCTACCAGAGGCTGACGCTTAGCCAACAAACGGAGAAGGCAGGGTACACCCGGAACAGTTCGCCAGATCATCACAAGGCACACACACACATACACCTAGGGGAAATCTGAAACAGCTGATTCGCCTAAAGTGCATGTTTTATTAAGCGTACCCAAAGAAACTCCACACAGAAACACCGGAGCCCATGCCTCAAACCCAGGACCTTCTTGCTGCGAGGCGGACACACTAACCGCTACACTACCATGTCGCCCATTAGCAGTTTATTCATTTGCTCACAAAAATATACAAATCGATCCAAAAGTTTGCCATAATCAGCTTTTTTCAGGTGAATGAATCCTTTAATGTCACAGAAAAGTTCAAAGACAGGTAAAAAAAAATTTTCACACCCACGATGTATCTGGTGACGTGTCATCTCACTTTCAGGTAAAAACATCCACGTCACGCAAGACTGTTCCCTAACCTCTGCGACTCTTTTCCCATTACAAGTAAAAACATTATGTTGTGTTGTAGGTAGGATACAAAACTGATGTAAAAGACAAGCAGATGTTTTTAGGTCACTTCTGATCACCATCTGTCGTCTTCAGAATTACACAGTTAACATGCGCTCGGTCTGGCATCTTGTCTCACTCTACCCAGTAGTACCATTAAAAGTTAACAGAAAACTTTATTTATTTTAACGGTTAGGCTGGGTGAGTTCAACATATGAATGATTCTCATGATGTTCATGGAGCTCCGCCCCCAGGATAAGTGGCTCGTATAGTGTCTATAAATGACTGTCAGGACAGCGCATCTAAACTCGAACAGGTATTCAGAAACATCCTCCACGCATTTTCACAACCACTTAAAGAGCACTGGTATTGGTCACACCTACAGCACAATTTGTGCGTATGTGATATAAGCGATACAGACGCTTCTTTTAACGTAAATGACCATAAAAAGCACAAAACTGGTCATTTCATGCCGCGGATTATTAATGGTGTGAACTACGGGGGTCAGCAGTTTTGCCCCGGAAGTGACATCGACGCATTGGGTGGGGTTGACATCTCCTGCAGAGAGAGTGAAACTTACGTTCTAGTGACTCTGAGCATGAGAATGCTGCCAGAAATGTGCATGAAGGTAAATCCAAAATGGCTTGTGCAGCCAAAGTTTTGCCAACTCGGCTTTCCTGTCGTCACTTGGTTTAGGAAAACTAAAGAAAAGTTATCCCGCAATTTCTGTGATAATGTGTTATGCTACACAGGTCAGTGACGGAGCCCTGCCAATCCAATGAACTTGCATCACTACCAGGCTGGAACAGCCAATCAGAAAGGCAACATATCTCTGAGCATGCCTAGAGTCGTAACCCTTGCGCGCACTTTAAAATCAGTCATGGACTGATGTTGTAAAAAGGAAACAATGATGTCATACGTGATCGTTTTAAATAGTTAGTAACACTGAGGTAACTTTTGCTAAGGTCACAGATTAACTTGTTGCTTGTTGTCGATGTTATTGGTGGTAGGTGTGTTGTGGACAGTTGGCTATAAAACGCCTGCTCCTCTATTACTAACGATCAGAATCACATGAAACTTGGCAGACCTGTTCTAGTGGACAATACCAAGAATTCCGTGGAGCCCAATTCTGGCTTTTCAAATCGGAAACGGAATCATGACGTCATAACTGAAAAAAAGTAACATTTACATTTGGCAGACACTCTTATCCAGAGTGACTGCATGAGGCATGGAAAGAATCGGAAAAAATAATTAGCAACATTACAGAGAACTGGCAACACAAGACAATGGCAACAATTCTGCACGTTATTCACCTTTCAACCCAGATGATGTCATAGTCATGAAGTATCAGAGTCCTACTACTCCATTATTACTGACAGGAATCGCAAAACTTTACAGGTTTATACTAAATGACCTGACAAACTTTTGATTTTTAAACCGGAAATTTAATTATTGGCATTACCAGCTATGTAATTAGATCGGAATGCATCACACCTCTGGAGCGCATCTCAGATGACCTTTTTTTTTATCCTAATCTACATATCCAGGTTATTTATCCAAGTAAAATAATTGTAAATACAATTTCACCTTGAAATGCATCACACCGACCTTTTTTTCTCTACAGACAGAGTTTATACTTTTATAGTCAATTAAAACCCACATAATTAACAATTCATTGGTTATTGAGTATGGCTGTCTTAGAGAGTGTTCATCTGTGGCTGATGTCACTGCCACCAAAGAACTCCAAATAAAGTTCCATCAGTGACAAGACAAACTATAATCTGAAGACAGTTTGATATTGGGATCAATGCTATTCAAGAAATAGCTGTTTCTGACTCTAACCAAAATAATCATGTACAACTAATAACTCATCCCCATCAGATAATGTGCTGAAAGATATGCCAAAATATATACATCCGAAGGTTGTTGTTGTTTTTTTTTTAAAGGTTTAAGATGACCAAGCCATGACCTCAACTAAATTTTTGTAGACTCATGTAACTAGACTGAAAACTACTGGTGAAGAGAGAGAGAGACAGCAAAAGAGAGAGCGCGAGAGAGATGTTTTCACCCAGCAGTACTAGTTATCATTACCCAGCAGGAATTTGTAGTCTTTGGCCTCTGCTCTGCTCTGCACGACTGGGGTATTGTTGGCTGCAATTAATATAACTTCTTTAACCTAGCTTAGACCACTACACACCTGTAAAATAGTCATTACAGGCTTGCAATACACAAAACACTCTTACCCTAGTCAAACATGGCCCCCACTGTTGTGAGGTTAGTCATGTGACCAGCACTCGGATGTCCGTTGCCAATACGCGTCTAAAATTTCAGTAGAAGGAGGTGATCGGAGATAGGATGGAGAGAAACTGAAAAAATAGATCAACAACCGCAACAAAAAGTTACACCATGCTAATGCCAAAATAGCACAGACTTTTCTTTTCTTTTTTTTTTACCTCAATCTAACTTTGTAAGGGGTTTCCATTCATGAAGCTTTGCGCCGATCTCGCTGACTGAAGATGTAAGCAGAACATAGTCCTTTTTATAACCGCATCTCTATCATTACAGGATCTGCGCTGTATAATCTGACACGAAGAACACATAACACGGTCTGTTACAGAATTCAGGGTTTATTATTTTACAAAAGCTAAAATAACACAGTATAAACAAGGCTTACTGAGTGACATCTTCATTTTATTACGATCTGCGGAATCCGAGTATGATTTGAAACTGACTTTTCTCTCTCTTTTTTTTTTTTTTGGAGGGGAGGCAGGTGTTTTCACTGACATGCTTCAGAACTTAAATGTAAACAAAGAACACAAACCGTCTTGAGGCTTGCTAGGAGTGCGCCTGTGATGTTTTGCATAACTTAGCAATAAAAGGTGCTTGTACAGGACCTGCAGGGTGCACAGTGTGCACTGTGTACCAATAACCAAAATGAAAAAGGAAAATCAATGTACTGGTAATGAAAGATGAAAGCGGTGTGGTAATCGTTATTACCCTCATGTCAGAAAAAAACAACAACATAGGCATCACAAGCGGATTAATGGTTAAGCGTGCATCAGATAAACACACACACACTCTCTCTCTCTCTCGTCACTTGTTAAGGTCTAAACTTGATGATTTTCCAATTCCCTTTTTTTTCTACAAAACTGAAGACATTTTTTTTTAACTGACTTGACAACACAAAAACCCAAACTGCCTCCGATGTTTTGCATAACTTTAAAAAAACATAATCCTATAAACGGAGAGAAGCTTTGGTTACTCGGGGAACGTTTTGGCAGCTGGACACTCGTTTCCCATGTCCGTCTCACGTCCTTACACACACACACACACACACACACACACACACACGTCGAATCTGTCCATGCAGTAATGAAATCTGGCACCCATATCACTTGAAACCATAAACATAGAGCCCTGGAGGTCCCTGGGGCCCAATTGGAGGAGAATCATGGGACTATCAAATTATTATTATTATTATTTATTTGTTTGTTTGTTTGGGAGGGGGGGGTTGTAATGAAACAAGTGCCATGTGAAAGACCAGCTGCTGGAGAAAGACAGAGGACTGGAAGAGCAGATGGGTGAGACAGAGACCAGCTGAAGCCACACACACACACACACACACACACACATCAACAACAACAACAACAACAAAAGCAGGACTCCAGGATCCTTTACAAGTTCAATATGCACCACAAGACAGCTTTCCGAGTTCAAACTTGATCCTTTCTCCTGTCCACAGCAGAATCCTAGCTGCAGCAGCCATGATAACAAGCATCCCTGACTACCGCTGCTGTTGCTAAGCGCCGTGCTGCTGTTTAGCTAGCTAACCCACCTCTCAGCACTATGGTGGCTAATCAGCTCCCCCTAACACTGCTAGCTAATAGCCACTGATTAACACCGAGGCTAATTGCAACAGCCGCTGCTACCGAGTATTCTCTCTCTCTCACACACACACACACACACAAAAGGACGAATAAAGACGCTGTCGGACATGTTGAGGCTGGAAGTCGTAAATGTTGTAAACTTACCTTGCGTCTTGCTCTACAACATCAGAGATTTGTTTGAGATGGGACAGCGAGCAACAAACACAAAGCGGCAGCAGGTAGCCTGCAGCTAAAGCTCTAAAAGCTCTAAAGCTACAGCTAGCGTGCTATAGCTGCTCTGTGGGTGGGGAACAAATGGAGCAGAGGAGTGTTTCACTAACGTCAGGGAGCGAGTTTAATCATTCGGGAAGGAAAAAATGATTTTTTGTAGGTGTTGCGTGTTCAAAGTGATGGGATTTGGGATTGGGATCTCTGTCCTTCTTCAGTAAGAAAGAAAAGCCCTGCATGGATAAGCTCCTCCCCTTCCCAGTCAGACGGACGTGACAAAGCCCCGCCCGCTGTCAGTGTCCTAATACGGGATTGGCTAGTTTGCTGACGTGGGAGCGAGAGCAGCCAATGAGCTTCAGGTTTTTGTGATTTAAAAACGCGTGCGTGGGCGCGTGTGTGCATGTGATAGAGGGCGCGTGTGTGCGCGCGTGCGCGTGTGGTAGATTAGGCGTGTGCGCGCGCGCGTTTTGTTGTCAATTCATAAAGCAATTTTTTTTGTTGTTGTTGTTGCTGAGGAGACTTTTAACCGTACAAGTTACAAATTTTACATTTTTTTTTTTTACAAATACAGGAATTCATTACAGGCATTACAGTTTTACAAATACAGGAATTCATGAATCATTCTAAAGCACCATGACACTAATAAAGATGACACGTGACCATGCCTAGAAATAAGGAAGTAAGGCCTAGAAATGAATTTTCTATTTATATAAGCATTATTTTGTCTTTCCTACACATTCTTTTACCACACAGGTAAATTGCTCTTAGGTGTGAGCTGAGTGTGTGAATGTCTATACAAGGTGCCTTCAACCGAATGAATAATTTTACATAGAATTATCCACGTTATATTGGAGTGCTCAGTCCTAAAAGAACTTGTAATTTGTTTTTAAGACATTATTTATATTCTGCATACTTGGGCTACTATAGTAGCCTGTTATCATTCTCAAAAGCTTTTTAAAAACAAAAATAAATATGGATAGCTTCACCACCAATGTCTTGTCCAGTGCTTGTATACCTGAAAAACCCTAAAAGTCAGATATTATACCCATTTTCAGACCTTTATTTGTCATTTCGGACACCAGTGGACCACCGAAGTACCATTCCTAATCCAAAAAACTTCACAGTTCTTCAGGAAGCTGCTCCTGCTTTAGCTTCATCGTCCCATTTATGGTCTTTCCCCTCTCTGAGTACTCTGCTCTGATTGGTTGCCTTCCTGAAGGTTTTTTTAGAGGCTGCAGAACCCCACTGGAAGGCAGACCAGCATGGGCGGGGAGACCACTGTTCATGGGGGAACATGCCCAGAAACAGCCCAGAAGGAAGAACTTAAACATGCACTAAGCTCATTATTTGACACGCTGGCATCATTTAACACCGATATTTCACACTGAATCGACATACAGGTGTCAAAATCAGGGAAAGAGCATAACATCATCATCGGTCATTTGCCGAACACCTTGATCCTATAAGGGTTTTAGCCTACTAGACTAACAGTAGGCAAAGGCAGGGTAAACCCTGAACAGACCATCTCAGGGCCAACACTCACACAATCATTCACACTCATACACACACCTAGGGGCAATTTGGAACAGGCAGTTAGCCTAATGTCCAGGTCTTTGGACAGAGTGAGGAACCTGGGGTACCCGGAGGAAACCCGCGCAAGCATAGACACGACAAGCAAACTCCACACAGAAATGCCCTTGCCGAGCCCAGGACTTGAACCCAGGACCTTCTTGCTGTGAGGCGGGCGTGCTAACCACCACGCCTTGAACCTGTGTGGATCGATTACAAATTTAATCAGTTCATATGGTTCCAGTGACCAATCCTTATAAATCTGTGACCAGAACTGTGTTTAAGCCGCTGCTTTACATTACTGAAATTTTATTAACAAATGCTTTAAAGATAAAAGAGTATATTTATAGTCAAAGCAAACTTGATTAAAATCATCTACACAACACAATGAAATGAGGTTCCAGGTACAATATTCTGAACGTATCTGTATTATAAAATGTTTTAATCACTTGTGGTCTTGACGAGATCTTTCTACGCTGGCAGTAAATGGCTCTCATCCTGGGACCGATTTCACCTCCAGCATGAATATATTTATTGGAGACAAGGACAACTCGTCATCTACAATTTGCTTGATTCTATCAGTGAGTCTTCAAAAGCATTACAGATCCAAAACCAAAACGTTCTGACTGGTGGGATCGTTTAAAAACGGTAGTTTAAAAACCACCCTATAAGAGTAAATAAAAGCTATCCAAAGAAACATCTTAATGGACCGACAGAGTTTCAGTGTCAGTTTTGCTTTGTTGTCATGCTCTCAATGAATGAGGAAGGTGACCCCATTAATACAGCACTCGTGCACCACGAGCCCTGGCCACAAACTCATGCCATTATCTTTAATAAAAGCTTTTAGGCTATAAGGTTCGAATGTGCCTGTGAGTGTGTTCAGTGTACAGCCCTGCAGGAGGGAATGATTGGTTTACAGTGTGACTTTCTGAGCAGTATGTGTGTGTGTGTGTGTGTGTGTGTGTGTGTGTGTGTGTGTGTGTGTGTGTTTCTCTTTCCCTGTCTAAAAAGCAGTTCTGGTCCCAGAGGATTCATTCACAAGTGAATGATCAGGCTGAGCCATTACCACTGAGCTCTGCATGCTGCACTTAACCCCCTGTGTGCTTCCTAACACAATACTGTACACTAGTGATCGCTTTTCTTTCTTTCTTTCTTTGTCATTTTTGCCCCACAATAATTCAATCTGTGCTGTCATTATGCGTGCACACACACACACACACACACACACACACACACACACACACACACACACACACAGTGAATAGATGCCTATTACAGATTTTGAGCTGAAGTGAGAACTGGCAGTGCACCACTAAAATGATGACCTTTTTTCAATTTTCTGTGCTATTGTGTAACATTGCAGTTGACAGAAAAAGCACGTAGGCTGGTGATGAAATAAAGCTACGAGGATGAAAGGGCCTGGGTTTGGCATAGCTGGTTGTTATTACAGAGCATGTTTAGTGATGATTGAGAGATAAGTAATTACAGAGTCCCATAAATAGTCAAAGAAAGAAAATGAAAAAGGAAAGGCGGGGTGTGTGTGTGTGTGTGTGAAGAAACAAAGACGACATAACACACCCGGAATCACTGAATCCGACACTGGTTGGTTTTGATATGCAGATCAGATTTTTATAGGGGGCTAGGAAAGCATGATAAAGGTTAATGCAAGCAGAGTTTTTCATAATTTACATATGTAAGTGTAGAACACAAAGAGTGGCAAATGGCTGTTCTGCGCTAACACTCCATGATCAGTAGTCTTCCAGACGCCACCTAAACTGCTACTCTGAAATGATCACCACTGGCTGTTTTGCCTTTCCAGTATGATAAAGGATATTGTGAGATATTGTGCTTGGAAATGCATGGCTTGCTGGGTCAGTGCAGCATGACAGGCCGAACAAACAATGCAAATAGGAGAAAAGGAGGAAATTCTAGAGTGAGTGTTGTGAGGAAGAGACAGGGTATGCCGGCGGTGATTGGAGAGGGAGGAGGCAAGAGGTGAGTCACAGCCAATTCACCAGAGTGCCTGTAATCACAGAGACAATAATGCCTACAAGTGCAGTTAAGAGACAGGCTCAGCGGCTCCAAAAGGAGCAAAGCACGCCACCCTTTTTCCTTTGTAACTTAGAAAATGCATGCTTAATGGACCCTCTGCACACATAATACCCCCATCATTCCTGCCAGCACCAAACAGATGGCCTGAATCTCATTCCCACCGCTCAGCTACCTTGTCTTGGCAGCCCATCTGAAACTCTGATATCAGTAATCCTTTACACGTTGTGTGTCAAAGTATAAGTTACATTAAAGACATTCTTCTCGCACAGTTTTTTCAGTACCGCGACTGTGTGAAAAGGATGTGATGAAGGAGCTGCTGGTGTGTTGCGGCAGCGTTCCAAGGAGTTCAGGCACTCCATTAAGCCAGATAGCACGGTTGTTATTTAATAATGTTATTTAATTATTACTGTACATACACAGCTAGGAATGTCATTGCATAATCTAAACAGTCATTAATGTGGACATGGTACTGCACATTTTGAGCTTACATATGTGTGAATTAGTATGATGATCAATTGTTATGAATAGACTGTACAAAAACAACCCAGTGCAGTGAAAAAAATCATTAATAGATGAGACATGAGTCACTGGGAGATAATTGCCCGCTGCATGTCATGACAGGCAGGGAGAGAATGATTATTGGCAGGGGGAGAATGATTACTAACAGGGAGCTTTGGGTGCATGCTCTCCCTGTTCATGTGGGTTTCCTCCTACCTCCTAAAAAATATGCCTTTTGACGCCTTGAGTTTATTAAAGGCAAATAAATTTCGAACTTACATTAAAAAGAATCCCCCTATCCCTCATTCTTTTGTGGGCCAAAAAGCATTATGTTCAAATTACAAAAAGCTGAACATTAAAGAGTGATACCCTGCACAATGCTGGTAGTGTTTCTCCCCATACACAACAACCCATGAATCACCATGTTGAATGAATGATTATTTGCCAGGTGTTAGATTCAGGAGCCCACGAGTCAACCCAGTAAAGACTGTGGTCATGGTAGATTTATACTATTTATGTAATTTAAAGTTTTTAAAAAATGTGGTTATTTTCAAATTCAAATTTTAATTTGTCACCTACAAATTTCACACAGTACAATATGTAGTAAAATGCTTAATACGACTGTCCAAAATGTAAAGAATAAACTATCAAGGCAACAAGAAGAAAAGAACAATACCTAAAAATTTTAATTGATTTTTTAAAAGGATTTAAAGGTCAGTTAAGGCTTTTAAAGGTCAGATAAATATAAAATGCAAAAGGATAAAAATAAGAAAATATATAGGATATAATATACATATGAGATAAAATATAGGGTATTATATATATATATAAATATATATATAAAATGCAAATGTATAGGCAATATAATGAAATATAATTTACTGTAGTGGCGATTTTTCTACTAAAAGAAAAGTCTGTAAAGTGCTTGTGTGCAAAAAGTGACAAGTGTCTGTAAAGTGGCAAAGTGTCTCTGTGCAACTGTGTGCAACAATCAGCTGAGTATTGACTATACATGATGTCATATCTACGCTGTTTTGAAGAGCAACCCAGAAAAATCACTGGAACTACAGTTGGAATTGTATGTTGTGATCTAATGAGAAAGGAAATTGAACTTTTTGACCCTGAGCACAACTGTCATGTTTAATAAAGAAGGGGACTGAATACACAGTAAAGCACCTGATACCCACTGCAAAACATAGCTGTGAATCATTGATGCGCTGGGACTATTTCACATAACCCAGATAAAAATCTGAGCAGATAACTAAAGCAATACAGAAATGCTATAAGAACACAAAATCCAAATCCAAGAAAATCCTAGTTCTGTAATGCTGAAGCCCGGATTTAAACCCACCCGAATACCAGTGAACTGCCTTGAGGATGAGAGCGCCTTATACACAGATTTCACTCACTCACTCTCTTGTTTAACCACTTTATCCTACTAGGGTTACAAGGAGGCTGGAGCCTCTCATTCAGTGAAGGCGATGTACACCCTGAACAGCTCGCCAGACCATTACAGGGCAAACACACACACAAAACCATTCACACTTACACCTAATGCAATTTGGAACACTCATTTAAGCATAATGTGCATGTCTTTAGACTGTGGGAGGAAACTGGAGTACCCAGAGGAAACCCATGCAAGCACAGGGGGGACCCTGCAAACTCCACACAGAAAGGGCCAAGACTGGGACTCAAACCCAGGATCTTCTTGCTGTGGAGCGGATATGCGTGCCTTAAAACACAGCCCCTCAGAGTATTTTGTTACCCA
>JAOUQZ010000017.1:8187084-8206372 GCA_028564935.1 Neosilurus hyrtlii
GCCCTGCAATGGCCTGGCGAGCTGTCCAGGGTGTACCCCGCCCTCGCCCAGAGTCGGCTGAGATGGGCACCAGCCTCAGCGCGACCCTAATTAGGATTAAGCGGTTCAGAGAATGAATTAATGTATAAAACGTCTCGAATTCCTAATAGGTAAAACTATTAACTTGACTTAAATTTTAAACTATTTAAATTAAATCTTTCCATCAGTGATTAATTAGAAAACTGGGTGGAATTAGAAATGTCTTTTTTGCATGATCACTGTAGACATTGTGTCAGTCATCAGCATCATCTGATTTCAGAATAAATATCTAAAGAAAATTTGCTTTATTCCATTCTTAGATGTTTTGAAGTTTCACTTTTTTTTTTAGACTTGATACTTTAAAAAAAAATTTTTTAACATGGATGAACCCACTTTTGTTTTGCTTCAACACGTTTATACTTGCTTTTATTTATGCAAGCTGAGGATGTCTAGGGGGGAGAAAAATAAACAGAACACTACTATGGATCTTTAGATAAGGCTATTCAAAGAAGTGGTCAGTAGGGGGAGCTCATCCTCTTCAGAGCTGCATCAAAATAATACAAGTCTGGAATATATGGATTTTTAAACAAGCGAATTGGTCTTATAAAATAAATAAAAACAAACAGATAAAAAAAGAGAAGTGTCACACTGGTGCAGAGTCATTTTACCTGATAGCAAAATGTACTCAATGTACATTAAATTAGAGCTAACAGTCAAAGCTGTTACAGTTGAATGTGCAATTACACTGAAATGACAGCAGAGGTCAGTATAAACCTCTAAAGCATTCCCTCAGTTTATTTCATTTCTCAAGCTCACCTTGATATCCCAGGCTGGTCATCATGAATTGTTTTGCAGCTAATTACATTAAAACATAATTTCACAGACCATACAAACACTGAACTTATATATTTATATATATACACACACACACACCTGTTTCATAGGCTCTTACAGATATAAATGAAGACAGAAGGATCCAATGCCATGCTAGTGTTACTGCTCTGTCTGGGCATCTTTTGTTACCTGTTTCTCATGAGGGCATCTCTTATTACCAAACTCACCCCAAGGGGCACTACTGCTTCTCCACTCTACTCCTGTTCCTGCCCAACAGTCCCACCCTCCTCCCATCTCCAATACGAGTCCTCCATTGTTGGTTAAACATATTTATTCATAAATCTTTTTATAGAAGAGCTTCATGTAGTCAAGCAGGCATCCTTGAAATCAAATCAACAGTAGGCCGAGTAACACTTCCACACAAATTTATTTGTCATTATGCCACACTTTACAGTAGCACTACAGCTTTTCAGCAGCAACACAATGAGCGTACGTTACACTACATACAGTGCAGAAGACTGAACAACTTGAATTCTAAATTAATAGAGGACCACACTCAGGTACAACACACAAGAAGCAATTGAAACATCACAATACACAGATTTTAATTAAAGGACCAGTGCTATTATTTGAGTGACAAAGCATGTAGAAGATCGTTCAGTTGGCACAGGAACACATTCATGCCTTAGCCTACAGACTTGGACCTTGGATTTCAATGCCTTCCCAGCAGCCTTCTGCTCTGGAGAGTGAAAGAACATGGCTTAACATGTGGAAGTGTGACTACGGTAAACAGTGGGCCGAGAAAGGCCGGCTGTTCAGACGGGCCTCCTGAAGTTCTGGCCGGCGAAGCGGGCCTTGTCTCCAAGCTCCTCTTCAATCCTACACACATACACACACACACACACACAGTCCTATTAGCAAACTTTAATAGTAGGTCAGAATCAAGTCCTAAAGCACATCGATCACCATAACCTTGCACAAGTGCTGAACAATTCACTTAGTCGACCACGAGGCACTTAACAGAGCAAGGTACCTATGCGGACTCTGCTATGAACCACAGAAATCACACATTGCACGGTGTCCCTTGTAACACCATCCTCCCGAGGCCAGTCCCCATTCCATATATGGTAAAGGACTCTGGTGCACATCTTTAAATTTGTCATTACAGGAAAACACTTACTTTACACATTATAAATCTAGTTGAAGTGGCTGTGTTAAGGTTCTCCAGGCTTAGAACACCACTCGTGGGATCCTTTACATTTAATTTATTAATAAGCCACTTACTGGAAACACACGATACATTAGAAGTTTAATGGTGGCTGCTGGAATACTGTAATATTTGTGTAAATTAAAATCTGTATAATGAAATTTTTTTTCCCCACTGTCCAAGAAGGGGAGAAAAGCTCCCGTCATGTCCAGCCGTAATGATTGTGTGGATGATCAGAGTTTTGACTCATTTCCAAGTTTAATTAATGTCTTTAGGCTTTTATTTTACATGTTTTCTGTTCTTGTGTCAAAACCATGTTTAGAAACCACTGACATAATCCAGATGTAGCATGTTACTTTAAAAATGCCAGATACTTTAAAGAAAAAACAAAAAACCTCATCAGGCTCATGCTGTGTAATCTGGCTGTAAAATGTAGAATAGTTGTACCTGAGCAGTTGATTGTACTTGGCGAGGCGCTCAGATCTGCAGGGGGCACCAGTCTTGATCTAATTTAGGTGTGCACACACAAACAAAATTATATATACATAAAAAGGGTACATCTAATTTTCCATTCAGATTTATATAGAATATTTACTGTAGTCACACACACCTGGCCAGTGCAAAGGCCAACCACCAGATCAGCGATGAAGGTGTCCTCGGTCTCTCCAGAGCGGTGGCTCACCATCACACCCCAGCCACTGGACTGAGCCAGCTTACAACTACAAGATAACCAGGAAAAAAAATGT
This sequence comes from Neosilurus hyrtlii, assembly GCA_028564935.1. Taxonomy (NCBI): domain Eukaryota; kingdom Metazoa; phylum Chordata; class Actinopteri; order Siluriformes; family Plotosidae; genus Neosilurus; species Neosilurus hyrtlii. The sequence goes on from JAOUQZ010000017.1 coordinate 8,189,890, forward strand.
CAATACACCTCAACAACTTTTCCAGTATGTGCGTTTGTAACATGCTGGCTGATGAAAATCTCATTAAATTGTTAAGACATCAGTGAGCAGTTACTTACGCCTTGAGGGACTCGGTGACTGAGCCAATCTGGTTGACCTTCAGCAGCAGGCAGTTGCAGGCCTTCTCTGCTACAGCCTTTTCGATGCGTTTGGGGTTGGTCACAGTCAGATCGTCACCCACTACCTGGATACTGGTGCTGCCTGTGAACTTGGACCAGGCTTCCCAGTCATCCTGGTCAAATGGATCCTCGATGGAGACAACTGAGGTTTAAGAGACAAAAAAAAATTGTATTTATAGTGCAAACCAACTGTACACAGAATAAAAATGGTGAGGATTAAACAGAGAAAAGGGCTATTGGAAAGGCAAGTCTCTCAAACTGCACAGTGCACACATTTCAGAAATTAGCTTCCTTGAGCTTTTATATGTAGCTTGGATTAAAAATGCATTCACCCGTTAAATATAAATTGTACAGAGTGCCTGTAAGCCCCAAGGCCAAAGTAAATGGGGGCTGCATGTGCTCAGGGGCACGTACATCACATAGCGCATTATCATGGCTCAGCTGATGGCTCCAGGCTTTATCCCACTAAAATTAACCCTTAAATGCCCTCCCACCACACACTATAGCTATGACATTCAAATATATTGACCTAATAAACCTTGATTTGTTGATTGTTGTAATGAAACTCATCCTGCTTAATATTAGAGACAAGTAGCATAATAGCTAAAGGATTTATGTACATTTACAGCATTTGCCAGACACTCTTATCCAGAGCGACTTATAATTATCATTGTTATACAACTGAGCAATTGAGGGTTAAGGGCCTTGCTCAAGGGCCCAACAGTGGCGATAGTAAGGATTGAACCGCTTACCTTCGGATCAGTAACCCATCGCCTTAGCCACTAAGCCATCACTGCCCTATTTAAAATGTAATGTAAAGACTCATACATGGCAGGAATTCATTCATTTAAAAAACACTGACCAGGATAATCCTTGACAAAGCTCTTATAGAGGTCAGCCAGCTTGTCATGGGAGATGTAACGGCTGGGATCATCAGGTGACTTGAAGTCCAGGTCATATTTGCCACCTTTGTAAAATTCAGAGGCTGCCACATCCATACCAATCACAACCTTGTCAGTGTAGCCAGCCTTGCTGATGGCAGTCTTCAGCAGCTCAAGAGCTAGGGAAGAAATGCAAAAATTAAAAGATTTTCAAACCATTGAAATGTTTTATAAACGGGGCTGAATTTTAAAAAGGCTGGCGCGGTGGAGTAGTGGTTAACATGTCCACCTCACAGCAAGAAGGTATTGGGTACAAGCCCCATGCTCGGGAGTTTGTGTGGAGATTGCATGCCCTGCCTGTGCTCGTGTGGGTTTCCTATACTCCGGGTTTCTTCCACAGTCCAAATACATGTACATTAGGCTGACTGGCTGTTCCAAATTGACTTTAGTGTGAAGGCCCTGTGATCTGGGGAGCTGTTAAAGGTGTACCCTGCCTGCATCCAGGGTTGTCTGAGACATGCACCAGCCTCCCTGCACATGTAGTTGAATTAGTAAGATTAATCAGTTTGACAAATGAGTGAGATTGTTTTAAAAAGGACATCTTTAAAAATAAAACCAACCAACCAACCAACCATCATTGCATCAATGGTTGCATCATTCTTCTGCTTTTAAGCTCGTTTGCAATTTCCACATGAAGAAATCGCCAACCAAGAAGGAAACGCTGCTTTGATACATCTTATCTGAGTAACAGGATCTAAAATCCTATTTTTGTCTTTGAGGTTGAAGAAGGCAGGGGGTCAAGAACAGAAAGACATTCAACACAGCAATACGGGTCTCAGCATAGGTACTGGAGTGTCACTGCAGAGGCCTGGTCTGAAATTAGAAACCCTGTGCTGCTGCTTAAGGAAGGAATTTCCAGTGACATTACGGTACTAAAATTAAACTAGGTCTTTGGTTTAAACCAAAACTACGTTCGGGAGACTTCATTCAGAAAGCAAAAATGTTGTACATTGAATTAAATGACATTGCTGAGTAGAATTAGTACTCTTCTGTTCTGGCCCATGCTTCTGTACATATACTGAGGCTCCAAAGTGGAATTTTTAAGAACGTGAAGTGCATGTGGATATGTGTGTGCATGTACTCGAGATGAAAATGGGTAATACAGTACGTGAAAGCATGACAGGATCTTTCTGAACAGATCTAACAAACGTATCACGATTTTTATATAATACTCAATTGACCAACAGCAACCCAAAAGCAATGAAATAAATAAAAATAAAATACACAAAAGCCATGGTTTGTATGTAACCCGAAAACAAACAGTTTGATTTTACAATTAAGTACAGTAAATCTACACAACTGTATACCCTATATGCATGATATGGGTAGTCAGAATATCAGGAGGAGATCTATTCATCTGGCCAGTAGCTTATTACTAAGCAAAACCAAAATAATGCCTCAAATTGTACTGAATGTCTGTTTACGGGAAAATGAACACAAAGCCTTCCGAACTCTCCTGTTACAATAAAGGCAGGTATATTTGCACCAGGTGGTTTTGACTTACATTATTAAAGTTGCCTGTTTGAAAACGCAACGCACTGTTGTGAGTGCAAAAATCACGAGAATAGGACGCTGTCGCATTAGTTCCAAAAAGCCAAAATGACAGTATACAAATATTAAACAAACAAATCAGATATACATGGCTGAACTTCTGGATAAAATAAAGCTAGGCACATACCACATTACATTTACATACATCAGACAGGCTTCTTCGTGTTTACTTGAACGCATGGAACATACCTCTGTGCATTTAATGCACAAGACTTCCGTGGCATCCCCTTTGTTTGAGTATTTATTAGTCTTTTTTTTTTTTTTCTTCTCCATGAAAGTGGTTTTATTAAGTATTGTGTATTTTGGTGGGTACAGACAAACTATGCAAGCAAGCTCTTATTACATTTGGGTTTAATACCCCTTTAATTCGTAGTGTCGAGTGAGAAATTCAAAAACAGTTTTGATACCAAAGTTCCCAAGTTGGGGTGACCTTTAACCTTAGAACATGAAGAGGAGAGGTTTAGTAATGGATGGGATGTAATCATTTAAAAGTGTAACTGCTATTAGCTATCGCTTGTGTACTTAATTTTAACCTGCAATTTATGTGCACTTAACTTGGTCCAGTCCTATTCATCTTTCTATCAATAGCAAATGAATAAGCCTGCCAACAGCACTGTGAAGTCATAGTAGGGAAGCAGCTGTAATGGGAACAGCAATGTTAACCTCGAGTCCACCATTTTTCATTTTGCTCAAACAAAGCAGTTGAACGCGACACTCGTAATTCTGATTTCAAAAGCGTGAAGCAACATAATTGACAGCACATGAAGGCAGCTTAAGCCACAAGAGGTTCACCACAATTATAGTTTGTGGAACAAACCTGGCACTCAAGCCCAGGGACTGGTTTTTGCTACTCAGCACCTGATCAAGAAGTGAAATATTTCTTACTTTTTCAAACTTGGGACAAGGTTAAAGCATGTTCAACAGTATATTATATATTTATATTTTTGGGTATAAAATGATACAAAATATTAATATTATGAATAAGTAAAGAGTAAAATTCATACACTTGAATTGTACGGACAAGAAAAGTTTTAGAATAAAAGTCTCTGTAAACCAACGATATTTTATAATCATGGTTTGTACTGTACAATATAACAGCAGACTTCTTATACAAGGAAACACTAACAACAACTGACACTCATCACCTTTCTCCCCTCACCTTCTTTGTTCTCCAGGATATTGGGGGCAAAGCCACCTTCATCTCCCACGTTGGTGGCGTCCTTGCCATATTTTTCCTTGATGACATTCTTGAGGTTGTGGTAGACCTCAGCACCAATGCGCATAGCCTCTTTGAAGTTGCTTGCTCCAACTGGAAGGATCATAAACTCCTGCATGGCCAGCTTGTTACCAGCGTGGGAACCCCCGTTGATAACATTGAAGGCCTTGGGAATACAATTGGCTTTATTATGAGTGTGCCAGAACATTTTATTTTTTTAAAAACAAGACACCTTTAAGAACAGAGGACAGATTACACTCTGGTTTGAGCACAATGAAAACAACAGGTGCTTACAGGCACTGGGAGGATGACTTCTGGGTTTCCAGCAAGGTCAGCAATGTGACGGTAGAGTGGGACGCCTTTCTCTGCAGCGCCAGCCTTGCACACAGCCAGGGACACACCCAGGATAGCATTGGCACCAAATTTAGCTGAGGATTTACAAAGACATGGATTCTAATCTTCACAAAACAAATGAACTTTACAAGGTTTCAATCTATACTAATGCTGTATACATAATGCATGTAGCTTACATTTGTTGTCTGTACCATCCATATCAAGCATCAGCTGGTCAATCTTCTGCTGCTCTAAGACAGACACATCCTGTTTGATGAAAGGAAAGTCATAAGAGTAAGCCTTATGGTGGCAAGTATTAGGCCATGAGGCTGGGTTAAATATCATGCAGTAATCACAAAGGTGGTGCAATGTTACAGGTTCAAAGCATTCATTGTTTAGGAAAAAAAGGACATAGTGCCTCCTGAATTATTGGCACCCTTCATGAAAATGAGTAATGATTACTGTTATATGATTTGGGGAATCCTTCTGGGATTCTGTAGGTAGGGAGGGTAGTGAATATGGATAATAAGGAAATACCCTGAGCAATCACAAAAGTGCTTTGAAAATCAGCAACATAAGTGGATATTTCTATTATTTTACAACGAGGACATGAAACCCTTTCTTACACAAGTGTTTTAGCATGAATAGATTGTTTATGGATATTTGAACTTGCTCATGTTGAAAATTTTGCATTTAGCGGGTCACATACAGAAGCTCAAATCCATATTCTTATGAAGACCCCTTTACAAGTCAGACATTACAGAATCACACAGTGCTGTTTTCTCCAGCGTTCGAATCACAAAATCTATTAGTTACATGGAAGTCCATGAGTTTAGCAGAAGAACTACACAACTTAAAAATGGTTTTATTTATTCATTTCTACAAGCAAGTGAGTGAGCGCAATATATTTTTATGAAGGGTGCCAAAAGTTCTGGAAGGAACAATATTAACAGCAATGTCCTGAGCAAATTAATGGCTGTCTCATGAAAGTTTTATCTGTCTATAAATCACTACATCAAAACGGAATTACTGCTCCATCATCTAAACCAAGTCAAAATGCTGTAATCTACATTAACACACATTACGTTAGTCAAAGAATAAACATTCCTACCTGGCTAACCAGGAAAGGTGCAATTGATTTATTGATATTCTCAACAGCTTTTGAGACACCTGTAAGGAACAAGCAAACCATCACTGACCCGAGAGGAGGGGAACATGCAGAGTAGGCACGGTTAGACATTAGATCACAGGCCCTGAACTTGTCCCAGATTTTTTTTATTAGTATTGTAGTGAGGGAGCTTCTGCACATGTAGAAGAGTTTCAAATGTTTCTCAGGACTTCTGTGATCGCCTGTTAGTCGCAAATACAAACTCATGCTTGGGTACACATGGCCGAGATGACTTCAATATCGCACACATTTAATTACCTGGTTACACAAAGCTGGGGCCAAGAACTCATTTACATATTTTACAGCCCTTTTCACCCCTGACAGAGGAGAAGAAAAGTGTCAATACAGAAAGAAAAAGGAAGGAGGGGTACACAGTGACAGGTCTACATGGATAAATAAATAAATGATGGTTGGGTGATAGAGGTGAAGCAGATGTACGCAAAACTGAAATACTGGGAAACGTCTTGATTTAATTGCAAGCATATATTCTCAGCACCAGATGTAGCAATATTTTAAAAATAAATAACCAAAAGGAAGGTTGTTTACAGAAGAATATTCTGTAATGATGGCTTCAAAGATTTGAGTGGTCAATTAATCAATCAATCAAATAAATAAACAAACAAACAAACCAAAAAAAAAAAAAAAAAAAAAAAAATATATATATATATATATAAATAAAAACTCCAATTACACCCAGTACTCAAAATAACAGTGAGTAAATTTAATTTAGTTTTCGGGAACTAATCACCCTGTTTCTACGGTAACCCAGAAACAAACAGGCTTCAATTGATTGCACTCTGAAACCTCACCACTAGATACTGCCAAATCTTACACACTTCACGTTTAATACTAAAATTTGCCTACTTATCAAAAATACTAAGTTAAAATAAATAAAATTATTTGCATTTACACGATACATATTTATTATATTCTAGGCGTTATACTATTCGAACTGTCATCACTCGCCCAACCTGACACGTGACCGTATTGATAAAGTCTAATCACCTAAGCAAACCTTAAGGTAAATAATCACACAACCAAAGTAATATATACACGTGTCATTATGTAATAACCTCCCAAACCGCACCTTTGCCCAGATAACGTGTTTTGTCATTGTCACGAAGCTCAAGAGCCTCATAGATGCCAGTAGAAGCTCCGCTGGGCACTGCAGCTCTGAAGAGACCTGAGGAAAAAGCAACACATAACTGCATTTAATTAACAATTTCAGCCACTGTCAATAAAAACACATACAGTCCACTGTCCAGCAGGTCAAGGCCACTCTCGTCCTCCTTCTGTTCCACTACAGTGACTATCTGTTCTGTTGCCCATAACCCCACCCACACTTTCACACACTACCGCTGAGAAGTTACACAAACCCAGCATTCACACATGCATGCGCCATAAAGAATGGCTGATACCATGCTGATCCTTAAATCCATCTTCAAATCCAGTTTTGTTGTATTAGAGTAAAAAAAATTAATCTGGCTCAAACCATTGTCAAGAGTCAGCAGATCAAGTGGATCTTGGACACGTCTGAACTGAGCAGTCGTTTTGGCTCGAGAAGTTTGGGTAGCTGTACTCTCAGCCATAGTGATAGTTACATGCAAGGGCACATATCTGTGAAAAAACTTTAGACATTGTGTTATTGGTGGTGTGCTAATCAGTCTTTGGTACATGTCTGGTGGCTAAGAAGAGGGGATTTCACTTTCAGAAGCCACCCGGATGATTGATAGGGTGTGAAGTGACCAAAGGGAGAGTGAAAACATTTCAGGGCAAGCTAAGAATGAAGTACAGTAATTAGTCTTCAAATGAATGTCCTACAACACACTATAAAACTATATATTTTTTTCAGTTAAAGAATTAAGTGTTGGTAAGACATAATTATAGGGAAATTAAGCTGTGCACTCCAGCAGCCCCTTATGGTTAAAAATGTATAATATTAATTACCCCCAAAGTATTGTGATCAGTGACAGTGTACAAAATCACAACCACGCCAGTGTAAGGATTTTCCCCAAACTTGGTGGGGCCGCTAGCCTACCCAAGAGTATTTGATTATGGAATGTCAAAGTCACATTTCAACTACAGCGAGAGGTCTAGTCTCAACACTTCGAAACGAGTGCTGATAGACAGAACGTTAATATAAAACACTAACAGGAAGTCATATAAGGACTTCAAACATGAAAATTATATATTTGACTTTGGGTGATCTTGAAAATATCAATCCCCACAGATTGTATACAATATAAACAACAGAATATCCAAAAATTTTCCTTACAGTGAGGCCCTACAGCAGCTCACCAAAAATAACTTGAAGTGCAGAAGATGACTAAAGTTGCACTCAGGTTGCAGCTAGAGGGGCTGTCCCTAAGCTCAACACATTCTGGAACACTTACTTAGCCACGTGCTCACTCAGAGGCCCAAACTTCAAATAATTAGTCCCTGAACTTCATTAGTAGTCAGGTCATGTGTTAGAAGTTAAACTGCTGCACTGCTAGACAGTACCATGCATTAACTAGAAACTTTACACAGAGGATTAAAGGCTAAAGGACTTGATAAAATTCACTTACAAAATGAGTTGACATGTATACTCACTGGGTACAGTAAGAAAAAAAAACACTCAGAGCAACATAGTATTTATTTTATGTAGTCACCTTGCAGCTACACTTGGGCACATTAACTTCTAGTCCAATTTACAGTGAGATGCAACGCAATCCAGGCTGTATACAATTACAATGACTATTTATATTCCTCTACCACTCAACCCACTTCTTTCAGCCTACTGGACAGCACATGGGAGACTGATCATGTAGAAAGAAACTCAAGAACTCATTCATTCGAAAGCTCACTGCCTGCATTTAATGTCTTTTGCCTAGCAAGCCCTACCATGGCATCATTCACAGCCCCTTTGAATAGAACTGGCTGCTACAGTGGACTAGGCTCTATCTGAGAGAATGCCCAGATCAGGAGTCTACACATACAGAAAGAAGGCACCAAGTACAAAGTGCAATGCTCTAAAGCTAACAGAAACCTCAACCTTTTTATCCAACATAAACAAACTAGAGGCCCTCGATGGGAGGACTGACCAGCTGCTAGCTAGCCATTATAAAAAAAACCTGCAACTATTTTGTTGACCTTGAAACTGACCTACAATGTATTTTCATAAACACATTTCATCCTTTAGTCCGAAGGTGCCACCTTGAAAATATGACAGCGATATGTCAAGCAGTTCGAGATACAGGCTTGTGTATCCATGAAGAGAGAGGGTTTTTATTTTTATCAAAAGCACAAACTGACAGAAGTGAAGATAACAGGTATGATATAATATCTGATAAATAGCTACCTTTCTTAGTGTAGAGATCAACCTCAACTGTGGGGTTTCCACGTGAGTCAAAAATCTCACGAGCGTGGATCTTCAGGATAGACATATTTCAGGATCTTGGGGGGAAAAAATGAACAATGATGACAAAACTCATTAAAGAAATGCTAGGCAAGGAACAAATGACTGAAAACAGTGAACTGCTTTTTACATGCAAGTCAGTTACAGAAAAACTGATTGTAAATTTTTATATTTATCTGACTTTTGTCCTTTTCTTCTTGTTGCTTTAAGAGTTGATTCTTTACATTTTATACAGTCGTACCAAGCATTTCACTACATATTGTACTGTGTATAATTTGTATGTGACAAATTCTGAATGCATGATTCATTCTAGTAAGGAAAACACTCATCATTTACAGGAAGACTGAATGAACAAAGATACGCTTTTCTTGAATTGCATCAGCATGCCAGCACTCACCAGGGCCAACCACAAGTAAAGACCTAATTCAGACATTCTCTTCTCAACCCTTCAGTCAATACATCCAAGGCGTAGCAAACTACACCAAGTCCAGGATCTCTCACTCGCTTTCATTAACCGCTTTATCCTGGTCAGGACTGCGGTTGATCCAAGGCCTAAGATCTACTCCTCTATCTTAAGAACAGACGGCATGATGCAGAAATACATGCTGCTGGATGGGATGGCAGTCAATTACAGAGCACAATGCAGACAGTCATTCACACTTGGGGGCCAATCAACCTACTGCCATGTTTTTGGGTGATAGACACCGAGATGAAACCCATGTTGCCATGTGGAGAAGATGCTTAGAAACTCAGGATCAAACTAACACTGGAGCTGTAAGGCTGCAAAAGATACCTACTGCAACACCATGATGCCTAATTATGAATCTCCACAAGATGAAAATAGGTGAGGATGGAAGGATCATCAACAGGATCATCAATCCATCCAGACATTCATCCACCGAACCGTTTTAATCTTACCAGGGTCACGCAGAGACTGGAGCCTATCTCAGCTAACTCTGGGCAAAGGCAGGGTACACCCTGGACAGCTCAGAGCAGGGATAAAATGCACAATTCATACTCACACTCTCCCCTAAGGGCAATTCGGAACAGTCAATTAGCCTAACGTACATATCCTTGGACTGAGGGAGAAAACCCACACAAGCACCAAGAGAACATGCAAACCCCACACAGAAACGCCCTCGTTGAGCCCAGCACCGGTTTGCCCCACGTCAAACACTCATGTACAATAAAATATAATGGCTTAAACCTTGCCCAGGAACAGATATGTTTAAACCTTAAAAAGGCAAGTCCTATAGTTACATGGAGCAAGAACCTAGTCACCAGCTACATAACTCGTTTTCACTTTCAGACCAAAATCAGGACTAAAACTCAAACAATACAGGTGTGTGTGTGGAGGAAACAACAGATTTCCATAACCAACCAATACTGCAATTAACTCCCACTACATAACCAAACACCTAATTAAAGCCCTACACGCATTTCTTTTGATTGCATAGCCTGCTATTTAAGCGAACAAAAATTCACGACAACTACATACGCATAAGCTGGACCAATAGAAAAACATGTGGCCTTAAAAGTCAATGAAAACTTGCCTAGAAAAAAACAGCAGGCTGCATCCACAGCCAGAAGACAGACAGCAGCACATGCGCCTGCGCGCCGCGGCTCGGGTTTTACAGCATTAACAGTACAGGAGCATGTAGGATACGGGCGAAAGGCCTGGCTGAGAGCATGGAAGCAGGCCTGGTGTTCCACAGCCAAGCTCAACAAGTGAAGGTCAAAAAACAGCACAGAATCAAGAAAAAAATAATCAATGGGGTACATTTCCATGCTAATCGCCGCCAGGTCAGATTCGGACGTCATCAAATGCCCATAATGAGCACAGAATTTGTAAGAATTTGGCACGAGCGAGGTCAGGTTGAAAAGTTGAAGCCCTTTGGAATTGTAAAGGCAAAAAAAAAGACACTTATTTTAGCGAGACAGAACAAATACTTAACATGAAATCGGTTAAATTGTCAAATTTAGTTACTACAGGCCAGAAATCAGTCATGACAAGCAAGGCTTCACGCGCCTCTTCTTCCTCCTCCTCAGAGAACAGCCACAAACCAACACGAGCCCTAAACACGGTCGAACTTGAACTCCTTTTGCAGGGTCAAAACTCTGAACCCGACATTACTTTAATTTAACATTAATACCCGAGAAACTCTCATAACTAACGCGTTTCCGTCCTCAAACATCTGACCACCAAGGTTAAACTAAGCATAATGTGTCATTCGAACAACAGCAGGAAGATTACTTTGTGGTAAAATGTATGAATGTAGCCTCACCTTGCCCAGCTGTGTGCAAGGACGGGGATCAGGTCACTTGACTCTCCGCGACAGGAGCAGAGAAGGCGGACGGTTACAATGTTGCGCAGTGATAACAGTCCGGAAAAAAAATCAGGAAGCAGCGCGTGCAGGGGTTTGGAGCGACGTGATTGGTCAAATCGGCATCACGTGCTATGATCGCGCATGGACAAGAGCACGTTCCCTCTGAATCACAACTTTTCTAATTATTAGATACATTCCGAAAATAAAAGGGATTGGGTGGATAAACAAAACCGAATCATTCAAATCTCTTCCAAACACTGATTGAAAGCATTTGATTTTTTTGGGGTAAATAAATAAAACCAGCTTTTCTATGAGGTGCCTGATGTGGGCGTTACCCAGCAGCCTACGTGCCGAGCATCAGCTACAGACAGAATGCGTCACCCGGTGCTACTCAGTACATCCGGTACCAGAACCACGAGTTCTTTTCCAATCGCAATTATTCATGAGCTTTAATTCTGCAAAAGTACTTAAACTTAAACTTAATATGGAGGGTACATATTACACATCACAGTTTTAAACACTTTAAAAGTAAATGTTAAACAATAACAATCTAAAACTTTTAGATTCATTAGTGAAATCATGTATTCAACTCATTAATCAAATGGCAAAAATTGATCATTAAAATGTCAATTAATTAATAAGTTAATTTAATAAACTATGTGAATTACGTGACTACCAAGATGCACTCATCTTTCACATTTGACAAGTAACATGGATTACCAGAGCATCATCACTGTTTCAGTAATACACTCTTTCCAGTCTTGTGCCCACACACACACACACACACACACACACACACACACTGAAGAACAGGCCTATGAGTGTGATCTCTGCTTGCTTTAGTGATGCTGTGCAAACCCAAGCATCGCCTATGGCCGCCACTGCCGCAGTGTGTGTGTGAGTCAGTGTTTGACCTTGAGAGAGAACGACTCTGTAACCACGACACCTGGTGTCTGATAGATGAACAGCAAAACCTGTGGTTTTTCTTTGCAAAATATCTCGATCCACGATTAACTTTACTGGTATTTTAAGTCTTTCATGGCAAAACATACTGTATCTGAAAATATAATACCTATATTATAAAATAAACAAAATAATCTACAATAACTACTTAAAGCAATTATTTAAATCCATACTATTCTGCAATAAACCTGGATTCTAAAAGTCTTTATAATAATACAAAAAATGTTAAAGTTACCAACAATAGGTCACAAAATAAAACAGAATATGCAGCACAGTGGTTTAGTGGAAAGCGCTGCCACCTCACAGCATGAAGGTCCTGGGTTTGAGCCCGATGAGGGCATTTCTGTGTGGAGTTTAAATGCTCTCTCCATGCTTTGTGTGTGTTTCCTCCGGGCACTCCAGTTTCCTCCCACAGTTCAAAGACAAGCAAATGGATAATTGGATATTAGTGATTGCTCACTGGTGTGAGTGCGGGTGGGAGTGGTTGTGTCAGTGTTGACCCAGCGATGGTCAGGGTGTACCCCGCCCTCGCCTGGAGTCTCCCCAGCCTCCCCGTGATCCCAGTAAAGAATAAAGTGGTTCACAAAGTAAAATAAAAATTAAATGAAATTAATAAAGGAGAATAGTAATAACCATTGCATTCTATATATATTTATATTTATATATATATATATATATATATATATATATATACACACACATATGTACATTTATATATTTGTATCCGATATTCTCTCAAATGTGTATTTTATTATATTTTATTTTATTTTAATTTTATTCTATATTTTTCCTATTTCTATCCTTTTGCTTTTACATAGATTTCATATTTATCTGATCTTTGCTCTTTTGTTTTTCTCCTTGTTACCTGATCTCCTTGTTTATTCTTTAGATTCTGGACAGTCGTAATAAGCATTTCACTACATATTGTACTGTGTATAATTTGTATGTGACAAATAAATTTGAATTTGAATTTGACCAGCAATACATGATACTGGTATAACACCAGCTCAGGGCTATACCCCTCCGCACCAGCAGAGGTCATGTTATCCTGAGTTGTAGCTTGACCTCAGTTCCATTATTTAATCATGGATATGTTTTGAGCATAACCTAACCAATAATAAACCAATAAGCACATCCAAAGATGTCACGTACCATTCCTTTTTAGAGCCAGACGTGCCTACACCTTGAGGATTGCTAATATAACAGCAGATTTGCAGGTGGTAAAAAAAACCCTGACTTATGTTTCTGAGGAAATGGATTTGATTCTGCAGAATAAACTTTCACACTGTCATATTTTTATTTATTTATTTATTTATTTATTGCATGTTTATGTGCTTCTGTATGTCCCTGTGCGTACACCTGTGTACAGTATGTTAAAAAATAATACTATTTTGATAGAATTTTTTTAAATACTAATAATAACTTGAGGCCAGGTTACTGTCGGTCAGTCATGCAGTCAGTTCCCACTGCTTCAGGATTGCAATGCATTTGACCAAACCTTATTTTAAGACCAAAGCTGAATGGGAAAATGACAACTGTGTTGGTATCAACTGAGTTAAGGCTCTGACGTGATATTCTTAATTGCCCCTAGAAGCAAATGTGAGTGTGAATGGTTGGGTGTCTGTGTTGGACCTGTGATGTGTGTTTGGTTTGTAATGGAATAACCACCGTGACTCCATACCACCTTAAAGGATAAAATGGTTCAGAAAATGAAATGGAAGGAAAAATTACATTTTTATTTTGCAAAAATTCCCCACTCACTGAGGACTATTACTGTCTGTGTTCTCACTAAACATAATTCAGCTGAACTAGGCAGATGCAATGCAGAAGGCAAGTTTGCTTATGTCTGCCATTTATTCATTTCTTTTGGACATTTATGGTCCTAAACAGCATGGAATATTAATATAAATCCACTGATTAAATATAAAGAACGTTAATAAAGCAGTGCATGGTTAAAGGAATTTTTTAGGTATATTTTTATGAGGTTTATGCATGCTGTATAACTCTTGGATAATCGGAGACCTTTAAGAACAGTATATTCCATGTAAATATCCAAAAACACAACTTAATGACCAGAAAGCTGATCATTCTTAACATAAAATGGAAAAACTGGTCGTATAAATATTAACTTCCCAGTTAGTTACTTTTAAGTATTGACACCTACTGTAAAAAAACACATACCAAGCAGGATGTGCTTGGACACGGACATGTTTAGACACGGACAACAAATGGGTTGTTGCAACTATTTTGAATAATCAACTGATATTTGAGTAACTCCTCTGTCAGTGATGGAACCCAGAGCAAACTAGAATTAATAATTTATTCATGTGTCCTTTCAGATAAACACATCATGTGATAACTGAGACATCTTTGATCTTTGTCATGTTGTCACTTTATACCCTGTCACTTGGTGATGTAATGCTTTACTTTAGTGTATACACAACCAGCTTTCTTTCTTACCTTGGCATGTGTATAATTATTATAGTGAGGTTTATTATAGTGTTGCTGTACTTATTTTAATTCTATTTGTTCATGCACATGGGTTGTATGTGTGGTTGATGATTGTTTGTGGTTGTGGCTTGTATAGTATGGTCTATGGCTCATATGGTAAGCAATTTATCCAAGCCTCAGCAATGGCCAATCAGATTACGTACAAAAATTTTCTCAAAGGGTACCAAAGTGAGAGAGATTGCATGAAATTCCCATGTAATGCACTACACAAGCACACACACACACACACACACACACATTTTAAAACCATGGGCATTAAAGGAGCTGTGTGATTATTATTGTTATTATTATTATTTTAAACAATTTTATATTATTTAAAATAAAAAATTTTTAAACACAAATTCAGTTGCACAAAAAGTTTATATGCAGTGAATGTCCCAAAATACTACTTTATATTTGTTAAATTGCCTTTCAGCTTGCAAATCAAAAGGAATTTATAGTTTTTCAACCTAACATGGAGTGGACAAGAATGGATTACAAAATGAACATTCTGAAATCTTGCTGGGCTGAACAACTTTCAAAAATTAAAATACTGCTCCAAAGTACTACTTGATAGGTTGTATGAATTAAATTGATTTCTGTTAGCCAATATAAACCAAATTTGTACAGTAAATGTTTTGTCTGATAACACCATTAATGTTTTTTAGACTACTTTCGCCAAAAAAACATCACACAGCTCCTTTAACATGGACAAAGTTCCTCTGTTTTTGTTAAATAGCCTCCACTCTTCTAGGAAGGCTTTCAACTAGATTTTGGACATAGCTGTGGGGATTTGCGCCAACTGAACCGTGCTCTTCCATATCATTACTGGCAAAGTCGTCCCTTAACTCCAGAAAAGGGAAATCTAAATACTACAGCATTAACAAAGACGCCGTACACTATTATGTGCATCGAACATTGAGTCAACAGTTTGGAAAAGAACTACATATAATATGCATGAGCTGGTCAAGTGTACTTTCAATTAAAAAAACCCATAAAATATCAAGGGCTAATGTGTTCTTGTGTCCAACCTGGTGCTTGAAATAAACAATGGTGTTATTTTGGATCAGAAGCAAAGAGCGTTCCATCATTAATTTATCATTGTACTCCATTCTCTGACATGCAGTTTATAAAAATTTATATAAACACTGAAGTATAGAGGAGGGACAGACTCGGCCTCAGGGCACCAACGAGTTTAAACCCGCCTCCATTCCCTTTCAATAGCTGCTCCAGTGTAAGTGTGGCAAACACACATACACATAGATGTGCAATGGAGTTGTTCACTGCGATCATACATGCTATTTCAGTGAGCTTTGTTCTGGCTGGAGCTGGGGTACATTGGACATATAAAGGCAAGTACTATTACTTTCTACAATAAATTTAAATAGTAAATTTACTCCTACAGTATTACAGTGCTGGGTTTACATATATCACGGTTAATTGAGGTTGATTCACTGAGGACTGATTGTTGCTGTGTATGACAGTCATAACTTTCCTACAATTGTATTAAACAACAAAATTATGTGCTACTGGAATGAAGTCACACCTTTGGGGAAATGTGTTACAGTAAAACGTAGCACAAACTCTGAACCATGCATTCTCAGAGAAAAAAGCAGCACCATTCACTGTCCCTGGACTAATACTCTTATCCTTAATATGTGCCTTATTCACAAATGTTTATATATTGTTAAAAAAGGGAAAAAAGTACTGTAATTTTTGTAAATGTTTAATATTTAGTGGTATAATATGTGTCTGTCTAGGTATTCCCAGACACACACACACACACACATACATATACACCGTATTGTGCAGTGAAGATTATACACCACCACTTTTGTGTAAAAGGGCTCCTAATAAAACCCCCCCCCAAAAAAAAACCAAACAAACAAATTCATTCCCACAAATATACTGAGGTAAAAGTATGGTTGATAAACAAAAA
>JAOUQZ010000017.1:8223799-8245039 GCA_028564935.1 Neosilurus hyrtlii
TATATATATATATATATATATATATATATATATATATATATATATATATATACACACATATACACACACACACACACACACACCCACACACACACAATGATTCATACACACAATAACAACTGTGGGCACATTGGATATTGGCAATTTGTGCACGTTTTTGGATTGTGGGAGGAAATGCGTACCTGAAGGAACCCACACAAGCACGACGAGAACATAGAAACACCACTCTGAAATCCCCCTTTTGTACAAGGGATTTGAATTCAGGACCTCCTTGCTGTAAGACAGAAGTCCTAACCACTATGCCACCATGCCCTGATCTAAAAATAGAATTGTTAAATGTTGGCTCTGCTACATCTAAAGCTCATAACATGAATGAAATCCTTATTGATCAGGAGTTTAATGTAATGTGTTTAACAGAATCATAGATTAAACCGAATAAATATGTAGCATTAAACAGAGGTAGGCCTCCCAGATACAATTATATACACCAGCCTTGTCTAACTGGCAGAGGTGGTGCAATACTTGAATTTATGTGTTAATTTGCAGACTACATTTCAAACCTGGTTGTTTCATCAAAATAATTACTCTGTGTGCTAGCTTCAGTACCTACACATTTCCTTAAAGATATACTAAAGAAAGTAATCAGAACTTTACTAACTGTAAATATTTCTTCCCTTAGCGCTGGTTACCTACCTGCTTTCTTTAAACTAACAATCCAAATAAACAAACCTCTGATTAAAAAAACTGACCTCGACCACTGTCAGCTGTCCAACTAGGGACCACTTTCAAACTAGCAGTAATGCTCACGGCTATGCAGGAATAACATTCATGAAATGTATCAGAATTTAGGCCTTATCACAGAGATGGTGCTCATTAAAGTAGTAAATTATAAACTACTGGGCTCTGATCAAAGTTGTTTCTCTTTACTTGTCACACCAGCCTAATAAAGTTAAGGAGTGTGTAAAGGACATTAGACACTTGATGAATATTAACTTCCTCTAATCAATTTATAACAAGAGAGATGTATTTGTGCTAGGACCACAAGTAGCTAGAAATAAGCCTAATGACTATATTAGTAATACTGGATGGCATTATTAGTTTCATCATGTGAAGAAGTAAAACACCTTGGTGTGATTACTGACCCAGGTCTTTCATTTAAAGCTCATGTGAAAAATATTACTTGTATAGCCTTCTTTCTTTCCTTCATCTCAGAAATAGTGTCAAGGTCACAAATATGATGTCACTACACGAAGCAGAAAAACTTGTTAATGCTTTTGTTACTTCTAGTTTTGATTAATGTGTTACTGTCTGAATGTACCAATAGGTTCATAAATAAATTCCAGTTAGTCCACAATGCAGCAGCAAGAGTCTCCATCCTATTCACACTGCATTGGCAAGATCAAGATCAACATCAACAACGGCTGCAGGACCAGTTAAGGTGTCGGGCTAGACCCTGAAATCATGTGCTGACCAGCTGGCAGGAGTTTTCCTGGACATTTTCAACCTGTCCCTGCAGCTTGCTAAGGTCTCTGTCTGCCTCAAGTCCTCCATCATTGTGACTGTGTTCAAAAAATCAGCCACTACCTGCCTAAACGTGGTTACCCGGTGGCCTGACCCTGGTAATCATGAAGTGCTTCGAGAGGATCCTCACTATAGCACTCCACACAGCCATAACTCACTTGGAGCTATTCTTGAACTCAGATTTCAACACTGTTCTTCTGGACAAGCGGGTACTGAAGCGCTACAACCTGGGACTGTCAGCTTCACTGTGTTCTTGGATCAGGGACTTTCTCACCAACCGACCCCGTGGTGGTGAGGATAGGGAACCCAACATCTTCCTTACTGATCCTGAGCAATGGAACACCACAGGGCTGTGTGCTCAGCCCGGCTGTCCACAGCCTTTTCACACTCGACTGTTCTGCTGTCCACTCCACAAACACGCCTGTGAAGTTTGCGCATGACACCACCATGGTGGGTCTTATATCAGATAGCGATGAGACCCACTAGAGAGAGGAGATCCAGCACCTGATGAACTGGTTTTCAACTCACTTTCGCATTCTGAATGCTAGCAAGACCAAGGAGGTCATAGTGGACTACAGGAGGACCAGGAAGACAGAGCATGCTCCTCTTTGCATTCATGGGAAGGTGGTGGAATGTGTGGACAGTATTAAGTTCCTGAGCATCCGCATTTCATCTCACCTGTCCTGGTCTGTCAACACCTCAAACCTGGTGAAGAAGGCCCGACAATGGCTTTTCTTCCTCAGGAAGCTGAAACATACTGGACTCTCCTCTCAGCTGCTCAAGAACTTTTACAGCGCTACAATAAAAGCATACTCTGTCTCAGTGCAATGGTGTGGTATGGCAGCTGCACTGCAAATGACAGAAAGGACTTGGCCCGGGTGGTGAGAACTGCTCAGGGGATTACGGGCTGTCGTCTACCCGATCTGGACACAATATATGCTGTCTGGGTCCAGAGGAAGGCCAGCCGCATTGCGGCGAATCCCACCTACCCGGAAAATGGACTGTTTGTACTGCTTCCTTCAGGAAAGCGGTACGAAAACATTAAGACAAGCACAACCAAACTCAAAAACAGCTTCTTCCCCAAAGCTGTGAAAGCCATCAACCCTCCACCCCCACTCTCTTGCAGTCTCACACACACACACATGCAACCTTCCTCCACAGCCATATACTCACTCGCACACACACACACTACCCCACTCTGCTGACTCTCACACAGACATTAGCTCTCTGTAAAAGAACATTGAATCCACAAACTGTATTACTTTCTTGCACTGTCGCATTTTGCTTTACTTTGTTTACTTTTATATTCTAGTTTATATCCACTCTGCTGCTGCTATTTATCTATTTCATCTCATAGCGCCTTCAAAGTGCCTTTTGTTGCCTGATACCAAATTTTTTGAGAACTGTTACTACCATCAAATTCAAAATTAGATAAATAATTTGTATTGTGAATAAAAATAGGTTTATGAGATTTTTTGAGAAAAAAACCTGACTGATAAAACATAAAATTAATACTTTTTGTTAAATTATCTAAAACTGTTGTCAATTATTTTTGTTTTTAAGCAGCTACCAGCTTGAAGATATATAGTAATACAATGTCTATAATTCTGCTGGTCACCTGTATGACTAGCAATACATTATTTGCTAAAAAATTATTATTATTATTATATCGAATCAGTGTCTGATCTCACTAATAGAACACTCCAGAGTCTTCCCAGAAGAGTGGTAGCTATTTTTACAGGAAAGGTGGGACTAAATCTGGTAAGGAATGTTTAACTAGCACACATGGGTGTGATGGTAAGGTGTCTACAAACTTAAGCCATGTACTGTATGTAAACAAACATTCAAGCATTCAAGCTATATTGCTCACATTTAAATTTGAAGAGATACAACAAAAATTTGGTAATATGGTTATACTATATGGTATACTATCATGATTCCTACCAGAATTCTATCAGGTAAATAAGAGTACATTTTAAAAGAGTGCTTCAATATAATGTAGAATGATTAATGGTTCGGTTTGTTTTTCTGGGAAAAACAGTGCAATACAACTCAAAGTGGAACCTTTCTAAGAGTGTGTGTTAGGTATCCTCGTATCATTGTTATTACCTCAGGATTAAAAATAAAATATATCAGCTGAAAAAAGGTATTCATGGGTAGATGAGTTTGATAGTTAAAGGGTCTTTGGTTCCTAAAATGTTTGAACCCTCTGTGCTAGGAAACAAACAAAAGAAAACCCGGGGATTTAGCTTTTTTTCTTTTTTTCTTTTTGAAGTCTAAGCATATACAATATACAATGTATATTAAAAAAATCTGGTTACCTTCCAAAATTATTCACTAGTGGTGCCACCATGAGAGAGCCAAAGAACCCCCCCAGGGGGTACATTGACACAGTCAAGGACCAGAGCAGAGTTAACACATCATTGTTGACTGTACTATTGCGACTCTCAGACACATTCCTGTAGAACATCTGCATGTCCTGAAAGTCCATTTACATGCATTAGACTACACTGGATTACAAATAAATATACACAAAGACAGTAAATATGTAAACTCAGAGCTAGTACCGGGGCTGGAGAGTTGATAACAGCCACATTGTAGCCATATTGAAAAGACGAGCCAAATGCTGAGATCAGGGTAGCAAAAGCCAAAATCAGGGTAAGTTTCTGGAAGATAAGCACTTGTTTACTAATAAAACTTCATTTTAAACTACACAACATTGATAAATCTTGCAGAAAAATGTTCTAGAATGCAACACAAAGGCTCAGTGACACCATGACATGTTTACAAAGTGATTCAAACTATAATAATAAGCTCTCTTGCAGCATGAGAGTCAAATGAAGAAACTAAAGTTACTCACCCCTTTTCTTTCCCCTTGGTTCTCCATATAGATGCCTTTTGACAATGACAGATTTTAATCTGTAAATAATATAATTAATGCTGAATATAAGCTCTGTTCATGAGAAAAATGCCTGCATCTTCCCTAAATGCACTTTGGACATTGGTATCAGTGCTACAATATTGCTGAACAGGTTACTGATTAATGTTCCTTGATAAAGAGAGATCCAAAACACCAGTGGCCCCTGTTTCCATCAAGGGCATCAGTGTGGAAATGGTGGTGGATTACAGATACCTTGGAGTTCATATTAAAAATAAACTGGACAGGGTTAAGAACACCACCACACTTTACAAAAAGGGCCAGAGCCGTCACTATTTTTTGAGGCGGCTAAGGTTTTTTAACATCTGCTGAACGCTGCTTAAGAAGTTTTATGAGTCTGTTGTGGCCAGTGCCATCCTCTATGCTGTTGCATGCTGGGGCAGCAGGCTGAGGGTTGCAGACGCAAACAGACTGAACAAACTGATCCGCAAGGCCAGTAAATTTGTGGGGATGGAGCTGGACTCTCCGACGGTAGTGTCGGAAAAACAAATGCTGGACAAAATAAAGGCAATATTAGACAATACCTCCCACCCGCTTCACAACCTGCTGATCAGTCATAGTAGCACGTTCAGTGAGAGACTGATACCACCTAAATGCTCCACTGAACGGCACAGGAAATCATTACTACCAGTGGCCATTATTCTGTACAACTTCTCCGTATAGCAACAACATCCACTGTTATACATTTACATTTTGCACTAAATTTGCATTCTGCGGTTTATCATATTGATAATACTGTACATATTACTTACTGACACGATTCATTCTGGATCTGTAGATATAGATTGAGACCTGTAATTTTGTCTTTATCTTATTCTCACTTGGTATGGAGCAACTGTGTGCACACAATTTCCTCCGGGTTCAATAAAGTATTCTGATTCTGATTCTGATTAAAGTTACAAGCTTTGGGTGAGACCTACCCATGATAAAAAGACAATGAAAAATTATTGTCGTAATAAAAAAAAAAAAAATCCAATAATTTGGAGTTTCAGTTTTGTGTACACAAATACAGTACTAGTAGAGAGCCAGCATTTCACATTTAGGCCATCACTGGTCTACTAACAGAATTACCCAGCTTAATACCTTCTAATATGATCTCACAATATATATAAACACAATATAACAGAACTTTGCGTCACAGACATGCAAGCCACGTAGCCAGAATGCCATTACTAAAGCGTTGCTATTAAAACCCAATTAGCACAATTTAACAGGGCTTCAAACACTACAGCCACAGCTGCACCACACGAATTATCTCCAGCAGCATCAAAATTGACTAATAAACAACAAAGACATTAACAAATAAAAATGTATTTTTAAAAATAAAATAAACCTTATTGCGGCAGCACTTTGTAGTGAATAGAGCACATAAACCTCATAGCAAGAAGGTCCTGTGTTTGAGTTCCAGGATCCCCAGGGGCATTTCTGTGTGGACTTGCATGTTCTCTCCGTGCTTTTATGAGTTTCCTCTGGGTACTCCAGTTTCCTCCCAAAGTACAAAAAATGCACTTATTGCTAATTGGCTGTTCCAAACTGCTCTGTATGTGTTGGCCCTACCTAACTAAGTGGAAGAAGTAGATGATGTTGTACCCACCTTTGCCCTAGTAGAATTAAGCAACTGTGCTTCCCAGTATTGGAAACAATTTAACATATATGGTATTAAAGATAAAAACACGAATATATACATTTAGACACTGCATATAAAATGGAGCTCTCGATGTGTGTCCAAGAATGGGTTTGCTTTTTACTGATTTTCTGATTCCCGCTTTCTTTTGTATCGCCTGTCTTCTAAGTGTAATTATGTGTTTACTGTGCTCATGTTCAGTCAAGCTTCTGATCTTCTGCACATTTTCTCCACGAACACTTATTTACCTGCAGTGGTCTCTGCCTACCAGAGTTAACCTGTGTGTTTTATTCTGTCTGAGTCTGAATGGTGGTGCATGAGCCTCTATTTTTATGGGTTTCAGTTTTTTGTTAATAAAAAAATAAAAAACTCGACACAGAAGTCTTGTTGGATTTTCTATGGTGGGCATGTGCGACCACTAGACAAGACATGGGACAACCATTCAAACCATGACTATGGTGCTTTGCTTGGGATCTCATTTATATTTCAGTGATTGTGACGGGGTTTAGGCCAGCAGAGAAGACCATTTTTTAATAGAGAAATGAGGTGACTGTCAAAGCCCAAATACTTAATTTATTCATTCATTGATTTTTTAAACCGCTTAATCCTAATTAGGGTTGAGGGGAGGCTGGCGCCCATCTCAGCCGACTCTAGGCGAGGGTAGAGTACACCCTTGACAGCTTGCTAGGCCATCACAGGGCAGAAACACACTGATGGCAATACAGCCTACTCTTTACAAAGGTCAGCAATGGTTCTTTTACATGCCTCTCATCATAGACAGTGAGAGACTTGGCCGGCCTTTGATAACCCAGTTAGCTGTACTGGGGGGCCCAAAAGTGTTTCAAGCTAAATATAGGTAAAGTGACTGAAGATAGGAACTTTAGGTAACTTCCAGCAATTTGTTGAGGATTAATTTGTTGAAGAAATTAACAAGAATAAGTAACAAAAACCTTTTAGAAGAACTCGTATATTTCAATTTCCTGCTTCACAGTACACCCGAGATCACCTGTCATTTACATGTACATTTAACATGCATTAAACTCTGAAAACCTGTCTATCAAACAGCAACCTGGCAGTTCCACAAATCTTTATTTTTTTTTAACTTAATTTATTTCCTGTAATCTTTATTCACTATTTCAAACAGAACTAAACCAATCTCAGAATCACAATTGTATTATGTGTGGTTTTTATGTTACCTGAGGTGTTTTTTGAGGTTTTGAGCATGGTTTAAAAAAACAAACAAACAAAAAAACATTTATTCAATGGCAATTTTGGGTGTGGGTATGTTTTTATCCAACCTTAATACTTATTATAATCTAGCCAATCCTATCTGTACAGAAAAATTAATTCTTGTACATTTGTTGACCTTAAGTAACTCCTGCTTTTTGTAATTCAGACACTAATCTGATGTAAAATCAGACTTCCCCCACCCTGACCTTATTCTGTCTTTGCCCAGAGAGAGCAATGAAAGCTCAAATGACAGCTGAAGCGTGTAGACAGTGTAAAGGCTTTTCATCTGACATGGCAAGAGAGGAAACACTAAAGGCTGTTTGGAACTGGTTCGAGTCTTTTGTCAGGTCTGGGTTAACCCCCCCAACTTTGATCACTGTAACAAGCAGTTGGCAGGAAAAAGAGGTCACGAACAGGCCATTTCCACTACCTTTGTGTGTGTGTGTGTGTGTGTGTGTGTCTGTGTGTGTGTGTGTGTGGGTGTGTTCCTAAAAGATACCATTCTTGTCTGAGCAGGTCTCTGCTGGTGTAGAAGAAGGGAACTGCACATCCAAAGTACACTGACTCCCCCTACAGACTCGAATGTGGATGAACATGGCTTATAAGAGTGCCTGGGAAATGGATAAATAGCATATCCAGCAAATGCTTCTGCAGGCTGGTACTAACTCAGACTCAGACCTTTCTGGAGTTTCTGCACTGGTTAAAGGAATGGCCCAAACGGCACATGGCCTATTATCACCAATTTGAATGAAGCATTCTAATTTTCGATACACTGCTTGGTCAAGAAAAGATGCTTTGATTGGATAATTACTGCAGTGATTCATATGTTTCAGTTAGTCAGTCATTTTATAGGCTGCTTAATCCTAATTAAGGTCGCGGGAAGGATGGCGCCCATCTCACCCGACTCAGTGCAAAGGCGGGGTATACCCTGAATAGCTCTCCAGGCCATTGCAGGACCAACACACACACTCACTCA
This sequence comes from Neosilurus hyrtlii, assembly GCA_028564935.1. Lineage (NCBI taxonomy): Eukaryota > Metazoa > Chordata > Actinopteri > Siluriformes > Plotosidae > Neosilurus > Neosilurus hyrtlii. The sequence goes on from JAOUQZ010000017.1 coordinate 8,232,089, forward strand.
CATACTAAGGGGCAATTTGGAACCACCTTTCAGCCTAATGGGCATTTTTTTGGACTATGGGAAGAAACCGGAGTACCTGACGGAAACCCATGCAAGCACGGGAAGAACATGCAAACTCTGGAAATCAAACCCTTCTTGTATTTCTGTGAGGCGACCGTTTACAAAAGGTCAAATTATTGACCTGCATCAAGCAAAAAAAAAAAAAAGCAACTAAGGCTGACTTTTGGGTTAAGAACAGACTATAAGAACGGCATTATTAAGGCCTGGATGGATCGTGATGAACTGTAAACTTTGTAGAAGAAATGTGATTGAAAAAACAAAACTTGACTGACCATGACTGGAGATCACTTAAATGCTTGGTGAGGTTGTTGTTGATTTTCATTTATGTTTTCAATCACTAAATTGTCTAGATATAGCTGTTTGAATTCTGAACTAATCACAATAAATGTAATTGATCATAGGTGGAAACAATCGGTGTGCACTGAAGGTCAATTAGTGACACCTGACTGAGTTTATACGTATTTTTCAGGAGGGATGATCTTTTAACCATCTCACTGATTCTGTGATATGTTGTGCAACTGTTTTTGGCCTGGCACTGTAATGTATCACACAAATTAATCCCTCATGCACTGTGTGCTTGTCCTCTCTATCACCTTTGCTAATCCATGGCAAACATATTACACACTTTGCAAACAAACTGCCTCTTAATTAACACAACTATTGTTCCCTATTTCACTCACAGTTGCACAACAATGGCAACCAGATTACCAAAGCTCACTACCCTCTGTCCACAAAAGATATATGACCTCCACTTTTTATATACAAAAGAACATAACAAAAGAATATAAAGACCTCCGGGGAGAGATAGATGGATGAAAGACCATTCAATGTCAGGAGCTGCACAATGTAGAACAGGATTATGAGCAATGCACAATACAGGTGTCCTCTGATGATAATAAAAGTACTGTTTATGATTTAATGTTAATACTGTTAACAGTATATAATATTATCCACATTCAGAAAGATTGCACACAAATTATCCAATTTAAAATGGCAATTTTCTAAATCAGTAAAAAGACCACTCTTTGATCACACTGTTCTGTACTCCATAATGATAAAACTGCAGACAATGTTTCATAAGAACAGGATGTTTTCATTGTCAAGTAATTTAAAATGGCCAAAAAAAAAAAAAAAAAAGGATGCTATTAAATTTTTAACAAATCATTCATTCATTTTCAGTAACCACTTTACTTGGGTCAGGGTGTCTGGTGGTCAGGGTGTCACTGGATCTGCCAATTTATCACAGTGAATAATACATGCGCACGCACACACACACACACACACACACACACACACACACACACACACACACACAATTCTCTGGAGGTGGACCTACACAAGCAAAGAATGAAGCTTATATCTTTTTTCACTGAAATGTCTTTGTGGCTCTATTCCCTTTATTTCTACATGTATATTTTTATACAACAGGCTACAGATGTAGTCTGGTCAGCTGTTTAGGGTGTAACCTGCCTTTGCACTGTGCTGGCTGAGACTTCAGCCTCCCTGTGAAACTGGTGGTTTGGCAAATCTGTGACTGAGTCAACATATGTCCACAATATATACGTTTCTTTCTGTCTTTTTTTTTATTTTTTATTTTTTTACATATTTAAAATAAACATAATTCATACATTTATATGTATACACACACACACACACACACACACACACACACACACACACACACACACACACATATATATATACATATATGTATTGTACCTCAACATCAGGTACATCTGTGTACTGATGATAATGTTTATCATTAGTGCACAGGTTGGGGCGACCACACCTGTCTACTGGATAGATACTTGGTAGAGGTTCATTTTGTTTGTAGTTAAAGACTTAATTAAGTGTTAGAGCCTTTCCCATCAGTTTTTTCCAATTATGTATTGGGGCTTGTCTTTTCCAACCACCTTTATAAGCCCATTTTAATTAATTAGTAATTCTCACTGGTCCAGAAACAAAGTTCTTTTTACCCTTCAAGCAGTAGTGCTTTATGGCATCAGCTCAGGCAGCCTTCACTGCATAATCAACAATCTACCATCTGAATAAAGAAGTTGTGGTAATGTATTTTACCTCTGTGCTCTGCGGCCTAGCTCCCCTGTCATGACTTAATGAATTAAATGGGCAGATGGCCAAAACACAGAGAAGGAAAGTACAAGAACTCTAGAAAAGAGTGCATTGAATGGCATAACTCAGTGGATGCAGAAAGCTTCCAAAACACTGTGCGTGCTACAGCAAATGTATTATAAAACATTCATTGTACAGCATTTCCAAATTATTAATGTAGAACGTGCCTCTGTTAAGAGTTTAAGGCGCTTAGCCCTGCAGTCAATCAGCACACAGCATTCACATCAGCACAGTGTTTTAAATTTCAAATAATTAGAATTTACATCAGACATATAAATATTTGAAGTGAGTCAATACTTATATGCAGTTTTATGGAGATTAACCTATTCATAAATTAAAAGAATATATTGCATCAGTGCAAGATTATTGTATTAATTCTCATGCTAGAGAGTTTAACTTTAATGGCAGACTAGTAAAGAGAAATACTTTTAAATCTTGAAAATAGTATTGAAAAATAAATATCAAATAATTTTCATTAATTATCAGGCATGTCAAGGTTGTGTATGTTAATACTACAATAAGCCGAACTTGCAAAGAATATCAACAACATATATACAGTCACAGCTTCCCTCAATGATTCTTCAAATAATTAACTTTTTCAGTGAAACATTCCTCACTGCTCATTTCTCTGGATATCTGAAGCAGTACTTAGTCGACAGTAGGGGTCTCTGTGCGACTGGGATTGACTCCCTCCTGCAGTGCAGCACTGCAGACTGCCTCATTCCTATTTCTCCCTGAACAACTCATTAATCTTATTGATTGTAGCGTACCTCGTCAGCTTAAACAGGAAGGACCTGGCTTTTATTTCTGCAGTGCACGGGACAAACGCAGAACTGAAGTTCAAAAAGAAGAGAGCGACCACACAGCATGGTCTTGGAAGGCTTTTTTTTTAACGTGGGATGTTCCTCTGCAGTGTCATAAAGCATTAGAATGAGGGAATCTGCACCACCCAGGAACCGGACACTGTGAAGGGAGGAGAAAGGATTGATTGTGCAAGTTTACAATATTCAATATATTGTTTTGGGAACACAACTCTGAGGTGCAGTGAAACACGCTAGGCCAAGGTCAACAGTTTAGTGTTGCAGAAAACAAAGTAGAGGTTATGTGATAAAGTTGAATATATAGTGGAACCACGGTATCTGAGAGTGAATATTTATGAAATAGTAAACACTTATTCATTAATTCAGACTCTAAAGCTGGAGACTTTAAGAATCTGGAGATTGGTGGATCCACTGGGCACAAAGAAGGTTTATATCCAGTGCGTTTTACACTCATCTCACTCATTTGTCAAACACTTAATCCTATTAGGGTCACGGGAGGCTGAGCCCATCTCACCATAAAGAGCTCGCCACAAGTGTAGGGCCTACACAAACAACCATACACACTCACACACACACGGGCAATTTGGAACAGCCAATTAGCCTAATGTGCACATCTTTGGATTGTGGGAGCAAACCAGAGTACCTGGAGGAAACCTTTGCAAGCACAGGAAGAACATGCAAACTCCACCCAGAAACACCCAAGCCCAGGACTCGAATCCAGGACCTTCCTGCTGTGAGTGTAACCACTATGCCAACATGCCATAGTGTTTCTGTGATTTCAATAAGCTCCTAATGAAATCCTTTCCTTTTTGCTGATGCAGTAAGATAAGCAAGCTTCCTGGTTAGAGCAGTGTGTGTACATTTCATGTCCCAATTCCTATTTGTATTTTCATACTGCTTTCCTTTTTCGTGGTTCATCAGCACCATGGATTGTGTCCGCCTTGTCTGGTCCACCTTATGTCCAACATTGCATAGGAAACGCACTTTTTAGACACCCAGCAAAATCTGGGCTTCCAAAGACAAACTGTGTTTAACTGAAGTAGATCATGGGGGTATCCAGACTGGACCAGATGAGGAACACACATATCAAATTTAGACATGGAAGAAACCGTCACTGATGTAATCACCACACGTCGTAAGAATGAGCTCTTACAGACCTTGAGGAAGGTCAGCAACGAGATAGATAGACTGTAAAGAGACTGAATGTGTGACCAGGTGCCTTAAAACCCTATACACACACACACACACACCAAAATATTGACAGAAAACTGGAAGTTATGGCAAGATGACGTGAAGTGGCAACCATCACACATCCCTGTGATGGTGTGGACAGTTCAAGTTAAGTAGCTTAAAGCCAGATGTGCACAATGTCATCTTCGATGAGTAGATTTTGCTAATTTCTCTGCTTCACCTTGACTACAAATGGAGTCTCCAGAATCACTAACCCACTTCATGAACATATGCTTAGTGCTGTTTCCACACGACAAGAAGGTTCAAATCCTGGCCAAAAGCCTTTGTTTTTTCTTCCACATTCCAGAGACATGCTTATTAGGTCAACTGGTTATTCTAAATCACCCATAGGTGTGAAAGGGGGTGGTTGTGTGTGTCTGTTTTTTGCCCTTCAGTGGATTGGTGACCTGTTCAGATTGAACCTCACCTTCACTTTCATATCTGAAGTGAGCTGGGATTGACTCCTGCTTCCCTGCAAAAGTGTTATAGTGGTATAGGTGATGGATGGATAGATGGATAGATGGAATAATGGAAATTAAATTGAACATTTTCTCCATAGACCACACCATTATACTCTATGACCAACATATACAGTTGACAGTCTCTTTAATGGGTTCATTCTAATTACAGTAGCTACATGGATTTTCATAACTATGTGTCCTTCTGAAGGGCTTTTCACACCGAGGGTGTTTTTTTTTTTTCTCATTCAATTTATTCGCGTAACACTAGTGGATGACTCCACTTTTCATAGTTTTGAGGAAACGGGGATTGTAACATTTGAGAACATTAAGAGTTCACATATAAAATCAGTTGGTGATTCTTGTCAAAGTTGTAAAGTGGAGACTTCCACTTGTTGCTGACACCACGTGCCTCGGTTTGCACGACTATCTGGTAAATTAACGCTTTCACATAAGTTATTTTTTTTGCCACAGGGTTGAATTTTGCAGTGCTTTGCCTGTGAAAGGAAAGAATTCAACCAATCAAGGTGCTTCTTGAAATTTCACACATGCACTGACAGCCAAGGGAAGAAGACTGGCAAAGATTTATTTTGGATCTCAGTATGCAGCAGTATTTGACAATGGCAACAAATATAAAGATGATTTAAAACTGACCCACGGACATCCTGAAACTCCCCGCGTTATTGCCTTCTTCTTGGATATACCCAAAATGTTCTTTTTTCCATTTTTCATGTAAAAGAGCAAGCAGCAGCTCATCCATTAGCGATTAGTTCAGCAGAATTCTAACATGATTGCGTCAAGTTAAATTCGTCAATGTTCTTTACCCCCGATTTGCATTCTTTATTTACATGATGCAGTATGTGAAGGTTTTTAAATTAATAAAGAATTTTTGCCTCCACAGATATCCGAGATGTGTAGCCATTATATTAAATAAGTCATCATGGGATACCCTATATAATGGGCAGACCACTTAGTGGTGCTCCACTGGATTGATATAAAGCATACCCCACTGAATTTTGGGGTGGTGGAATCATTATCTGGACTAATTAACCTTGCTTCACTGTCAGGGAGACAGATGAATTAATCTGATTTACACAACTCAAAAAAACATTCAAACGCCTCCAGGTAGCATATCTCACGTTAAAACTCTTGCACACATAAGATGTTAGTACTGATCAATCACAAGACTTGTTTATCAGTATCTGTTGCCTCTGGAGCAGTGAGGAAACATCTTAGTCAGCTTAAGCATGATCTTGTGCCTACGGTCACATGCTTAGTCAAAATGTGTTGAATAGTCACTTCATCTTGTCTGCTTGGTCTGCCTTTCTCTAGCTCCAAGAATGGAAAGCTTGTGCTTGAATTTAAAAGTGTTTTGAGTGGGTTGAAATGCTATGTGGCAAATATGACCATCTCTGATTTATGGTGTTAAAATATTTCAGTGTGCTAACAACCAGATCAGCACAGATATCTAACATAATGAAACACATTCACACCACATTATATTCAAATGACTCTTAGTCAATGTAAGTTTACTAAAACAAATAAAAACAAGTCACAAAATATTCATACAAATACCTTGGCAAATCAGTAAAGTGACAATGTAAAAGTCTCGGATTTCCCCTTTTTTACTACATTCTCTTCAAATAATCAATAGCAGATATCCTATAGATTTCACTAGCCAGATTTCAAGATTATGTTTAATAGAAAACAGTCTGGTTACAGTTTAAGACATGCTACATAAGGCATTCTGTGCTGTGAGATATGTTTAGTCAGGGAAATTGACCGAGGTATTTGAATAGTGAGTTCACAGTATGCTCAATTTTTGGTCACTAAATTATAAATGACCTCACATCCCTGAGCTGAGATTAAATGGGAAAAAGTGCCAGCATACAAAATGGCACTGCCATACTAAAGCGCACTAGTACTCCAGGGACTGTACATGTGACTGTAGTCTTCTTTAGTCCTTGAGGCCACTCTGCAAATTCAGAAAATGACTCAACACCCACACACATTAACACTCCCCTCGGTGCAGAAAGCAGCGCCGTCTTCACTTCACAGTTTGTCACTTTTTTAGCGAAAGGACCCTTAGCTGCAGATCTGCTCGGTTGAGTGTGGTGCTCTAGCTGAGGCGCTGAAGGTCAACAAGCTGCAAGGTTTTCACTATAACACTTACTACTCCTCATCCTCATTTTCATCCATCCCCACGTGGGAGATACTGGGCCTGTCTGTGTAAGAAAGTGAAGGTGTGCGAGTTGGGTAATGGTATGGCAAGTCTGAGTTGCTCTGTGTGTCATGGCTTCTGCAGCAGAGAAGAGCTGCTAGTCTTGTGCGTACAGGCCTTGTGCAGAGAACGAACATGATGCAGTTTGCGGCTCCTTGGAAGGTGTTCCCAATGCCCTGCACAAAACCAAATAAAGCAGAACAACTTCAAATCCTCTGAATTTGATGAGAACTAAATATTTAAAACATATTGTTATGGTTTTCCTCCTTACATACAGTGGTACTTAAATGTTTGTGAACCCTTTAGCAATTTCTCTATTTCTGCAAAAGTAGGACCTAAAAGATCAGTGAGTCCTAAAAGTAAGTAAAGTGAAGTCAACTATTATATTTTATCATTTATTGTGGAAAATTATAAAACATATCTGTGAATTGAAAAAGTATGGGAACCACTATGCTGACAATATTGCGGGGGTTTATAACAAGTATTGGGTGGAGACCTGGTTTATTTAAAGAGCATGGAAAAAAAAAAAAGTCTGATCTTCACCACGTTTGTGAAAGTGTATCGCAAACCAAACTAATCAGATTTCTGAGGCCTTAGAAAAAGAAGCGCTGATACAAAACCATAGATGAAGGAAACTCAATATCATTGTTACCTTCTCCAGGAGTGGTGGACCAACTAAGATCAATTGAAGAGCGTAGTACTGTATGTGACAGTCTGTGAGGGTAACTTTTAAGCAACTCAAGGTTAATGTTCTTAAATCCACCATCAGGAGAACACAGAACAACCGTGGCGTGCAAGGCTACAAGGAGAAAGCCACTCCGCTTCAGAAAGAACACTGCTGCCCTTCTACAGTTTGTTAAAGATTACATGAACAAGCTGGAAGGCTACTGAAAAAGAATTGTGGACAGATGAGACCAACTTTTTTGGTTCAAATGAATTAGATTCATGTTTGGAGAAGGAAAACACTACATTCTAGCATAAGAACCTTATTCCTTTTGTGAAATATGGTCGTGGTGTATCATGGTTTGGGCCTGTTTTGCTGCATCTGGGCCAGGACAACTTGCAATTGTTGATGGATTGTTGATGAATTCTGATTTATACCACTGAATTCCAAAGAAAAACATCCGGACATTTTTTTCGTGAACTGAATCTCAAGAGAATGTGGGTCATGTAGCAAGAAAATGATACTAACCATACAAGTTGTTTAATCAACGAATTAAAAAACATTCAGTGAACTTTTTGGAATGGCCAGTTGGATTAATGACCTTAATCCATTTGAAATGTAATGTGAACAGATCATAGGAGTAAAGACACCAATATCAGATTAGCTAAAGTGTTATTTTAATGGAGGAATGGGTTAAAGCCACTATGCAGGACTCATCACTGGTTACCAAGAACATTTAGCTGTAGTTATTGCTGTACAAGATGGCCACACCAGATACTGAAAACAACGGTTCACACACTTTTGCCACTCACAGATATGTAATATTGGGTCTTTTTCTATAGCAAATACATGACAGAATATGACATTTTTGTCTCCTTTGTTTATTTGAGTTTTTATATACTTTAAGACTTAATAGGGCATATTTATGCAGAAATATGGAAATTTTAAAGAACACTTTTCCCACATACTTTAAAGTGCCACTAAAATGAAATGAGGAACTGATGCATCACCATAGGAAGGTTCAGTTCTATAAAATTAAGCAACAAGTACATACTTTTACATGAAAAGCTCACTACACCTGAGGATATAACACTTCTTCAGAACACATAAGCAACATCTAACAGTTTGCAGCTATTTTTTGTGCCATATTTTGGATTATTGTTCTGTTTAAGTATTCAAGCACAGTAATCATGGTAGATCACTTTTTTACGGGTCATTAGTGTTTTTTTTTATGCAGAAACCAGAGGATGGGCGGATTGCATTCTCTCTCACTAGTACCATAAGTCACACTGGGAAAACATTGCTTACAGAACATTCAAAATGTTTAAGTAGTAGCACTTCCATCTAAAATCTTATCAGAATGTGTATGCAACTCTAAAACCCTGTTCAAAATGCACCATTTATCTATTCGACTTGGTGGAACCAAAAGCATCATGCTTACATGTAAGGTGACGAGTACAGGGTTCTGTCCTGCAGGTGAATCAATGAGCAGCAACACAAAGCGAATAGTGCTCCATATACGCAGTGCAATGAAGATGATAGGGATGAGGGTGAGCTTTCTGTCTGCCATTGCAGGAATCGAGTGGGAAAGTCGGTTACGGGCCAAGATGGGTCGGTACTCTGAGAGCGCTGCATGCTGCATGGAAAAGTGAGATGCTTACTACAAATAAAAACATGAACTAAAACTATGAACAGTGATTTTCTTGGAACTCCACACCAGTGTTGTATAGATTTATTACTGGCTGTAATAAAACAACACACCTAGTCACTGGAACATTAAAATGAAAATGAATACTGATTTCAATCAGCTACAGTATATGATGAGAATATAAAGCTGGATTTCGCACTGTGGTTTTATATGAGGTGTCATGATGCACAAAATGGGGTGAATTATGATGCTTATATCCAGATACGCCTCTCTTCTAAACTCCATTCATCCCATAAAGGAAAATCCAAGCTGCAGATTAAAAGATGTTAAAAAACCATGACGTATTACGCTTCGCCTTATAAATATAGCAAATCAAAGACAAATTTATATAATATGAATTAGAAACCATTTCTACTTCCACAAGATACACTATCTATACTGAAAGCAGAAGCACAGACAGTTTCACAATGTGACATATCTACAATGAAAGCGCCGGCACAGACACCAGCGGCTCACCGCTTTGTGGATGTGTCTCTTGATGAGGATGTAAAGCACGGGAAGTATCACATAAGCAAGCAGTTCCCATATCTTTCCAGTAAGCAGCATCCACAGTACGTGATCATTTTCCTCAATGCTGACCCAGCACCATCCAACAGACACCTCGGACGCATCGTAGCCGATCTTCTGTAAGGAAACCGCCGCCACTGTGATGGCCAGGGGTACACCCCAACTATAACAGAGGGCATTAGATGAAAATACATGGCAGACAGTTATACAGAGTGTTTGACAAATTGGGTTGGCATTTCATGACTCATGATACTTTTTTTGCATTGATCCATGTTAAATATAGGGATAAGGATCATCACCTGTCACCGGATACGATATCACAATGCCTAGGAGCCGATTCAATATGTATGTTGTGTTGTGAATATATGTATGTTCGATGTGTATGTATTCTGTACGGGGAGGCCGGGCCAACACTCACACAACCATTCTCACTCACACTCACACCTAGGGGTGATTTGGAACAGCCGGTTAGCCTACTGTGCATGTTCTTGGACTGTGGGAGGAAACCGGGAGTACCCGGAGGAAACTCACGCAAGCACGGTGAGAACATGCAAACTCCACACAGAAACGCCCGAGCTGGGAATCGACCCCAGGACCTTCTTGCTGTGATTCGGATGTGCTAACCACTATTTTTACACAAAGTTAGTAAATCATTCGCTCAGTCCACAGGGGATGCTGTGTCGCCTGCCAATGCCAATGTGAATAGTTTAGAGTGCGCCACCTGTAGGACTAAAGAGAAACAGCAACATTTCACCAGCTCAAATTCAAACAAATTAAAAATGAATGAAAGGAAAGTCCGATTTGGGAGCCAGTTTGGTGATACATAAATCACACTGTTGGCCCTGTAATAGTCCGGTGAGCTGCTCAGGGTGTACCCCGCCTTCGTCCAGTGTCGGCTGAGATGGGCTCCAGCCTCCCAGCGACCCTGGTAGGATTAATCGGTTCGGCAAATGAGTAAATATTTACAACATGGCGGAAAATGTACTATTACGAAGCATGTACACTGGAGACATGTTAAAAAAAAACTCTTTACAGAAAGCTTGTCAGACCTTTTTAATTCATGAATGAATGAGTTTTGCAGCATTACAGTCAGAGCTGCTCTTCCAGAAAATTATTTAGACCAATGAAAAACATGAAACGGTTACAGTAAGTGACCGACTGCGTTACTGTTGAGGTGCCAGCAGCATTCTGATCATATAAATGAAAACGAGTATGTGAAAATCTGAAGTGCAATGAAACGATCGCTCAGTCTCTTCTGCAATGTACAGTTTGACGTCTTACAACAATTTTATTATAAGCGATGTATGAGGAGACTGACTGCGAGAGAAATAGATTAGAAACCTTATCTATAAATATACATCCAGTGGCCACTTTCCTCTTTTCGTCTTGTCGTGATATCAGATAAAGAGCACTAAACTGTATTGTTCCTATTACTTAAGCATACACCTCCTGTTCTTTTATCATCGTTTACCTAAAGGTGCACATACGCCATAAACTCTACTCTAGACGCTAATTAGAGTGCTGCTATTACATTATATGCACATTCACAGGTAAAAGATAAATATTAAAAGGTGCAAAAGATAAAGGGACTAACCTCGGAGATAAGGGAAGGAACAGATTAGCAGGTCTAACACTTTTCCCCTAAAAGTGTACAGAGTGCGTTATATAGTACTGCGCAAAAGTTATCGGCAGAGGAAAAGAAAATGCCTTAAAAAATGATCAAATTAAAGGTTTATAAGAAAAGTAAACAGTAGTAAGTGACACAAAGTCAATATTCATTTGATGACCACACACATGCACACACACAAAGTTTGACCATGTTTCGGCGGCTTCCGAAACATGACATGGGGAACATGGGGAACTGAAAGGTATTATTTGATGTGGATATTTATAAATCTGCATTATGTGATGTCTGAATATGTTCAAAAAATACAACCTCATTTGGCTCATCTCATTCACTCCTTCTTACTATTAGAGTGGCCAATGTTTATATGGAAAAATGATCACCAGGGTTCACCCGATCATCACAGAGTAATGTGCAACAAAAGGACGATTTCTGGATGCATCATGCAGGGTTCATTTTGCATGAATGTTTATTGTTTAATACACACAATCGTACACTACTCTGTACTACAGTCATTTATATGAGTAAATGAGTTAATATTATTTACCAATATATTAAATTATACATAAGTAGTTCTCAGATTGTGCCTGTTACGCTCAAGGGCAAAATCTCAATTACATGTGTCAAATACATACGATGTTTATTAAGTAAAGAAATGGGGTGGCAGAGTGGTGTAGTAAGAAGGTCTTGGGTTCAAGATCCGGCCTTGGACGTTCCTGTGTGGGGTTTGCATGTTCTCCTCAGGCTACACCGGTTTCCTCCGACAGTCCAAAAACGGGCACATTAGGCTAAGTAGCTGTTTCAAATTGCCCCTGGGTGTGAGTGTTGGCCCCACAATGGTCTTGTGGGTGGTCCATTGTTGGATAAGATAGGCCTTTAGCCTCCCCGCAACCTTAATGTGATTGAGCAGTTGGCAAATGAGTGATGAGTAAATAAGTAGGATTAAAATAAACAGAAAGAGAGGAACAGATTTCTAAACGTGGGTAACCAAAGTGGAAAACTTTCTGCGTGTGGTTACAGACTAAATAAAAATAATAATAATGATGGTGATAATAACAACAATAATAATAATAATAGTAATAATAACAATAATGATGACAATATTAATAATAATGATAATGATATTGATAATAATTATAATAATAATATTTATAATAATAATAATGCTAATAATAATAATAATAATAACAATAATAATATTTACAATGATAATAATAATATTGATAATATTGATAATGATGATAATAATAATACTAATAAAATTGATAATAATAATAATAATACTGATAATAATATTCATAATAATATTATTTACAATAATAATAATGATAATAATAATAATAATAATAATACTGATAATATTAATAATAATAATATTTACAATAATAATGATAATGATAATAATATTGGCAATAATAATAATACTGATAATAATGATATTGATAATAATAATAATAAAATTGATAATATTGAAAATAATAATAATAAAATTGTTAATAATAATATTGATAATAATGCTAATAATAAT
>JAOUQZ010000017.1:8257831-8271308 GCA_028564935.1 Neosilurus hyrtlii
CATATGCCTTAGATCTGTGTCTGTTTCGACAGTTACAATCACATTTATTAATAGACTGCTCTACCATTTTGTAAAGTATTTGCTATTTATTGCATCTGTGTAGTGGACGTGGAATAACCACTAATAAAAAGAGTTTCCCTGCAATGTTTAAAAAAAATTAATGTTTTTGGAGACTAGGGGTGGTGTAGAATGCTTTTCTGATTTCTCTAAAATGTCATGAATTATATAGTGTAAGTATGATTAAGCATAGTTACCTTTTTCCATATTGAAAAGTTGGATTAAACTTTATGAAACATTTTATTCTTATTCTGAATATAAAGTGCCCTGCGATGGCCTGGCGAGCTGTTCAGGATGTACCTCGCCCTCGCACAGATTCAGCTGAGATGGGTGCCAGCCTCCCCCAACCCTAATTAAAATTAAGCATTTCAGAAAATAAATGAATGAATGGAAAGTGTAAAGATTGCAAAAGTAAATTTGAGCACACCCATTCTTCATCTGCCCCTTAAAAGTAACTAACACATGCATATAGAATTATTAATTTGTTATAAATGAGATAATGAAAGAAGTGGTGGTGATTAGATGGTGGTTGAGTGCCCAAATTGATCGTTCACTGCCACTGATAAAGGTTTGTCTACTAATGATAAGATGAAGTGAAGATATTTAAAGGCATAGTGTATAAAGAAGAGGAGAGATGAGGAAGAAAGGAAACAAAAGTATAAAGTTATAGAGGAATGATTTTCATGGACATTTTTAAAAGCATCTGTCTGTCCCAGAGTTTAGCTATTGGAATATAATGCAAGCTAGTTGACTAGCGGTTGCATTTTTATTTATTTTGTGTTTATCAAATAAAAACTAATAGTTGTGTCCCGAGACAATGACTTTTTTTGGTGGGTGGGGTGGAAGTGGGATTTATAGATCTCACCTAAGACACTAGAGTGGCCAGAAAAGCTTGCCGTTGATTTCTATTACAGAAGCAGTAATTAGAAATTAGTTTGAAATATGAGTATTGAGTAATCAAGTGACCTCACTGTTACAGAGCCTCATTTTTTGTCATTAATTTGAATAGAACAAACTATCTCAAATAACTAAATGTATATCAAGTCAGAGATGCAAGATAGGAGGAACTATTCATATTTTCAGGGCAGGGATGGTTGAGTGGTTACAGCTCTGGGTTACTGTTCCAAATGTCAGGGGATCAAGACCCAGTCCGACCCAGCTGCCACTGTTAGGCCCTTGAGCAAGGCCCTCAACCCTCAGTTGTATAAATTAGATTTTTTTAAAAATGTAACTCGCTTTGGATAAAGGCGCCTGCCAAATTTCGTAAATGTAAATGCTGATTGTGTTCATACAGTCAAGTCAGTTTTATTTGTATAGCGCTTTTTACAATTGACATTGTCACAAAGCAGCTTTACATAGTAAAATTAAATTAGGGAGGAATCTAAATTTTTTTCTCTACAACCCCCTACGCATCCCTAATGACCAAGCCCGCGGCGACAGTGGCAAGGAAAAAATCCCTCAGTGGTTTTAATACAATATGTTTAAACTATAAACATATATATTGGTCCTGTGATGGACTGAGCTGTTCAGGGTGTACCCCACCTTGGCTCAGAGGTAGTGTGATACATAGGTTCCAGTCTCCCCATGACCCTAGTAGGATTAAGCGGTTCTACTAATTAATTAACCGGTCAAGCCGTCATGCAACAAGATTAGCGACTGGTCTGTATTTGTTTTTAACCCACATTATTTACTAGAGACGGGTGGGATTCCTGTATCACCACAGTGGCTCCAAACTAAATTATTTTTAATTTCTATGTTTGAACTCAAGGTGGTAAAATATCGCCATTCCTCTATGGTCCTGCAGGTGGCACACAATATGTATGTTCCATAGTGTTGTCTTCCTGGGAGTCTGGCAGCATTCATGCCATTTTATGATAGCTGCTGACACAACATTCCAGGGGCCAGATGTGTTATCAGTGCTTGAGCAAACACACCTCTAATTACGAGGTTAAGTCAGTTCCTGCTCTGTTTACTGCTTTATTCAAGAGTCATTTTAGCCAAGGATTGTGGGAATGACTGAACTTAAATGAGTCACTCTGAAACTGATCTCGAGTTGAGCAACACAGCAAGTAAGCTTTAACCCTTACAATGTGTAATGTCATGCCTGATATTTTTTGTCCCCCCCCCATGACAACAAAAAGTTCTTCTAAATAAATATAAACATACCTGTAATCTAGTTATCCTCCCATTCGATAGTGTATGTTTCATTTCCATATTTCATACAGCCTGTTGGTCCTACAGAGCCAGCTGCGTGTTGCTGCGTCACCTCTGTACACGCTTCTTGAGGCGGAGAACTCTTTTGACTAGAAAAACATGTGAGCCGACATGCCACTTTGTCTGATCACATGTTCAGTACAAAATTACAGGTGAGTCCAACTACCAGGGCCACTGACTAGTTCTTGAAACCGATCAGGGAATGGTGCAGTAAAACACATCAGGCTAATAAACATAACCTCGTAAACACATTGAGGTCATTAAAATATCATTTTTTGCCAGATGACACACACATGAAATCTTTCCTGCTTTCCTAACAACAAAGGGAAAGACACGTATCACTCCTTTGAGACTAGACTTTTAAGCCCACACGCACGCACACACACACAGGCGCAAACACAATCAAAAACCTCGTGATCTCCTTTCTGCTGCACTTGCCAAACTACAGCGTTGTGTTCGTGTGTGTGTCTCATGAGGCAAACGAAGGCACATGACGGCAGGAATTCCGCGCTGCCTTAACCCTGATGTAATCCTTAATACCGGCCTTCAGGAAGTAGGGGAAAAACATGCGCCTGCCAGCTGGCACTCTCCGGCGTAGCTACCGGTGTGTATCTATGCGCCTGCATGCATCTGACACACCACCTTCTCATTGATTTGAATCTTTATCCCTAAAAATTGATACAATAGATGTGACATTTAGAACGTGCTTAGTCATTGTGTGTAATTAACTCACAGCATGGAACTGATGTGATAGGAGGCTCATCTTGTGTCTAGTGGTTGAAAATGAAACCTTGAGGAAAATAAAATCATTTTAGACACAGCTTTCCCCCATGTTTGTTGTGAAAATACATTACTACTGCTTTTTATTTTTTTTTTTTAAACTTCCTGTTTACCAAAAGAGTTAACATCAGGCACCCAAGGGTCACACGTGGACAGGAATAGAAAGTTTACACAAAACTGAGAAAGCTGTTTCATATGGAATATGGAAATCAGGTAGGAAAGATGGAAAACTGAATTGAGTGACAGACGTAGGGAACACACAGAGTCACAAAGAATAATGGGTAAACGAGCTCACCGCTGTGCCTTCTTTAGTGTCTCAGCCACTGCAAGGACATCTGGTGAAGCCGCTGTGAAAGAAGAATATAGGAGTGATAGTTATTCTCTCTCTTTCTAAACAAGACACACACACACACACACACACACACACACAAACTCTGTCCATTCTACTACAGCGTACAGCAGACATTCCACAAGCTTAATCATCTTAAAGGGAAAGTACTTGTCACCTGAGACATATGTTGTATATGCCCTTTGTCCATTTTAAAGGGTTAAAGTTTGAATATTTTACAGTATATCTCATAATATTACAATATTCCCTGTATATTAAAATTTTTTGCGATGCATTGCACATTTATTTTAATAATTTATAGTAAAACAACTGTCTCTGGGTACAGACCTAAATATTAGTATAGAGTTTAGAAGTGTCCCTCATGAAGCTCACTATAAAGGTCGGAAAAGACGTGTCCCTCAAAAGAGATGCCTAAAATTAAATCAAATTGTGTCCCCTTAATTTTCCCCCCTAAATATGTTAATATTAAAAAACAAACATGGATTAATATATCTTCTTTTGGGAAATCCGACAGTAGCCTCCACGCTTTAATGGCTCAAAAAACCGAAAAGGAAGAAATCGGCTACTGTTCCCCTCTCAAGGTAAAAAAAAGAAAAAAGGAAGGGAGACAGTAAGGAACAATCTGGGAAGACAAAGTGCAAACACTGCATTCCTAAACATTATCCCTTACCCCAAGAGACTGGTGATCAATGCAAGCTCTATTTGTAGAACTGGAAAGCATTAATAATTGAATACTTCACCTTTCAGCCAGAAAAATACACTACTACCGTCACCGCATTGCTTCTGCCACCATAAAACTGATATAAGAATACATACTAAAATAATATAGTGTTGTGGTGTACAGTTTCAAGCATTTTCTATTCTATATCACAGAAAGCTGAAGGTTTCACATGGACTTCTGAACAAATCACGCATGTTTACTGTGTGCTGCGAGCATCCTAAGCCAACCTCATGTAAGTCAACCGTCCATAATCATTTTTGGTTAAAATAAAGTGGTCAATTTCAACATGTAGCAATATACTCAGATTGTGACCTTTTAGTAACATCATGCAGTATATTTTTAATATTCCTTTAAGTATAATTTTTATAATATAATTTCTATAATTTTTGTCTTTAACTTTTTCAGTGTAATTTTGTGTATTATCTGTATAATTTTGTGGTTACAAAAATACAACATTCTGTCTGAAATTGTACATATTATATCAATACACAAAAATATTATTTAAGAAAAACAAAAAACAAACAACAAAAAAAAATCAACTGAAGTTCCTCTATCTTTGGCTTTTTACACCCGAGCCTACTGGCTCATCAGGCCTGGAGGTTACCTTCCCATGATTTTTTTTACTGATACCGATTTATACTGCTGCGTGGGCAGAGGCACATTTGCGGATGCGAGGATTTGAACCCACAACCTCTCAATCATGAACCCAGCACCCTATCCACTTCACCACTAGCCCCACAATATTAGCTTAGCATTGACTATATAAATGAATCAAGGACAAGTCTGTCTTTTGCATCCAAAATATTAATGCACATAAATATTATATATTACACCGAGCTGGGCAATTTGGCCTAAAAATAAATGCTCCGATTTTTTTTTTCAGCCTACACCCGATTTACAATTCTGATTTTTTAATCAAAAGACATTACTCAAACAGGTTTTATTTTTACAACATCAACACGGAGAAAAAAAGCAAACATGTTTCTTGAATTAAACCATTTTTTGAGACCCTGGGTGGGGTGCCAGTCTGATGCAGAATTGACAGAGCCAGTGAAGTGGGGAAAATAAATAAACAAACAAATTAATCTCTCTCTCTCTTACACACACACACACACACACACGTATATAAAATCGTGTACATATGAAAACTATTTTGGGAGCCTCACGGGCTCTGTGTTAATTTATTAGTTCTTAGTAGTCTCGATTTTCATCTCACACATCTTCCTAAATCAAAAAATTCAAATGAATTGATAAAATAAATGTTGTTGATTTTAAAAAAAGCATAACCCATTTTATAGACTTTTTGAACACAATTTTAAATCAATATTAAAATTCTAACTGCAATTCAAAATGATAGACTAATTTACAGTATTAACAAAATTCATAACCCCCCAAAAATAGATTTTTATATATATATATATATATATATATATATATATATATATATATATATATATATATATATATCTCTGTGTCACATTTATATATATATTCACATTCTTACATTTTTATTCATACTTACTGTTATCAAAAACTCATTTTCAAGTAAAATCCATTTACAGTTCCATCTTTTGAAAGATTAAACTGCTGTACAATATACACATAAAGGAATCCTTATAAATTATATGCCTCTGTTAAAATATTTGCTAACTTACCTTAATGTTTCTTTGGGCTGCAGAAACATATTAACCGTCTCTCTCTGTGTGAAGGAACAGAGTGAATTATGGTAAAGTTGGGGTTTTCCAGTGAAGGGACAACCACCGACATAGTTACTGTTGAATAAAAAAAAAAACACAAACCACATTCTATGATCACACACATGATCTCAGAGACTGACAATTCCTTTCCTTTGTCAAGAACTGAGTGATAGATCGCTTTAGATGGACTTTTCCAGTAATCAAATTGATTTCCCCTGTTCCTGAAATGGGCACTTTGTTTAGGGAAGAGGCCGAGACTGGTGGAGGTGACAGTGGGTGTAAACTCACACTTCAGTGAACATGGCAACTATGGCCATGAAAGAAACATAACCCTTAACAGGGGTGCTGAGTTCAGCATAAACACATCAGACTTACTAAAAATATTACGGCTGTTGTGATTAACATCAATCATGATTGCAAACAATATATATATATATATATATATATATATATATTTATATACACACTACTGTAGGTATACACTGGCAGTTCAAGTGAATAACCAGAGTCACATTTACACCCCCTTCACTGAATTCCAGTGGTGAATTTCCTCATAGAGTTTCATTAACATAAACATCAGAAAATTAAATCTTATAACATTTAATAAACTTCTACGAGCTCTGACTGTGTGAAATGATCCTCTTATAGTACAAATCTAACACTTACAATCTTACACTGAACTTACATTAGATGTAACAGTGTTCAGGTTTACTTATTACAGTGTAGAATTAACATCCACAGTGCTGAATGAACTCAATCTTTCAACAACACAGTTTTAACACCTTGTACAGGGTTGTGATGGAATCCTACAATGACCCATAAAACCAGACACAAATAAATATGCTGGGTGCTAATTCCACACTATAGGTGGTAAGAAAGACACCAAAAAAAGCAAATATAGAGAGAAGTGTTCACACTACCTGTGAAATTACACACACACACACACACACACGCACACACACACACACACACACACACACACACACACACACCAAAATTCTCTTACCTAGTCCAGGGGATTAAAGCTGTAAGTCCAGGGCACAGAACACACACATAAAGATACCAGTAGAAATAAGGCGTGTGGAGTTCAGCCTTGCCAGGGTCAGTGTGCAAAGGGAACACACACACACACACACACACACACACACACACACACACACACACACACACACACACACAGCTGCGGTGTCGAGCACAAACCCGTGCTTGCCTTCAGACAAGCCGGTACAAGTCAAGGCATGTTCCTGCAGAAGAGAGAGCGCCCCCTAGAAACAAAGAGGAAGAGTCTGAGAGAGAAAGAGAAAGGGAAAGAAAAAAGGAATGGAAAGGTGATATAAAGAAAGACAGGAGAGATACAGAAAGAAAAGAAAAGAAAGAGAGGACCATCAGTGTTAGAGGGACCAGGATGAAAGTGAAGAATTTATTGAATGCACCATAAATCAGATGCAATAGATACACTAGTTAGTATGTGCACTGAAACCAACTAACCAACTAACCAAACATAGAAGTGAATCAGTAAGCAAATAAACATATAAGCAGATAGATAGATTTGAAATGTTTTTAATGAATGATATTATCAGTGGCTGAAGGAAATCAATTTTTCTATGTTGATATACATTTTCACACAAAATTTACAAAAACATTAAGAATTATAACTAATGGAAGGTCACAACTACTGAATAATAATATCCGACCATATTATTATTTAATAATAATAGTTTACATATAAGAGCTTGAATTTTATAAGTGTATTGAATTTCTAATCATTTCTACTCTAGCATTTAAGAGTGAATATATAAGTGTAGTGAATTTAAAAATGTTATCAAGCTGGCATGTGTCCATTGCGCCCCCTGTTGGTGGAGCTTTATAAATGGACATTGAACCTGGCTAGTCTTTTTTAAATCTTTTTAAGTGTTTTATTTAAAAGCTGTTTAAATAAATTTGTATTTAAAACCAGAAGTCCCATTTTCAACCTGAAGGAATATTTATGATGAAATAACACACATATGAGACATTAAGGAGGTATTAACAGTAAAATACCATCTTGTGTTCATTTATGCCCATGATGTATTCCCTATTGATTATAGGAATTCGATTTTGTTTTTGTGCTTTAAGACTAATTAAGTGTAAACCAATTGGACATCTCTGCAGGAGGTGGGTGTAATGGATGCTTACAGTATGCTGAGTTACAAGCGCAGCATCCTGGAGTTACAGCGTAGCTCAGCAGTCTCTGTATTCCTCTCTCTCTCTGCAGTCTGGGCTACTGTAAAGCACTGGATGGTGACTGTACTCCACTCTATTGTGTCCAAGCACTTTTATACTGATGACCTTATCAATAAACGGAACAAACTCACAAAACCCAGCATTTCCCATTTCCGCTACAGCGCAATCTTCTGCACCTTGACATTTTCTCCTGCGTGCTGTGGTTTCGCTCCACTGATAGAGTTCCTTGCCTACTCTTATATTTTTTTAACTGATGCTAATGTACTAAACTTTGATGGACTGCTGTGTGGTCCTGTTAAGAGTAAGTGTGCACATCTGCATGAATGTGTCCCACTGCAGAGAGCCCCCTTACACATGTGGCTGAGTGAGCCAGAAGCTGCAGTGGTCATTAAGACAGTGATAGGCAAGTGGCCTACTGCATTGGACTCCCATTTCTCTTGAGTCATCAGAATCCATAAAGCACGTTCCCTATATAAGGCTGAAACACTCCACTGATTCCCTCCATCTGAACTGTGTATAGGGAACAGTCACAGTGACGTGTGCTGCTTAAAATCTGGCAGCATTTTTTTAATGAAATTATGTTTATTGATGGTAAATGATCTGTGTCTTTTATTTTTATACACCAAAAAAGACTGAAAGGGGTTTAGAGAAAAATATGAACGACATGTGCGGCGAAGGGGATGAAGTGTCTTTGCCAGGGTATCTGTCGGAATTCTTAGTGGAGCAAGTTCAAAGCTTGCTGCATTGATTACATCATCGGGAGGACTAGAGCACTGGTACGGGACAATGCACCATTGGCGGAAAAGTGTATATGTGAAGGGGGCGGTGGGGGTGGGTAGGACTAGTAGTGGTCAGGCTAATCTGTCTGTTTCTTTGGAGGCTCCCGTATACACAGAGGGCACACTGATGCTCGTAGATGCCAAACCTTGCAGCAGAGTCATTCATCTCTGTTTTGCTCATGTGCTTTCTCACTCATTCCCTCCATGTGACTGCATTGCTGCTCCAGGCTAACCCAACACTGCAGGAGCTGTGCTGCAGGACACTGCAGGAGAGTCTCTCTCTCTCTCTCTCTCTCTCTCTCTCTCTCTCTCTCACACACTCTCTCTCTGTATCTGCTCACATGGGATGGAGATCAGGAAAAGTGGTGCATGCTTTGCTGAGTTTTTTCAATGTCCCATAGAAAAAAAACATGTTCACACTGCACTATACCGGGTAGCTGGTCTTTGGGGAGCTAGAGAAAGGTAAAGAAAGAGAGAAGGAGATCAGGAAGAGATGGAGAGGGAAGGAGGGAGAAAGATGGGACAGAATAGTAGCGCTGGGGGGGAGGGGAGGGGGGCTAGAGGGTGTCAGGTGAGTGCGGCAATTTGCAGCAACAGCAATACCCCAATCCTCCCCCTTTAAATCACCCCCCATCCTTTCTCATCCCACCACCATTCAGCAAGGAGCTGCAGAAAACTGCAGTTTCTGCTAATGATGTCAAGCTGTGAAATCTGACAATGATGTATCGCTCCTCATTCCATCCTGTATAAAGTATAAAAACCTAAATCTCTTGCAAGGCCCTGGATATCTGAGTGTTGACTAATGCCTGAAGCTCATTGTGCTACCTTACCAGTGGAAGTATATACTATACTTGAACACAAGGAAACAAATGGAATGAAGTTGAAGAAAGAGATTTTACTATAGACGAATATTCATTTTAATAGCTTCGATTCCAAAGGCACACTTGGACATGAGGCACATTTTTAAAGAGGGAAAATGTAAGCCTGCACCACAGGAAGAGTTATGAGTCTGTAGATAACCTGCCATTGTCATTCCCCTCCACATTGTTCTCGATCTGTGCACACTCTTTGGTCAAGTAGCCGAGCAGTGGCGGAAGTCTGAGTATGAGTTCAATTACAGAATAAATTCAATTAAAGAGAAACTGAATTCGTTGTTCAGTCCCCAAAATATCTGAGTATTAACAACTCCTTTGCATTTACAAAGCCACGCACTTATACACACACCAAGGGGGCTCTTGTGCACCTGGTCAGTTTAGACTTAATGTCAAAATCTTCTGTCTCAGCTGGAGGCTTTTTTGTGGATGTGACACTGCTAGATGACATGCACCGAGCGTTCAGTTGCGCAGTGGGAACCTTCTGTCCCAGCTAGGCCGCCCTCGAAAACTTGTCTCCACTTTCACTTCTGCTGCAAAACTGCTTAACTCTTTCCCTCCTGGAGTACACATGCTGGAACATATAGACAGGAAAAGGTAGCATGCAAGATGCAGAGAGAAACTAAGGCTTGAACATTTTAGAATACCAACGCTGCATCTAGCATACTGCTGACTAAGATGGACTGATATCTTATATTTGTGCCTGCATGCATAGACCCTGCACCCACACGGCGCCTAATTCCCTCCTACATCCGGCCTCTCTGCCTGTCGGGCAGACTTGCTCTGCTATTTAAAAATCATGCCATGTGTTAGCTCACACACGGGAATCATTCGCCGAGCCGGCTGGTGCAAAGCAGTCAGGCACTCTTTGCCAGAACAGGAGGCTGAATGCAGAAGAGTGCTCATAGTGTAGGTCGATACATCCTTTACCTAGCATCCCGAAGAGCCTGGGCCAGATGGGGAAATCATCCTTCCTTCCTAGGATAATTCTCAAGCACCTGATCTACACCTTAAGGTGAAAAGTTGTTCATGCACCCTTAGCGGTTGAGAGATAAGCAAAGTTGTGTTTACTCACTCAGCCTTGCGTTCACTTCCCAGGACGTCGCCGTGTCTCTGGATGACTTGAGCAGCAAAGTTGACTGCAGCATCGCCTGCTGAATGGAATGACATTGTTTGCGCTCATTCCCTCTGTTTCTCTCCGCCTCGTTCTGCTGTCTCCCTCTATCTCTCCCTCCCTCTCCCTCTCCCTCTCCCTATTCCTCAGTGCGTGCTCGCTGGCTCTTCAAACTGCACAGCTCAGCAGTGTTCCCCTACTGCCGCAGCAGCTCCTGCATGAACGAGTGTGCCGTGACTTTTAAAGGGGAACGCAACCTGGAGGGTCAGCGTGCACCTCAGCTCCCTCCCACTGCCACCACCATTACCCTCCACCCCCTCGGCTGCATCAGCTGGACAAGACGCTCCTCAAAAAAAAGGGGGGGGGGTGGAAATGTGTGTGAAGGGGGTGCATGTATGGAGGACACCAAATCCAAATCTCCTGCTCTCCATAAGTGCTCCGGATAAAGGAGTGACCCTTTTTGAGAGTGAAGTGTGCAGGAACATCCATCATTGCAGCTGACACTGGCCTAAATCCACATAATGCATCTTTGCTTAGAGTGGTTTGGCAGTCAGGGCTTAAAATATGAAGATACATTCAAAGTTCCATTCTTTATCCTTCCTTTCTTTCTCTGCTTTACTTCTGGCCAAAGCAATAGAAGGAAAAAGGAACGGCGAAATACGAAACTTCGTTTTACCAGCATCTTAAGAAACTGGATCCAGGTACGTCCAAGGTGTATCAGGAACCAGCAGGTCGATGGTCTGCGAGTGAAAGAGATCCATTACCAGAGGCATGCAACATAATATCTGACATAGGAAGATCACAAAGCATTTTGACAATCAAGATGATTGTAGTGTGCTCTCATGTTCCGTGCTAAAAGTTGCTTGGCATGCAACTAAAATTCTGACACACACACACACACACACACACAAAGCAGTAAATGTTATTCATTTGGTTTTATTGTACGAGTGAAAACACTTAAGGGTTTGGTTTTCTTCAGGGATTGTAAATCAATCCCATCTTCATTGGCTTCATATCAGTAGTGCTGCATCTGCTGCATTCCTGCAGCACAACCAGTGCTGCTTCACCACACTCGAACTTATACCTGATCAGGTGAAGGGGGACTGGACTCTGTTAAAGTGACTTCAAGGAATGGGATATGTCTCTGTACAGTGGTGACCTGCAAGCAAAAGTAAGCCAGTGGGTTGATTACATTCTTGCTGATCTTCGTCCTTTATCATTTCTGCTTACCTTTTTTTTTTTAATGAAAATTTATGAATGCATAAATACAACATAATGATATTGTGTTTTATACACAATCATTTTATAATCCAATGTTTATCAAAGTTCATGAAATATTGGTGACCGTTCTTTATAAGCCAATATAATTCCATTGATCCTACCCATGCATGGCCACAGTCCCTCATGCCCACTTGCGTTCATAGTCAGGTGTTTAAGCTTCACTGCACCACTGCAGCTACATCGTTCATGTTCACATCCTGCGTGTATTTTGACAGCTTTTCATCCTTGCATACCCTCCCTTAGTGGCACACTTCAGTAATGGCATCTCCATTGATAAATAAAACAGAAGCAAAGGCCCTTTTACACGGCTGATCACATTACCTAGCCTCATCTGACACTCTGAGTCAGCTGTTACAGCGTCCTCTCTAGTCTTGCTGCATACACGCATGCATTGGCTCGAGAACAGCTGCCGTCTCCATGCAGATGTACTGTATTGTAGCTGTGTGTGTGTGTTTAATTTGTTTGTGTTATAATATCTTACAGTGACCAAACCTATTTACACTGTGATTAAAGTTACCAGTATTACTGCAGCAGTGTGTGCTGCATGAAGCTCCTGCAAACTATGCATTCTCTATTGAGTCATTGGTTGCAGGGGTGATTTATATAAATTAATAATGAGATACACCAGAGTCAGCAGGCAGGCATGTTCGCTGCATGTGCTGCTTTGATGCGGTTTATTTTTCCAGCCTGTCGGCTGGGCAAGCCGCATTGATTTTATACACTTCCCAGCAGTTCTCCGTCACTCAGTCAGGTTAGTGGTTTAACCGATCCAAAGTGTTTGCACAGTCTGTCTCCACTTGGGCCTGACAGAGACAGCTGCCACACAAAGAATACGGCTCCAGCATGATCCCCTCTGCCTCTCACAACCAGCTGAGAGTGTTAAAGAACCGACACGGGTCTGCCGTTAGTCAGTTGGTTAGACTAGCACAATTCATTCACGAAGCCAGTGCCTCTTCGATGACCTCATTTTTTGGAAGCAGGGCAAATTGCTCTCTAGGCCAAGACTGGAGCGACACACACACACACACACACACACACACACACACACATACACACACACACACTTGTTTTATTATCTGTGAGAGGACCTTACACTGATAATTAATAATGCAACTAAGTAATGCTATTCTACGCTTAAAATCTAATTCTAACAGTAATCCTAATAATCAGAAGGTGACTTCTAGCCTACTTTTGGTTGTGCAAATAACTTAAATGTCCAAATGTCTATAGGGATAGGAATATTTTGACATAATAATTGACCATGGGTACAATTGGGCTGTGTTTGTGTTGAGGTATATACAGTATAGTGTACACACTACATATGCTGTCTCTCTCTCTCTCTCTCTCTCTCTCTCTCTCTCTCTCTCTCTCTCTCTCTCTCTCTCTCTCT
>JAOUQZ010000017.1:8307693-8326765 GCA_028564935.1 Neosilurus hyrtlii
GAAGGTCTACATTTGAGTTAATAAAGTATATATATAGAAAAGAAAATGCATGGTCATACAGAAGTGTGTGTGTGTGTATATATGTATATGTATAATAAGCAGACACACTGCCTATATATGTATGTGTATATATATTATATATAACCTAGCTGACTTCAGGTGACGTACTTATCTGTGTGGAGAAATTTTATTATGTCTCTGCTTTAAAAGTTTGGACATTATATAATGTTGTTGTTTTTTTTAAGCACCCGCTATCAATATTACGCGACGTTTGAGTGTGTTGGAACACTGAGACGCAGTCACTAGTTTCCAAATCTTCAGGCCCAGATAAAAGCTAACATTATTTTAAGCATCAAGTAAAAAACATACACCGATATTGACATCAACTCAACAATCCAGTCGGTGGAAGAATGGTCTTTAGAAAAAAGAAAATCCACAGTTTGTCCTTCGATCATACATCATATCTTCTGCTTAATGCCTGTCTACTAGATTGTGATTAATTCCAGTAATTATACACTGCCCATGTGGCAAACTTTAAGTGAAAAATATGTCTAATAGTAGGCTGACCAGACATTCTGTTTCATTATAAAACCTAAATTATTGGTTTGGTTGGGGCTTCAAATTTTTTGTTTTACTTGTTACTATGGCACCAAGCATAGAATACATGTCAGCATTAACACTGTTATTAAGATGTAGGGAAGTGAAATGAGGCATTGGGAAAGAAATGACACTAATGTTTTGTAAGCGGTGTTTGGTTAACTCTATTCATTAATCTGTTGTCAGTGCAAAATCTATTCATTAATCTGTCGTCAGTGTAAAACCATTTGTACACACCTGGCTCCCCAGTGGACTTCATGTCCATCCATCTGGATGTGTTAAGTTTCTAAAGCACAACCAAACACTGCATATTTCTATAGCATTAACACCAAGGACTGTTGTATGGAAAGCTTTCAAAAGATGCTAACACTGTAACTGTCTCCTGTTTAGTCTGCTGAGAATAAATCAAGAGTTGTTAACATTTAGAAGAAAAAACCTGCCTGGATGAAAAGTAGCCCCCTAACCAGCAGTTCCCGTGTTGCACTTGCACTGTACAACCAGCTGAATGAGTTTGTAAATGTTTGTACAACGACATACCTAGCTGAGCTGCTTTACATGTGTTGTTCCCTGGGCCTCACATACATGATGAAGAATGGATCTGCCCCAGTGCGCCATGAAACGCTTTTTTGTTTAGACTCATTTCTGGCTTTTACCATTCCGTTGCACAGCCAAAAAAAGAGTGAAAGTCTAAACTCTAAAACACAATTATACAGGATATGTGCAGTTAAAAATTACTCATTTGTCAAGCCTTTTAGCAGTTAAGCCCTACAAAAGTAATAGTATTGACTAACGTATAGAGTCTAATGCTAGTATCATCTAAAGGAAGTATAGACAGACTCATAAGCTCACTTAAGCTGCCACCTAAAGTGAGAGCACTGCAGGAAAATATGCTCTGGCAGCCCAGCTAAGTTTAGCCATGTATTGCTTTCCCATCATGCTTACGACATCCTTTTTTAAGGGCTTGCTGTGACTGAATACCGGTGGTGCTATTTCAGACACTAATCTCATGAGTACTGTGGTCATGTGTGTAAATATGTTATTGGTCATCTGAGCAAAAAGATCTCAAGAAGCAAATGTAAATGGCTTCCAGGAAACCAAGCCAAAAAAAAAAAAGATCATCTAGATCAAGAGGCTCAATTTACAGTAGTTTTATTGTGATGGAATAAAATGCAAAGGTGACATTGCTTCCAACTGTAAATAACATTAATGCTCTTAATGTGAATGTTTTAGGAGCTTAAGTGGGGTCAAGGAGACACTAGAAAAAAAAAAACAACAGCCATCAACTACTTCAAGGTGCTGAGAGTAGAAGAGAATGGGGCATATAAGAAAATTTTTTACACACAAAGTGGCAAGAAATTGTTTATTTATTTATTTATTTTAACAATGTACTGCCAACAGTGATGATCTATTTGCGCTGATTGAAATCTAAAAGCAAGAGAGCAGGAATGTGGGAAAGGTTTGTGTGAACAGGCTGTCCCAGTTGTAGACATAATGACATAGCTGACCTAAAACTGCTGGCGGAGAATGCAGAGTACGGATGAAGGGTAATAAGTTACCCAAAATGCAGTAGTCCAGAGGGGAACATGAAAGGGTCATCAGCTTCCAGAAGGCTTATACCCAATAGAGGCTAGTACATGCAAATGTACTTTGTTGTTCTACAGTGGGTGTAAATTATATGCAATGATATGACAATACTAAGTGCTATAGTCTGGTCCAGTCCAGCCGTGGTGTCTGACCACCTCAAATTAAAAGCTTTTGTAAGGAAGTGCTCCATATGCGGCTTTACTAAGTGCTCTGATATTGTAGAAAACCACAGTGTCAACACCTACAAAGGCAATCTGTGTTTGGGAGACTACAGTTAAAAAAACAACAAAAAACAAAAAAAAACCCGTCACCACATATCCATCATGTGTACTGGCTACTACAAGCTCTGGCAGTCTTCCAGTTAGAAATGTCGGATCATTTTGACTATATTCAGTATAGTTTATTTTGCTGTGGTATTATTTATGCAGTGTATTCTCTCTCAGTGCTATTTGCTTTGAGTGAGAAATCTGTGTATAGTATGATGACCAAATGTTCTGTGTTCTTTATGGACTTTGCTTTCTGCACAGGGGCATTGTCTTGCTCAAACAGGTTGGGGCTCCTTAAGTCCAGAGAAGGGAAAATTGCAATGCAAGAGCATAAAAAACATTCTAGAAAATTATATGCTTCCAAAATTGTTTCGAGGTTGGGAAAGGTACACATATTGATTTGTTCATCCATAAATGTATCACCATACACTGTAGTGTAATTATCAATAAAATTACGGATGATGGTTGGAATACCAGAGAAAAAGCAAAGTACATAAACCACACGCGGGGCACCTTTCACATGAACAGGAGAAATTGAAAAGAATTCCATGGAAAAAAATGTATACCCCTTGATGATGAAGCACTACTATTACCATAACAGCAATACTATCCAGCCAGACCTCAATCAATATAGTGACGTTTCTGCCACATGGTTTGTATTTTTATCTGGTTTCACCAAAAAGAGGACGGGTTTCCCTGTTGATTCTGGTTCAAGGTTTCTTCCTCGTTTCGACTGAGGGAGTTTTTTCCTTGCCAGCTTTGCCACAGGCTTGCCCATTAGGGATTTAGAGGGAAATGTTTAAAATCGAAAGTTTAAATTGTTTACGAAATTTGTTTTACTGTGTAAATCTGCTTGGCGACAATGTCAATGCGGCCCACCTGACATATCTTCATAATAAAGTCTTAAGTCTTGACCAGATGGTCAGGAGGGCATGATTATGGTTGGACTGAAAATCTTCATGGAAGTAGACCTCAAGGAAGTGGGTTGGGCACCACTTAAGTCATTTCATGCAATGAAATATAATACAATTTTTATTAT
This sequence comes from Neosilurus hyrtlii, assembly GCA_028564935.1. Lineage (NCBI taxonomy): Eukaryota > Metazoa > Chordata > Actinopteri > Siluriformes > Plotosidae > Neosilurus > Neosilurus hyrtlii. Next base: position 8,311,180 of record JAOUQZ010000017.1, read on the forward strand.
TATTTTGTATTTTCCAGCTCCCTTTTTTAAACTGATTAAAATATATTCTAATAACCTGTGTGTCCACGGTTTTGCTGTCCAAACTCTTTTATATCCTTTTGGGTCTATGTTTATTTGAAGTTGTACTCATGTTGCAGGCTACACATATTTTATTTCTGGCTCCTTGGAATGTTTTTGGGAGGGTGTAGGGTGTGTGTTAGTGTTGGTGGGGAGTGTACATTGTAAAATAAATGCACATAACTGTGAATTCCTTCCTACTGTGAAGAACCTACAACAAGAAGCTGAATAACAATAAATCTAATAAGGGACTACAAAGCTTGTTCCCCAAAAAGAAAAAGTAGAATGAACTTAGAATAGACATTGCATCCGCTGCTGCTTTATTAGCATGAATATTAGCATAATGGCATACGAGTATATCTTGTTTTCACAACCAACAACAAAAGTAATAACTAAACATGGAATGCTAATAAGCTTGAGTGAGGTCAGAGGGATGAGTGGAAGGTTAAGATGGATGTTAAGCTTTCTCTTGGCACATCAACACTCTTGAAATGGAGTCCGTGTTACTGGCTGGCGTTTTGGACCTTTATGCCCCGAACAAGGAGATCTGTCTCCTGACCTCGGCTTTACAAACTCATCATTATGGCCAGCTAAGGCAAATTTATCCAAAATTACAAGTTTGTTTTGCAAATTATGATAAAGGTTAAAAAAAAAAGTGGTTATAGAACCTACTTCACTTAATATAATATTTAATTGCTTCCTGTGAATAAAAGCTGAATTGACATGGTACTGTTTAAATGGGTAACAGTAAAGCTTTTTTGTAGAGAATATGTTCTCTTTGGAAATGTTCCCATAACCACAGCATATAAACAGAATTCTGCTGGAAACTGGGGGCAAATCCAGAGTGCTCACCTCAGCTCCAGAATTTGTCTAAGGCCGTTATGGCCAGATGAGAGCAGTCTGTCTGAAACACTTTTCCTACACTGCACATGCCTGGGGTTGGTCAGATTATCGCCTGTCTTTGCTGTCTAGACGACACATTATAGTCAGGTTCGGAGAGTATTTTGTCTAAATAGTTACACAGGATAAAAAGGGAATTACAGTACACCATATTTCAGCAGACTCATCCTGCTGAGCTCAGACTGATAAATGTCGGGCAAGATTTTTTTTCTTCCTGTGTGTGTGTGAGAGCTTATTTGGGCAAAATGACAACAGATATTTCTCTTAGTTTGCTATGATCTTGCATGAAAGCAGAGAATGTCCCAGATTGTGGAATTAAGGTTCATGGCGATGTGTGATTTCATGATAAAAATGTGCTGGAATTTAATAAATTATAAAACAAAATATGGGCCTGTCATCTTTAAAACCTGTGTCTATATGTGTAATACATTCCCATGCAAGATTTTAAATAACCTATAATTTGTGGTATGACTATTGTATAGAACAGAGATTCTGCCAGCTGGAGTTAAAATGAGTGTATGGTAAAAAGTGTAGGGTTGCATGGAAGAAGCAGGGCAGTGTGGATCCCCATGGCTGTGCTGAAAGCAAGGAGTCAGGTTTTTTCTTTTTTCTTTTTTAAAGAACACTCTTTGTTTAGAGCCAGAAGGGAAGCCAGGACTCACATGTCAGCAGGGTTTTGTCACTATCTCTTACTTTCACCCATGTCCAACAACAAGCTGTCCAGGATCCCATGGTAAATTAGCTGCTCCAAACCTATGACCTAAAGACTAATCCTCTTAAGACACTTGGCATACAGAATGGAGCAGAAATATAATTCTTTGGACAATGTGCCAAATTCATCCTCAGCATGCTTTCCAAAACCAAAAACACGGCAGCTTAAGCTTGAACTTTCCCAGCCTTAAATGAGAGAACCAACAGTTTGCTGTGCTCTGTTAAGTATTAGTCACATTTATTTTGGTTCACAGAAAAAAGTAGAATGATTGGCTCAGCTGCTACTTCACTGTTTTGCACTATGTAGTATAAACCATGAAGGTTTTTAAAGGTGCCAATTCACTACTGAATATGCATCTATTTGTTTTATCTTCCATTATCAGTTTTTTCTGGTTAGATGCAATGATTTCCTGGCAAAACCACACAACTCATGGGCATAGTATCTCTTATTCACCTGTTTTACAGTTGGGGTGTTGGTTCTATGTCTGTTTTCAATAACAATAACAATACCGTGTGACCAGAGGAACGATCTTGCACATGCGCGATAACTTAGCAGTGTAACACTGATTTTAGGAATATGGAAAAGTGTAAGATCAAGTGTAAAGACGCAGAAGAATGCATGCGATTTCAAGAGAAATAAAACAAAAACACGGCAATGTTTACTAATATCATCGCTCCCATTGCAGGGGCCATTGATATTCGCATAAAGGAGTAAGCAAGTGGTTTCCGAAGGACATTGTGGCCGATTCCATTTTATTTTAAAAAGAAAACACTGTGTTTCATAGTTATTTAATCTGCTTGGTAAGTAAACTGGCACCTTTAGGAACGTTCCAGCCATAAATAAAAGCCGAATGTAATTTAGTCTTATAAAAGCACAGTCAGTGAAAACTTAACCACTACGCCCCGTACCACCCTGTTTTGTAGATTATTTAGTAAAATTTAGTTTTTAAATTTGCACCCAGGAATCAAGAAAGGTGCAAACTTTTCTAATCAATTATATAACATAGCATGCAAACTTGTAATAATAAAGTATTACAAATGTAGTACCCTGTGTCAGTGCAAAATGGCAACTTTTCTCCTCTTAAATGCATGAATTATTATCTTATTCATACAAATCTCATCTATTTTGTTGTTCATGGAAAGTGTACAATTACTTTTGTTTTTTTCCTTTCTTAATGTAGACAGACAGTGTGTTCTTTATACCACTTAAACTCTTTAACCAGCATGCACAAGCGTAGGAGATAATTTTGCCCATATGTGTGCCCAACTTGAGGGCATCAGTGGTGTACCACCCAGGAGAGGGCAGGAGGACAGGAGGTGCATTTCTAAGGAGTAACTGAGGCCAGTCATGGAAAAGTGAAATTGCTGCAAATGGCTGCCAAAGGCTATTTGAAAGTGGAAAAATGGCACACTAGACTGATTAACGAAAACCCTGTTTGTTTAAGTGTCACAATTAATTAGCTGGTCAATTCATTATAGTCAGCAGCAGTAATTACTTCAGTCTTCCATCATGAGTAAAAAAAAACAGGAGGCCGTCGGTTGCAACTGGGGTCAGGCTGGCTAAGATAGGTGGAGCAGTCCAGACTGTATGGCCTCCATTTGAATAACTAAAATACTTAGATTAACTCAAGCACAGTACTGTAGCAGTCTCATTACATCATCTGTATCTCTTCCTCATATTGGAGTTTCGGGTCAAATGCTGCGGTTTTCTTTTTGTCTAAATATAAGTGTCTGTCTGGTGCAGGTGGAGAGAGACACTCGACAGATGATGGTTAATATGTGGGAATTAATACATTTTATTTTAGATTAACATTAATTTATTTATTCATTCATTCATTTTCTAAGATGCTTAATCCTAATCAGGGTTGCGGCGAGGCTGGTGCCCATCTCAACCGTCTCTGGGTGAGCAACCATTCACACTCACACCTAGGGGCAATTTTGAGCAGTGAATTATCCTAATGTGCATGCTTTTGGACTGTTGGAGGAAACCGGAGTACCCGGAGGAAAGTCACGCAAGTACGGAGAGAACACACAAACTCCACACAAAAATGCCCAAGCCTGGGAATCAAACCCAGACCTTCTTGCAGTGAGGCGGACGTAACCTGCCACCAACAATAATAATTGAAAAATGAATGGTATCAGGGAATTAGGCTGGGGCTGATTTCTTTCTAGTCCAGTCTGTAGATTGATGCATTGATGGTCTTGTCATTCTATAAAACCAACACTGTTCCTGGAGCTCTACCTTCCTGCAGACATTGGCTCCAACCCTAATAGATTTTGGTTGATGAAATAGGGTTGGTTAACACTGCACAAGATCAAGTGTGCTACACTCAAACAACTGTATTACATCATCAGGTAAATGGGAAAAAAAAGTGTAACTAATAAAATGGGATGCATTATTATGCAATTATCCATACCATTTAAATTTTTTATTTTTTTCACAGATTCTCTTTGGAGGAGAAAGTCGATGTGTTATGAAGAAGAAAATTAGATAGACTAAACACAGATTGTCCAATTAAAACACAAATTATACAAAAAGACAGATGGCAGGCATTTTATGCATTTTGGTTTGAATGAAAGGGTTACAACTTTTCTATTTACCATGTTGGCAGTTCAGAGGAAAGACGGCATGAACCCAGAAGAGTATTACGGAAATTATAACTAAGGATTGCAGCTGCCTATCTGTCTAAGTCTGTGTCTGGGTGTGTGAAAGTTTGTGCCACATCATCCTATTATGCCATCTTGTGATGTATTGTGTTGCTCAAGCCAAACAGTTTCCTTGTCAAGCTGTGATAGTTATTGACAGACATTTTAACTCTCTCTTCAAATATAATGACCAGTTATGCTATCATTAAATTTATAAACTAAAGTTACTAAAGGCATGTGACTCTCCACAAAATGTGAGTCTACAAATACTAAGCATTTTCCATATTGTAGTTCAATCTACACCCTGGTGCAGTCATGTGTCTGTTACCACCCTTGTGTACAAAGGTGAGTGTATGAATCACTGTTCTTTGTAACAAGATGAATGCATTAGCTTACTGGAATAACGTGCAGATCTGGTTATATTGTGGGCACATTAACAACACATTCTTGACTGATATTAACTATATATTAGCAAAGTTGGCAAGTCTGATAAGCATGACTGTACCCTCACATTCATGTCCTCATATACCCCCTAAGCCCGGCAGAGAGAGCTCGCTATGTTGCACATTTTATTCCATTGTTCAAGGAAAGTGTTTCAGGCATGGACAGAAAATATCCCATAGGAATGCTCGTCACAAGCAAATTTTAAGTGTCCTTTGGTCTGTGTTTGTGAACAGTGATTAAAGCCATGTGGGCGAGAACATGAGGGAGCGCCCAGCGCCGGGAGCTCATGTGAGCAGGCCACTTCCTGTGTAGAAATTATTCGCAGGCCTCTGTGATTCACAGCTCTCCCTGTTGGCTAGACATCACAAGCCCCCAGCCAGACACCACAACATGCTGGTTTTTTTTTTTTTTTATTTACTTTTTTTTCATAGCCTTGACCACACACAGTAATTTAGCTGTGCTGATCAGCTGTGAAAGATGGGCACAGCTAGAGACATTGGTTGAATGAGCAGGCTGGATTGTTTACCACTGGCCTGGCTGGGCATGTGAGGCTGATTCAGGAGCATTTTCTGGGCTCTAGGATGCTCGAGGTGAGGGAGGAGAGGGCTGACCTCAGCCTCTGCTGGAATGTCGGACTACATGCTGAGACAATTAGCTGTCTGGATGTCATGCTGAAATCGGATCATCCTTGACAAACCATCATGGCCAGTGAAATCTGAAAATATTCTCACACTGAATGATGCATTCCACCACTTATTCATACTAGTGTGGAACTATATTTGCACTCCAATTTTGATGAAGCAGATGTGCCTATAACCCAAAATAGACTACAGATGGAGAATTTATCAGTCTGCAGATCTCTGTTTAAGATTTTCATGGTCTAGACCTTATCTCTGATGTAATCTGAGCCCAATTAGAGCCCCCAAGCTTTTGAGTGTGATTGCTTGAGAGCTCACCAAACTCTTGATTTACACAATGAGAACAAAAAGGAGGGTCCAGAGACGGTGGGAGTGAGACCCTTGAGCATGCAAAAAAGATGAATGTGTGAGTAATGTAATGCTAACAGTATGCATGTGGCTTCCTTTAATGTACTCTTGACTGTGGCATTTGTCTTTAAAGCAGAGTCTTGAACAACACAGTTTCTCAGAGCTCATGTTCAAAGCAACAGCAAAAACCTATCTCAGAAACATAGATACAGCTGTGAAAAAAATTTAAGACCACTTTTAGTGGAAAGCTAGAAACGTTACGCTTGTCTAGAATTTGGAATGGGTCCATATAGATGTGCTAACATTTAGCTAGCATTTGTATTTATTGAACTTTGTTTTAAAGAACTAAAGCTATTTAAAGATGCTTTTATAAGGGCACTTCCTTCAAAACGACTTGTGGGCAGAAAAGGTTGCCCCAACGTAATTGCATATGTGACCCAGTCTGGCAAAATTAGTCACAGTGACCAAAAATTCAAAATTGAGTTTGCCATACCATTTTAAAGCTTAGAGTCTCCTCTTTTAAATGGTATCACTAACTCAATTTTGAATTTTTGGTCACTGTGACTCATTTTGCCAGACTGGGTCACATATGTAGAAACAGTTTGGTCCGGAACAACTTGACATTGGTGGGTGCAACTTGCTTTACTTTTCCTGGTGGCGCATGTTGTTCCAGAGCATTTTTGGTCGGAACACAATCGCTTTCAAGTAAGATGGCTATGTGTGCACAGTAGCGTCTACCTGGGTCATTAGGTCAATTCCCGAGCTTACTTGACAGTTAGGCATTTCTTTTACTGTGGTTTTCTTTGGTGTCACTCCTTTAGCTCCCAACTTGACACCGATTTGAAAGTGACCATTTTGATGCATACAAAAGTGGCTGCAACTTGTCCAAGGTGCAAGTTGTTCTTAGGGAAACTGGTTCTCCTTGCCCGTGTAAAATTAGCTTAGGTTTGCTAGCCACTGCTGATTAATCTGAACATGCTATTCACAGGCAAGGGCAGTCTGGCTAATCACTCTCCTCCTTATCTCACAAGAAAACAATGATAATAACTGCTCTTATAAAATAAAACTCTCAGGGATATGTAACTGAAGATGCTGTAATATTCTGTTGGACCGGTTGTGTGATACACCGGCGGTGTTTCTTTACAAAAATGAGTAGCACTATAATTAATGTCTTCGACCCCCATGTGTTCAGAACAAGACAGCTTTACAGCTCATATAATTAAAGAAAAATATATTTGTATTTAATGTATGCTGATAGTGTTATAGTTTAATGAGGTCCCTGGCTACAAAATGTTTAAAAATTGCAGGATTAGTGCATACATATAACACCCAAACTTCAACACTCTGATAAAAAGCATATTAGTATATAGTTCCAAAGCAGAGGTACTATCCTTTGCTCACCATACTTATCAAGGAGCCTTGGGTACCCATTACACTGTTGCCAATTCACTGGTTATCCTTCCTTGAACCACCTGTGGTAGGCATTTGCTACTACATACCAGAAACACACGAGAAGACCTGTTATTTAACCATTACAATATGTCCCTTGGCGGGGACAGTGGTTGCCCGGTGGTAGGGTGCTGTATTACTGATCCCAAGGTCGGGGGTTCAAGCCCCACTATCAGTGGGTTGTCACTGCTGTCCCCCCAGTGAAGCTAACTGGGTTATCAAAGGCCGGCCATGTCTCTCACTGTCTATGGTGAGAGACATGTAAAAGAACCATTGCTGATTTTCGTCAATAGTAGGCTATAGTAATAGTCATATTATAGTCATATAGTCAGCATTAGTCAATATAGTAATAGATACACGTCAGTGTGTTTCTGCCCTGCGTTGGCCTGGTGAGCTGTCCCGGGTGTACTCTGCCCTCGCCCAGTGTGTCAGCCTCCCCGCGAATCCCTAATTAGGATTAAGTGGTTCAGAAAATGAATGAATGAATAACTTCACTTCAAGAACTGTCACTTCACTTTATGCCTAATTCATCCCAATTCTTGGCAGGTGCCACTTTAATGACATAATCAATGTTATTCACTTCTCCTGTCAGTGTTATGATGTTTTAATGTTATGCCTGATCAGTGCAATAGATTCAAGAGTTTTATTTTTACATGCACGGTTATACACATTCAACCTGCAGTGAAATGTTATCATTTCAGCAATATTTAATAGTGTTAAATTATACTTTAATATAAAAGCTATGAAAGGGCATTATGAAATGTAAGAACAGGCAGGATAGCCCAGATTACAGGAGAGAGAGAGAGAGAGAGAGAGAGAGAAAGAGAGAGAGAGAGAGAGAGAGAGAGAGAGAGAGAGAAAGAGAGAGCACTTTTATTTGTAGTGTGAAATATAATTTGAAAAACAGCACATTTACACCCAAATCAATTATTTACCTTAAGCCACATGTTGTCTCCTTTCACACTCCGCTGATTCGTCAACTAGTAAATAAAGAATTACATAGGAGTTTTAGGGCAGGTGGAGAAATAAAAGAGAAACTCAGAACCATCTTGGCTCTAAGTTGCAGGTAGAGTTTTAAATCTACATTTTTTTATTTCATAAACTTCATACATACTAGCTGGGTTAAGCTGGTGCCCTGAAGAAATCATGCTAAATTTAAACTGTTAGACAATACCTGCCTGCCTTTGAGTACAAGTATGTGGATAAACTGTGTTGCTACTTATGAACAAAAAAATTACAAGAATTTACAACATGTGTTTGTTTTAAAGCAGCATTCGAGATAGATTAAAAAGGAAAGTTTGAATTCTTATATCGAAAATGAAAAGCAAATGGCGAAAAATTGAAAATACAGGATAATAGGGTTATAGCTGTATAATAAAGCTGCTGTCTGTTAATGTAAAAAAAATAGTATTGCAACTTCCATATGTCAATAAAATTTAATCAGCATAGACAGACATCATAAACCATGTCCTCTGTTCAAGTGGCAGAGCTATAAAAAGGGTTACTTGGTGTCATGGATAGTGTTTACACACAGCAAGAATGAACTTTGTGGAAAATTTCACCTGTGGAAGTTACAAACGTAATATGTTTATTAGTTGTGTGGATTTATTAAGTGTTTTCCTCCTATATATTTATAATGATGTAGAGGAAAATAGGGGCCATGGTAGTGTAGTAGTTAGCACAGCTGCCTCACAGTATGAATGTCCTGGGTTTGATTCCTGGGGTCTAAAATTTTTTGTGTGGGGTTTGCATCTTCCCATCCTTGTGTGGGTTTCCTTTGGGTACTCCGGTTTCCTCCCACAGTCCAAAGATATGCAAATTAGGCTAATTGGCTGTTCCAAAATGACCCTAGCTGTGAGTGTAAATGGTTGTGTGTGTGTTGGTGTGAGTGTGTGTGTGTTGGTGTGAGTGTGTGTGTGTGTGTGTGTGTTGCCCTGCATGGTCTGGCGAGCTATTCAGGGTGTACCCCACCTTTTTTTATGAAGATATGTGTCATGTCAGTATAATTTAAATATTTAGACATTGCCTAATAACAGAACTCCGCAAATATTTGCATTCATTTTCAGTAAAGAAACAGATATAACATTACTTACTGTCTTTTCAATGGTATTAGAAAACTTATTTCTCCTTAAAAAAAACACTGACTAAACAAGAAAATTTTCTGCAAAGTGCAGGTGCAGCAAAGACGAGTGTGTAGTTGGGTTGCCACTGTGGGCACGTGAGCACGGATGCGGCATCATGCATCATGATATGATCATGCCAACACTCCTACGTCTCTTGTTGTCCTCAGTCTTATAATATAATGCTTTGGAATATAATTATTGATAATCCTATGAGTAATGATTCCTTGATTACAGGTAATTTTAATAAAACCCACAGCCATAAATCCCTTGGATATTACACAAGCCAGTCTACTTGAAGCTTTTCATGTTCATGGACTCAAAAAACAATGACATAAAAAAACCCAAAAACATTACAGGGTTATTTAAGAACTATTTCACAGTTATTTATTTGAAAGGTGATAATTATTATTAAAACATTATTGTCCTCACTGACATACTTTGATATTTTATTTTATTTTATTTTATTTTATTTTATTTTATTTTTTGTGATCAAAGACTACAGCTTTAAAGAAAACACAAGGTAAAAATATTTTTTGCTCAACCCTGCACTAATTTGTCAAGTTAATAAGCAGCATTTAAGCTGTATAAGGCTTCAGAAGTCTCGTTACCACTAGATAACCTCTTTCATATTTATGACTGACCAACAGTGACTACCACGTGGCCGGGCAGGAGACAGCCATTCTGAGTCAGAAACATTTCATGGCATCGCCCTTACATAAAATCTAATCTATTCAGTCACATGGTTTGTCAGTTTGATATTGTATCTTTGATTTACACTCTGCACTTTTATATTGTACTGTACATCATATAGAACATATCATCACAACCATGTCACTAAAGGTTATTCCTCAAAGGTCATTTTGCAGTGTAAATTTGTAATGCTACTTAAGTACTCTGATTGTGATGCTACAGAGTGCCAAAGTATGTACTCAATAGTTTTTCATCAAACAGACCAAAACAATTTATTTAAAAAATAAATAAAGATCCATAAAGTAAAAAATAAAACGGGATAATTTTCTGTCAGAATCTAAAAACAAATAACAAAATAGACTAATAGAAAAGTACCTAAAGCTTTTTAGACTCACTAGATGACTAAGACGGCTGTCTTTGACATTTATTCTGGTCACCACAGATATTTAAAGATCTGTATACAGACAGTGAAACTTACTCTGGTTACTCATTTATTTGTAAAGGGAAAAGGTTGATGTAAAAGTTATTGGAAGACAGAAATTATGTGTGTGTGTGTGATATTATGATAACACCATATAGATAAGCTGGTTATGCTTTACATTAAGGTTCTATAATTAATAGTTTTTACTGAATCAGTTAAGAAAGCCTGAACTACAGCATTAATACACCAGTATTCACAAACTACGAAAGTCAATTCATTACATTTGTTGAAAGGGGTAACTTCGCCTTCAGCTCTGGTATCAGATCTCCATCTCTTCACCCACTGCAAAATTAAAAAAAAAAAATACTAAAGAGAGGGCAAGGAGCTGGGAGGGAGGTTGGAGAGGGGTTGAGAGAGAGGGGTGGGTGGAGTGTGAAGGATGAATGTGTGAGGCAAGTGTTGCTCATTGCGTCTTGATTAGCATATATTATAATATATGCTGATCTATATATAAGATTATAATATATGAAAACATATATAAAGGTCTACAGACTTACACTCAGAGCCATGACTGGAGACGTGGGCCTGATTAACTTCTGATAAACAGGGTGCTGACAGTCTTTTTTTTTTCTTTCTTTTTTTTTTTAATGAAAAACTTAATGAGATGAATAAGTCACAAACAATGGACTCTACATCAGCATCGGTCTTGCAGGGTTCAAGAGCATTTTAACCAGTGGATGATGTTTGAGCCATTTTCAACCCATAAAGACGCTGATTAAAATAAGTAAATAAAAATTGGTAAAACCTCTTTTTAACTTTTAATTTCTAATCCATATCCAGTAAATTCCAAAAATGTTCCAGGATGTTGATAAATTATCGAACTTCAGGTGTCCATTTGTAAATACTGTAAATTATTATTTAACCTTAGTTCCGGTTTTTATCATTTTACAACCTCAATATGTACCTTAAGGTGTGGTTTGCACTTGTTACTGTGGGGTCTGGCATCCTCATTGATTAATGTAGGTTCTGAGTTTTAACTCTTTTACATTTATGGTTAAATATAAAACAAACAAACAAATAAAATAAACCAATGTGCTACTTATATTGTTCATGGTATTTTTGGTGCATTACCACTGAACTTCATGGTATGTTTACAATATGTCAGCCAATGCGTTTCAATCTGTCAGTTAAGGATAATCTTAATACAATGTGTAACCAGTGTTTTTCCTGTTAAGAACAGCATACAATGTTTGTACACTTTTGTTCCAATGAAGAAAAAACTAATGTGGTAATTGTCTTGGTAAAAAAAATGCACTTTTTCCTGAGGGTATGCAAACTTACTCTCTTGTCCCTGTTGTTTAACCTATTAATTTGTTTTCAGGTTCTGAATCTTGTCCCTAATTATATTACCTTCAGCATCAAGGATTCATTAACTCTGAGTGGAGAGATGATTCAGTTCTTAAATTAATTTACTTCTTCCTATAATTGGTTGCTGAAAACGAGTCACGGCATATAATTTGGTCGAGGAAATAAGAGACTTTATCTGTTGTGCTCGCAGGGTGATGGTAAACAAGCTATTTGCCTTACACTGCCCATATAAAGAAGAAGCAAGAAATGAGACTTTCTCTGTACTGTGTCTGGTAATGATAATGATCAGCTTAGACGAATGATTAATTATTACCAAGAAACAGGGAGACATGTACAAACACTTTCAGATAAACATACTGTATGAGTGTTACCTCGGCCAAGGAGGTTATGTTTTCACCGGTGTTGGTTTGTTTGTTTGCTTGTTTATTGGTTTGTCGGTCTGTCTCTTAGCAACATTACTACAAAAGTTATGAATGGTTTTTTATAAAAAAAAATTTAGGGTAAGTAAAAAAAATTATACAAGGAACAGAGAGAGCAGAGATCCAGATTATTGTCTGGATGCAGGGAATTTTTAAATATTTCTTGCAGCCTCGGTGGAGGTCTGCGCTCTTTGAGTGCTCTTCTGGTTATAAATGGAATGAACTGAGCTAAGGCTGAGAGAGGAAGCTCTGTGGTGAGAAACATATTCTAGCAACAATTTGATATTTTATTGGGATACATTTCAAGTCTTGAACTTGGTGAGTGTAAAGAGTACTTATGCATTCCTTCCCTGGTGAAGTATCCAGACAAATAGGCATTTGTTTGTGGTTGCAACCACATGAATCTGTCTGCAGGGCCTCAGATTCATACACAGAAAAGACAAAAGCTGCTTTATTGAATGATGGGAAGAAATATAGATCTGTATATTATTTACAGGAGGAAGCAAAACTTTAATGAATGGAAGCCATTGTGACAGTCATCCGAAAGTGCATATGTGGCTGAGATGTGATTATGTTTCCTGTGGTGGAGACGCCATATTTTGTGCTTCAAATAAACCCGTTTCAAGCTCTTTTTTTTTCTTGAGGCCATTAGCGTAACTGGAGACCATATGTGTAAGAATTTTAATAAAATAAAAAAAAAAAACCCAAAACATCAGTGTAAGTGAATTTGCAGTAAGGCAGTAATATTAACAGCACTTAGACACACTTGGTACTTCTAAGTGTGGTATTTTTTTTGTCATTTTTTTCACTCCTTGTGTCAGGTTTGAAGTATGAGCGAGAGAGAACGGTAAAGAGATCACGCAGCTGGGTTCCCTTCTGTATGTCAAGCTGTAGAGATTTACCTCCTAAAATGTCTCTGGTAAACATAAAACTCAAAGAAATTGTGTATGTGTGGTAGAAGAATCCTCATAGAATATGTGAGAACAAACTGTGTGTGTGTTTGTGTCTGTGTCCTAGATGTTAAAATAATACATTTAAATCAGCATGGTCTGCGTCATATAGGAGTATTAACAACTACACAGCCATTAAAACACAAAGGCACTCTGTCTCTCTATTGTTCTTATGTCTATTTCCTTTTCTTTCCAGCTGTTTTACGGGGTTTAGTGAATACGAAACACTGACATTTTGCATTTGTGGTATGTGTTTGTCATTAATTACAATGTCTTAATAAATGGCAGGATAAAAGGCTGATTCTCTTGCTATAAAAAATTTATGAGGAGTGAGAAGTTTTTGAGAGTTTGAAAGTTTTTTTCCCAGTAGTCCTGCTGTGGGTTGGCGACAAGCTGTGAGAAACAGCTGGATTTTCCTCTTTTTCTCAGAGAGAGAGAGAGAGAGAGAGAGAGAGAGAGAGAGAGAGAGAGAGAGAGAGAGATTACGACACTTGAATCACTCAGTATAATTTATTTAATCTTTACTTATTTAAGCCCATCTTAAAAAGCCACTCTGGAATGTTACCAGTACAAAGCCAAGACCAAGACCAATGTTAGGATACATTTAAATTGTTTTACAGGGTCTGTCTATAAAACATACTCCACAAACACCGTGTTGTTGAAGTCCTGTGAGGAAACCTTTAATTAGGTTAAAGCGATTCACTGACACATACGCAAGCAAATTTACAGATTTTCCTTATTGGGCTATCCAAAAACAGGGTACCTGACAGCATGTTGTCGAGAATTGTACTAATGTTCATAAATTCATAATTTTTGCTGCTACGGATAGCCAGATACATAACACAAGCACATATTAAGTAGTTTCTGAGAGAAGTATTGTCATCTTTATGAATGATCATACCTACATCCAGCTAGTTAGCTAATGTGTTAGGATGTCTGGGAGAATCTTTAAGTCATATTCATAAATGTTTATATTGTATACTCTTTTGCTAGCATTAGCCAGTTTGCAGTTACAGCCCAATATTCCGAAAACCCACCGGCCCGACAGCCCTAACCCTAACCATGATTTGAGTAAGGTGCCCATCTTCTATGCATAGGGCTGTCGGACCAATAGGATGTTGGAATATACTGTAGAGCTAATATGGGCTAACCTGCCAGGATTTTTGAGAAGAATTTAGTTCACATTTATAAATGTTTAAAATCTTCACCACTTGCTTCTATTTATGTAGCTAGCACAATAAACATCATAGAATAATTACAATCACTGGCAAACTGCTTAATCTTATTAGAGTCACGGGGATGATGAACCCTATCGCAGCCAGCACTGCATAAGCACAAACAACAGTCAGGACCCATCCCTCCACCTGAAGGCACAGGGACGCTATCCTTTATCAACTGGGGAGAACCCCAACATGTGGGCACCGAGACGAGGGGCAACAAGGATGCCCACACTTTCTTGCTTCGATGAGAAACTCCAGAATGAAACAAGACCCAGCCCCTCTGGAGATGGGTTGTTCCAGAGCCCAAGCTATGTTTCAAAGTGAGCCCGACTATATCTAGTCAGTGTCTCTCAACCCTGCACATGAGCTCAGGCTTCTTCCCTGCCAGAGAGGTGACATTCAATGTTCCAAAGGCCAGAGTCAGTAGCCGAGGATCGGTCCAACAGAACCCACGCCTTCAGCTATCACCCGGCTCTCCCTGCACCTGACCCCTATAGCCCCTTCCACATGTGGGCCCATGGGAGGGTGGACCCATGTCTCCTCTTCGTGCTAGGCCTGGCCAGGCTCCATGGCAGAAGTCAGACCACCAGGCGCTCGCATTCGAGCCCCTCTTCCAAGCCTTGCTCCAGGGGTGACCAGGCAAGGGAAACTGAGTCCTTGCATTTGTTTCTCTCAAACGGGTCTTTTGAACCGCACTTAGTCTGGACCTTCACCTGGGACCTGTTTGCCTTGGGTGACCCTATCAGGGGAATAATGCCCCCAACAAAATAACTCCTTGGGTCATTAGGACACGCAAACTCCTCCCCCACAATAAGGTGGTGATTCAAGAAGGGGTATATCAAAATCAAAAAAATTTAATAATTTTAAAAAACAACAAAAAACTTCACATGAAAATGCCAGGACCAACTAACTTGCTGTGAGGCAGATGTGCAAACCACAATGCCACCGTGACACCCAGGATAATTCCAATAATTCTAAATTCTGGAAGACCATTTCTGACATTAGTAGTCTAAATTGATGACTAAATGAGATTTTCTTGAGCTAGTTTTCTTGTCTATCATCATTAAATACAATTATTTCCAAAAGGTTTCCAGCTACTGTTTGATTGATGGGTACAGGCTGTGAAGCTTCAATCTCTGCAGTACTTTCTGCACCAATCCATCTCCTGTTTCTTAGCGCCCATTGCTGGCTGGAAAATATAA
>JAOUQZ010000017.1:8363313-8382389 GCA_028564935.1 Neosilurus hyrtlii
AATATATATATATATAAAAAAAAAAAAAAAAAAAAAAAAAAAAAAAAAAACTATATATATATATATATATATATATATATATATATATATATATATATAAACTATTATAGCATAAGCTGTAAAGGGTAAGTAATATGATGACATAATCAGACAGCATTAACAGTTGGATGACGTAGTGATAACCTTTAGTATACAGGAAGAAATATAATAAGGCTGAATATTACACACAGGAAAACACTAATTTACAGTGAATGTGCTGCAGGGAGAGAGAGAGAGAGAGAGAGAGAGAAAGAGAAAGAGAGAGAGAGAGAGAGAGAGAAAGAGAGAGAGAGAACATTCAATAATAAATATAGACGGTTAAAAAACTGTGATTTTTTTAAAAAACATTGTCAATATAACAAGTAAATAAACCATTGGGTAATAAACTTTTAGATCATCTCAAGAAGAACCATTGTGGGTTCTACACTTATTCACTCATTTGCCAAACTGCTGAATCCTACTAGGGTCGCGGGGAGGCTGGAGTCTATCTCAGTCAACACTGGACGAAGGCAGGGTACACCGGCCAACACACAGCCATTCTCACTCATGCTTACACCTAGGGGCAATTTTCAACAGCCAGTTAACCTAATGTGCATGTCTTTGGACTGTGGGAGGAAACCGGAGTAGCCGGAGGAAACCCACACAAGCACTGGGAGAACATGCAAGCATGCCTGAGGTTTGGAACTCGAACATAGGACGTTCTTGCTGTGTGGTGGATGTGCTTTACACCACCATGCTGCCCAGGTATTTAATATACATATTATATTAAATAATACAATATGTACTATAGGAGTTTGCATGTTCTCCCTGTGCTTGTGTGGGTTTTCTCCAGGTACTCCGGTTTCCTCCCACAGTCCAAAAACATGCACAGTAGGCTAATTGGCTGTTCCAAATCAACCCTAGATGTGAGAGTGAGTGTGAATGGTTGTGTGACTGATGGCCCTGCGATGGCCTGGCGAGCTGTCCAAGGTGTACCCCGCCCTGCCCAGAGTCGGCTGAGATGGGCACCAGCCTCCCCGTGACCCTATTTAGGAATAAGCAGTTCAGAAAATAAATGAATGAATGAATATGTACAATAAAAAATATATTTATATGCAATAATCAAGCAATTCTAAGCCACATGTGTGAGTTAATGAAGTCAATAGCATTGATCATTCGAAATATAAATTCTGATCGACTTCCTTATGTACAATGCAGTACTGTGCACTGTGCAGTACAGTTTTAGGCACCCTTATTAGTATAAACTTTCCTTTTTATTTTATGATTTTGTACATTAGTAAGTCTGTACAAAACATTTCAGATTCCAAAACATTAGTTTTTGTATGTGTTAATAGAGATACCCTTCAAATATGGAGGCATCAATATGTAATTAAAAGCAATCAACAGCATGAACCACCAAGTAGACAAAGTATTATACCGATATATTATTTAAAAACAAATACGCACATATTGCAAAAAGGATAACTGAATATCAGTTAACGTAGAGTAGCGTGAATTAATTAATCTCATACAGCGAGGCCATGCCGAGGTGTGTATGTCCAGGCTGAATGAATGTGTGCATGTATATATAATTATAAGGGTTCTGATGCTCCTGGCTGGTCTGCCTGGGTGTAAAAAGCAGGACTGCTATATTCAGATTGTTACATTTTGATCTATCTGATGATACACTGCAAAAAAAACATCCATCTTATTTCATGATAATAGCTGTTTCTGTTTGGTTTGACTATGAAGTAATACATTTTTGTCACAAAAATGAATTTTCAGCACTACACCTACATTATTCATCAGTCATGTTTGGATGGTATTACTTTCTAGAATAATGTCTACCATCATAAAAAATGCTGCAGGTTCCTTTTCCAACAAAAATAAATACATAAACAGATACTATGTGTCACAAAAGGTGATTGATGCCTCATGTCACTGAATACACTCATAAACGGGACTATTTATATATCCACCAAGCCTGAGCCAAATAATTGTTTTTGCATATACACTACATGGAAACAAAAATAAAAACTAAAACAAGTTTTATGATTGGTGGCACAGTAGCACAGTAGTTAGCACTTCAAGAAGGCCTGGGTTCGACTCCCAGGCTCGGCCATTTTTGTGTGGAGTTTGCATGTTGTCCCTGTGCTTGCGTGGGTTTCCTCTAGGTACTCCAGTTTCCTCCCACAGTCCAAAAACATGCACAGTAGGCTAATTGGCTGTTTCAAATCACCCCTAGGTGCGAGGGTAAATGGTTGTATTTGTGTTGGCCCTGCAATGGACTGGCGAGCTGTCCAGGGTGTACCCTGCCATCACCTAGAGCCACCTGAGATGGGTGCCAGCCTTCCATTAAGATTAAGCAGCTTAGAAAATGAATTAATTAATGAAGATTTACCATTTATTAATTGTTTTTATAAATAATCAGAATCGTTCATAAAAACACTACACTGAAATGGAATGATTGATTTGCAGTCTCAAGATAATAGACATCATCCACTCCACAAACTCGGGAGAATGTTTGAATGAATTATTCATTCATTTTTTTAATGATTTTAATTACTCAGCAGTATTACACAAAGCTGTCTTCTGTAATGAAACCTGGACTTTCTTATGATATGCGCATTTTCTTTTCCTCAAAAGAAGTGGAAAATAAGAAGTTTGGTCTAGGAAATCAGTTCTGAGAGCTGGTTCTGTGGTTAGTGGAAGATGGAGAACGATATAAAAGTAATAAAAGCAATACTTTACCTGCATTCTTTCAATCATTTCAAATAAATCAGTAGTCTGGAAAAAGGGGGGAGAGGAAATGAGATGAGTGAGGAGTCTGGTGATAAAACCGGCATGTGAGAGCTGAGCCCTGAATTACGTTACACGGTTTAAGCAGGGCAAGAGTAAAGTCAGTGAACACAGTGCAGTCCTTTTAACCAGCTACCTGCACTAAACTCTTTTATTATGCCCACTATACTTCTGCTGTGTTATGGAGACCTTTCTGGGCTTCAGTTCTCTCTCTATACCAATAGATTATTATTTAATAAAGTGCAGAAGTATCTTAGAACAGTAGGAGTTTGTGCTGAGGTTGGCAGGGTATGGTGTTAGTGGCAATAAGTCAGAGGTAGTGGTTAGCAAGGCTCCAGTGCTTATATACTTAATGTTTAATCGCTGATATAATGTTAAATCCATCACATCATTATAATACCAGAGTATTTTTTTAAAGTTAGGGAATAATGTATGTTACCATTCAAAACACTGAGCACACTAGACTGAAAACAAAGACTTTATTTGGTTTTAGAGCAAATGTAATTAATGTTTTATGAATTAAATATATTCTTTAATGAGTAATTTTCATGTCAATCCCACTCTCAGTACGCACCATGGTTCTGGAGGCAACAAACATTATTCTTTTGGTTACACTCCTGTGTGTTCTTGTTCCTGCTGCTGCAGCCCTGTGACTGGTTGATTATACACTATTATGTTCACCTGTCCTGTGTCTTATGCAGCCTTCATGTGCTATCGGAATTATGGTAAATACTTGTTGGGAACTTGGAAATTCCACATGAACGTCCCCTCAAGTTGTAAAGTCGAGTGGGAAATTCAGAAATAATTTTAATGCCTGAGTTCACAATTTGGGGTGACCTTTAACCTTTCAACATGACCTTCACCTCACAGCAAGCAGGTCCTTGTTTTGCATCCTGGGCTAAGCAAAGGCATTTATTTGTGCAGTTTCATGTTCTCCCTATGCAAACTTGGGTTTCCTTCTATAGTCCAAAGACATGCACATTAGGCTAACTGGCTGTTCCCAATTGCCACTATGTGTGAGTGAGTGTGAATGGTTGTGCGTTTGTTGGCCCTGAGATGGACTGGGGAGCTGGTGTACCCCGCCTTCGCCAAGAGTCAGCTGAGATAGCCTCCCTGCATAGCCTCCCTGCTCCCATGAATGAAACAATTTCTGTGCATTTACCTTGACAGAACAATGCTATTTATGATTTGATTTATAGCAAATGGACGAATCTGCTAGTGTGATGTATAGTTATAATAGGAAAGTGGTTGTCATGGGATCAGCAGTGCTTACCTTGAGTCATTTTTCATTTTGCTCCAACAACAAAGCACTTAAATGTAATGTATTCATAATTCCAACTTTACAAGTAGGAAGTAGCATAAGTCTGGTAGCACATGAAGGCAGCATCACGGTGTTTAGTTCCTTGGTCATTTCTACCCTCGTGTTTTTGTTCATACTTGCTGCATTCTTATTTCTATCCAAAACGTCTACAGTGCTTTATTATTGCTACATGGTTTTATCTGCCTTTATACTGTTTTCTATGTAATATGAATTATCCCATTATTCCACTATAAATGTTGTCTAGCTATTATAATTGTAACATTAAATAGAAAATTCTTCTATAAGACAGCATTTCCAAATCTTTAATATTATAGACTGTAGTTTAGGTGATTGATGGGTTTCAAGTTTAAGTTCTCGTCCTCATTTCACACTTTTAGTGGAATCTTTCATACCTGCATAACCTTTTCCTGTTTACAAATAGCAATGTTTAGACAGCTCCCATGATACCAGTGCATTTTTAGTAGGTGTGTGTAAAATGAAAACTGTATTCTAATGAATTTCTTCCCGTTCGCTTGGCCAAACAGATACTTCTCGTATGCAAACAGACCCTATGTCCCTTAAAAAAACACCTGAAATAGTCAACCTGACAAAATATCAATATCACACTCTTTCGCATGTAGAGAGAAGGGAGGAAGTAGAGCATGTGTGTGTGGGTGTGTGTGCATGGGGGTGTGTGTATGTGAAGAGAAGCTGATGATTTATATAGCGTAGTGCTCTACAGTGAGTTCTCATACGTCTCAGCTATCAAACAACAAACTGAAACAGCAGGCTTTATCAAAGTCTGTAATACTTTGTACACCATACACCATATGCTGTCCCTGATCCTCAGCTCAGGAGATCCTCCTTTAGCAAACACTGACTGAGTCGTCATGAACACAAAGTAAATACAAAGCTAAGAACACGACATAAAAATGTGTTCCCGGATTTAACTGGTACAAAGTAAGCATTGCTTAATTGCACTGTATCATTCTGAAGACTTACAAACAGTGCAAAAAAAAAAAAAGGGTTATGATTACTTCTTGTTATATACAGCAGAGATACTACGGGCTGAAATGCTTTATCAATCTACCTGACTAATTATACATTGATCTTTCGCCTGCAGTGTTCAGCCTCTTTTATAATTTAAAATTTGTTCTCAAACCAAGAACATCACTTCATATTCGCCACTTTCTCTCTCCTCCTTCTGTCAAACTTGAGTCATTTACTTACAATTCCAGGCCTTTTCCAGTGTCCCACTGTCACATGGACTGGATTTCTTGTGGCCATTATGAAGCGCTGTCCAGGATCTCTTAGACAAAAAGAAAATCCTTTACATCCTATCTAGTTCCTGGTCCTCCAAAAATACCTCCCTGTTTCCACTCAATTGGGAAGAAAAGTCCAAATGGAAAACCATCAGAGTGTCCCATCACAGCAGGGTGAGAAAGCCTCTTATAGAGAGCGCTGCATTGCTCTGTGAGGTGTGTGTATTCTCTATGTGTGTTTATGTGTATGAGCATGAGGTTACAGCCAAATATTTCTCTTTTCCTCTCTCCAGACTGGTGTGGGAATTGGCAAGGCAAGACTTGCATTCCTTTCTCACAGAGCAGCGCTTTTTGTACTCTCTCTGAGGTATAGAGGTGGAGCTGAGACTCGGGTTATAGTCCAACAAGCCTGCATGGAGCCCACCCAATAGATCTCTAATGCTCTGTGCCACACCAACAGGTGCTTGGCAGTTTATTTAGAAGAGTTGTGGAGCTGCATATAAAAAAACTGGTGCATGATGAGATATGATCTTTACTGCTTTCAGTTAAAACTCTAAAACGTTCTGTGCTGTTCAGATCAAAATGACCCATTTTGAAGTCTTTCCAAAAGTGAGGAATTATTAGATGACAAAATTACCATGAACCCATTTTTCCACTTTCCAATTTGTTCTTGAGATGAGTAGTCTGTGCTTAGGTCGTTTTGCCATGCGAGTTGTTACATAGAAAGACGAGGGATATAGGAAATTGGGACCTTTCTAAGTACACTTATTAAAAATTAGAACACTTTTAAGAAGCTAAGACTTTGATGTAGTCCCTTATTCCTTGACTGCTCAGTTGTGTAAATGAGAAAAAAAAAATCTGGATAAGGGCGACTACCAAATGCAGTAAATGTAAAGAGGACATTATAATATGCAGTAGTATTATTGGAGGATATGCATGTCACTGCATCATTGTTGGAAGTTACCTTAATGCAGTTACACTGAGAGGCAGCGCTTGCACTCAGCTTAAATGCTATGAAAATGTGTGTGCACGTGCACACACACACACACACACACACACACACACACACACACACAGAGAGAGAGAGAGAGAGAGAGAGAGAGAGAGAGAGAGAGAGAGAGAGATCGAGATCTAAAATGGTCCTGAAAAGTCTTATTGCAAGACTAACTGTACAAATAGATTCTGAGCCATCTTTATACAGACTGCTGAAAGCTAAAGAACAGATGCTACTTCTTTTCTGTTTAGGTATAACAGCAGCCTTAACAAATGTTATTAGACAAAGCTCTTTCGGTTATTAACTTTTATATTTCTAATAAAAGGAAAATTTTAGTAGGCTACTATATTTCACTCCAACAAATGCTGGTAAATAATTCTTCAGTAAATGAAACAAAACTATTTTTATTCAGTAAAGGGGGAAAAAAGAATATTTAACTTTATAAAGAATAAGAAAATAAATGTTGCATTTATAGGAAAATATATTTTACATCTATGCTACTTAACATAGATTCTGCAAGTCACCCAAGTTGTACTGAAGTAATGAAAATATTGATTTTTTTTTATTGATGGTGATAAAGATCAGGGTCTAATACATTAATCAATATTCTCCCATATTTTATCACTTGGCTTGAGATTAGTCAAATATGAAGGTCATGTGTGATCAGTCAAAATAACCTTGTGTTGCAGAGACTCTAGGACACATATAGATTCAAAAAAATGCCATAAAAAAATGCCACCACAACAAAACAGAGCCTCTGGTTTCCTTTCCAAGTGTCAACTGTATATATTTAGACTGTTAATGTTAAAAAGTAATGTTAACTATGAACCTGTACGATAGCTATTCTGGTTATGTTTGTATGTTAAATACATAGGTGGGTATCTACATTCTGTAACTGAGTAATGGTTCAGAGGATAAGGGGTTAAAGCTCTGGGTTGCTAATCTGAAGGCAGAGGGTTCAAGCCCCAGTACCACCATGCTGCCACTGTTGGGCAGTTCGGCAAGGCCCTTAACCCTCAATTGCTCAGCTGTCTAAAAATGAGAGACACTCTGGATAAATGTAGACAAAATACATAGAGACATCACTTATATGTGGAGCTATGATATTTATTAGATGCAGTTTACAAATACACCAAAATGGATTAAAAACAGGGTATGAATCAGTATGTATTCTACTCTATATATACATTATATTTGAATGAGGAAAGTAAATGGACTCCCTTGGTGGCTGAAGTTAGAAATTACTGCTATCACTGCGTACAACCATTTTACTAATTCTTAAATGAATCCACTATGATATACGAACTTAATTTTTACGGTTTAACCCTTCACCTCCTTTCCCTGACTACATCCCTACCTGTTCCACCCAATCTAATCCCTTTTTTTTGCTTTTCAAACTCAAATGCAAATAAAATGCAGAGTGAAAAAAAAATGCTCACATGGAACAACAAGAGAGCAGAACACAACCCAGTGTCTGCTTATTGAGTGTGGACAATAAGATGACGCCCCACCTGCAGCTGAGCCCATCTTTTTAATAAGACTATAATAAACATTATGTTAATGTCTATCGTTGGCCACCTAGTTCCGTGGAAACAAGGAACTGCAATCATCTCATAAAAGGAGGCTAGCATGTAAGTATGCTGTGTAGGGGATATGGTGAGAAAGTACACACAGACACATTATGGCACTATACAAACAGTGAGTTTGTATGAGTAAATTTTTTATATCACAGTGACATTGGGTATTCAATAAATAGCATGCAATATGTAGTTTGCAATGACAATCTTTAAAAACAAAACTACTTTATTGACAGTACAACTTATATTAGAGCAACATGACGTATGCATGATATGGTTTCCATCATATCTACAGGACTAATCCCATCATGTAGCACTGAGAAGCCTCAGTATCTCTTTACCTTATTATTGGAGTTCCCCAGGGATCCAGTCCTTGTCCACTCTTGTTTTTTTTCTATATAATAAATTCACAGGGCTTAGTGTTCTAATCTCATGACTTCTGTTACCACTGATACCCACATGGCACGCTACAATATTTTTCTTTTCTTCCATCAACCCCCAAATTTCTCAGATAATATACTATAACACTGCCTCCTGAGGTGAAGTCCCAACAAGTTAAACGCATCCTTATTAAACAGAACAGCGATATCTATCAAATAAGAATTTGTCTTTAGTGGATATTTTAATTGCCATCAACACCAAGAATCTCGGTAAGGGTTTTGATGATTAGATCAACTTGCGCAGCCACATCAGCCATCAGATTTCTTTCACATCACTAGAATACAGATGAATATAACTTGCAAATTACAAGAGGACATCTCCACTAATTATGCCTAATAGATATATGTGAAAATGATATTCACAGTTCATTGCTGTGGCTTGGTAATTTCTTGAAATGGATTAGTGCGTACAGTATAATTCTGATATCTGTAAATACTGTATAATAAACATGCACCACTATGTATATGATCACATATCATTTACACTGGTAAATATGACAACAATAATATACTACCGTATCACATATATTTCATAATGTATCTAGGTAGCAGCCATGACCATGCAATGCAAAAATATGCCTTTGAAATGGCTGCCACCATAAAGACATGTTGATCAAAATGACAGCATGATGTATGTGGTGTGTAAAATGGGCTTAAGAGGCTCTCCAAATTGAAAAAAATGCTAATAAACGCTCATTTTATAGCAATAGTCGGACAGCTTTATGTATTATGAAATATCCCATTCTATACACAGACCTCCATAACAAACAACAAATGGTAAAACAGAGCGCCCCATCTGTGTCTGAATCAATTTCAAGCAGGGGAATGACTGCAAATTTGAAAACCTTTGGTGTAAAGAAGGAGAATCCCATGGTTTCATGGTATGATGAAATTAGTGACTGTGAGGAGTCTGGGTAATGTCTGAGCGAACCTCGTCAGATGTGCGGTAGCTGTCTTAAAGCTCATGTGCTAAGTACTAGAATACATCACTGGCCCTGTTGCTCAGCTCAGTGTGTCAGTCTAATTGCTATGTTACTCCATTTCTTGTGTCTCTGGAATTCCTTTCTGCAAATCACTGTCTTTTGTTTTGACTTCTATCAAACGATAAATCCAGTGCATTAATTAAACCTTTTATTGTGAATAAAGCTTCCTACTGTGCCAGAGGATATAGCATTACTGCTGTCCTTATAGTGTGGTCACAGTGCCTCAGAAGGTAGTCAGATTGTATCAGCAGTAACCAATCAGCAGAAAGGAAAACCATGTACGCTATTTCTGACAGTAAAGCCAACTGTCTGTATTTAACTAGATAAATGTAATATACAGCGATGTACTCTGATAAATGGCATTACTTAATGCCAGAAGCATGACATAATTTACTAGCCATACACAATCACAGTTTGTTAGGGCCCATTAAAGTCCCAGGGGATAGGGAGTAAAGAATTAATGTTTGTACAATAGGAAATGGCCCATCTATTTAAAAATCATACAAAGTTTAAACTAATAAAACATGAGAAAGCTCATGTTCCCTCAAGGTTCATGTTTTACTAAGAAAGTTATGTTCTATGGTGGTTCATTCATAGTGAAAGCAAATATTATTATTCATAGGATCCATCTTCATTAATGCATTTATTTTAAATTCTATCGAAATACTAATCGCATCTTTCGAGCCACGATGGATTTAAAACAGATATCGGTGGGTGTTTTGAGTGGCATGGCGTGTTTTGAGTGGCATGCTGTGGTTAACCCATCCGCCTCAGGACCTGGGTTCGACTCCCGGGCTCGGCTGTTTCTGTATGGAGTTTGCATGTTCTTCCTGTGCTTGCATGGGTTCCTCCTGGTATTCCAGTTTCCTCCCACAATCCAAAGACATGCACATTTGGCTAATTGGATGTCCTAAATTGCCCATAGGTATGGTTATGAATGTAAATGGTTGTGTGTATGTTGGCCCTGTGATGATCTGGCAAGCTGTTTAGGGTGTAACCTGCCTTTGCCCAGTGTCAGCTGAGATAGGCACCAGCCTCATCGTAACCCTAGTGGTAGGATTAAGCAGTTCAGCAAATGAATGAATGAATGAATGATCTCCACAAAAACTCAAAGGACGAGTGCAGACAGTATATCTATGATGTAAAGAGAACCACTATATGTTTATTAGTATAAAGGACCAGGAGAGTGAAAGAGGAATTAGCAATAATGATATGGATAATATCCACAGAACAGAAATTCGTGTGCACAAAGGTGAACCTGTTTACTATGCGAAGGCTGAGCTTTTCCAATGTGCACATTTATGGCTGGCATGAGTAGTTTTAATATTTACTTAATAGTAGTCTACAACATAAATCAATTGTGATAGTCTATTAAATTACTGCCAGAGGAAACTTAAACAAGCTTTACCTTGAATCAAGTTTGTTCAATTTACATTCTGAGGAGAGAAAGTCCATGAAGATATGTCATCAATTATTCCCACTTGTGCATGCATGCTGTATTTTATTAGATCAGTAGTTGCATAATCAGAAATCAATGACAGATTTCACTTTCCTCAGGCCTTTTTTAAATTGTATTAATTTTTTTTTTTTTTGAGTTTTACACCTTCCTCTGCTCTTTGCCACATTTTAAGATAGGTAGTTGTTACGTCTGAAGCTTGGGGCCACATTTCTAGCAGTCTCTAGTCTAAGAAACTAGTTTGAGCTGTTAAATACTTCAGGGTGCTTTAGGGTAGGATATCTGGATGTAAATCAGAATATCAATTTAGCCAGTCTAAAACACTTTAAAGTTTCCAGTGGAATGATGATTCTCTCATTCTGCTCTATTCCATATAGATAACTCCATGGGATATTTCTGTAATATCACAGCCCTTCATTTACATGACTCACCATGAAAGGACATTTTGAAGTGGGCATTTTTCTTGTTCAAATTTCAAAGGAATATAACATTGAATTCTTCTTGAAGATAAAATGCATCGCCCTTGTAATTCGATTAGAATGAGCAGATGGGCCCAACCTTCTGTCTGATGCTGTACATAACGACATAAAACCAAAAAGACTTTGCTCTGTAATTTATTTCTTTTTTCTAAATGATAAAAGTCAACAATAGATCAGATGTGTAAACATGTGTGCTTATACGCACTAATAAGAGAGCAAGGGAACAGAGAGGATGTATAATGAGACAGCACAAAAGGTCTGGGAATAAAGAATAATCCGTCGGGAATCATTAATAAAGGATGGACCTGATTTCAGAGTCAAGATGATCAGTCCCCTCTCTGACTCTTAGTCTTTTTCTCTCACACACTATTTTCCTGCATGGCTTTCCATGTCTCAGCACTAATTAAATCAGCGACACCACAGCGCAGTCCTCTGAACATCCTTTATCCTAATCATGGCTCAAGTGTCTGGTCGAGTGAAGCTCTGAGTAGTCAAAGTAAAAGTGTAAGTTAAAGTCCATTTCCCTTCCGGCCGCAGACAGGCCCATGGACACCAGGTCCTGCTCTGAGCTCTCTTGCCATTAATCAATGTGTTTACCGCCTATGCTCTCTGCTTGTTTATTGATAGCAGATATTATTATTCTCCATGCACTGCTGTTAGCAAACTGGCCCTGACCGTGCCAGACTAGCAATTCAGCCTATATAACTACAGCAGGTGGGGATAAATTAGTGACAAATTCCCTTCTCGTAAAGAATAACAGGAGCTGACAGATAGGCATCGCAGCCATGTGGAGTGAATTAACTGCAGAAAGAGGAAAACACAAAGCAAGTACTGGGAAATTCTCTTCTGTAAGATCTTAAAAGCAGTCCATACGTGACTTAACTAAACTAAAATAACACTCAGAGGAATGGCTGATTCAGTTCTGCAGAGTGATGTAGAATGCAGGACCAAGTTATATAAACACAAAGAACTTCAGTGAACAGTTGCATGGAGAAATCCAATCTATATTTTAAAGAACAAGTGATTTATAGCTCCATAAAGCAACTGCTTAAAAGCTTCCTGACATCATCTATATTCTTTTCTGTTAATTTTCAGGCTCAGGTCCCTTCAGGCTAGAGTCACATGTATCAGATTGCACTCCAGTGATAGTACAGGACCCCAAGATCCCCTTCTGTATAGCCTCACAAAATAAAATTACAACTATTCTTACCGAGTCTGGTCATTTTTGTCATTCAGTGCAGTCAACTACTTCCTGCTTTGACAGCTGAGGTTATTTGACTGGCATTGCAAATGCTTAGCCACACCCATTGTTTTTGCCTGTCTGCAGGGTGAAGCAAATGTGGATACAGAAACAGGCACGCGGACAACATCCTTGAAACAACTGGTATGCCATAGCCACAAAACTAAACTGTCTGAGGCGAGGAAGCAGTGAGTCTCACAGTCTCTGAGTATATCATGCTCCAATGTCGACTCATGAAAAAAACTTTTTGTTTGACCTAATAAAGACCTATTCTGTTCCCTTGCACTGGATGCATCTGGAACTTAAAAAACAAAAACATACAAATACAGGGAGCAAATAATTATGATGTCTAAGAAGATGTAGATGTAGAAGTAGATTCGAGCCAATATAAGTTTTACGTATATCTATATTTTGCTTTGGTTTGGGGTTGCATGGGCGATAAATTTCTTTATCTTTGGTAATTGCTTTATCATGGTCAGGGATACACTGTAGTATGTGCTGGGAACACTGGGAATAAGGCCCCCCATCTTGGGTAAGCAGGTTATTACAGGTAGGGCACCATGTATACACACACATTGACTTACACGTAGGGGCAATTTGGAATGGCCAATCCACCAACTGTCACAGATTTTGGAGGTAGGGGAAGTACCTTACATAAACAGTAATCCATAATCTGGATCTAATCAAGGACCCTGTAATCGTCAGGCAGCGCTACTCTCTGTACCACTGTGTAAATAAGTGTATGAAAAGTCTGAATATTCAGAAGATGATATACTGCATAAACAGTTACATTTCTACATCCTTAGGACAAAATCACAAAGAGAGAAACGGAACATATACCCAGGAGACGTCAATGCACTGGTTTCCAGCAGGTTTCTTGGTGTAAACAAATGCAGACTTGGCAACACCCATCTGGCCTGTTTTGCATGTTTTCCTTAACGTATATGCAATTTGAGGCATGTCTACGTAAAAGTACAAAATGACGCAAGTCTCCACACAAACAGGTTCGTTTAGCCCTCGGAAAATCCAGCTGTAGCCAAATTTACGATTTAATATTCAGAAAGTTTATCAAGATTATTCCTCAGAAGGGCGGCACGTGGTGCGGTGGCTAGGACGTCTGCATTACAACAAGAAGGCCTGGGTTCGATTCCCGGGCTTGAGGCATTTCTGTGTGGAGTTTGCATGTTCTCCGTTCTGCATGGGCTTCCTCTGGGTGCTCTGATGGTCTCACGCAAGAGTTCTGCAGCTGGTTTGCACAACAAATGCCAGTAGCAGTTAAATAAAGCCTGAGGTTATTTTGTATAACAGTGTATTATCTGTTATGTATTATAACAGACCTCAGTGAATGTAATTGCTGTTATACTGGATATGCGTATGCTGCAGTTTATTTTCCTTCCCTAGATCTCTTTTTTGAAATGTGAACTTGCCATGACTATCAAAAACAACTAGCCTAAGTAAAAAACGATAAGTAAATAATTAAATATCCCATGGCACATGCAAATTAGTTTGCATTATGTGGAATAATGTGTTAGATTTACCAAAAGTACATAAATTGTTAACATTACTGTTTATTTGTGGAGAGCTTTATTTGCACTCTTTCACCCATAAACCATAGAGAATGCAACTTCTTGCAACTTGAATATCTTCAGATCCTCATCTCTGAATTAACCCACTGTCATGTGAGTCATTTGTATGAGCCTTTGGTAGCATGTTAGCAAAGTTTATGCTTATGTTTATCTTCAAAAGCTGAATCTTCTGTGTGAAGAATTGTAATGTAATGTAATGTAGCAGGCAGTAGACTGAAATTCAAGAGGAAAAGCCAAAGCTAAAGGAAAGCATCAAGGAGGATTTAAAGCTTAGTGTTAAAGGCAGCGATGTGTGTGTTTTATAAAATTGCAGAGCTTGAGAAGTACCTTTAGGAATGCAGGGGCAGTGTAGGACAGCGAAGCCTGGAGCAGTGTAGCGTCTAGTGTGCTAGATATACGCGGATCTCCTCCATCCTGTTTCCTGCAAACACAGACGGACAGATGCAGTGCTGTTTAGTGCTGCATCACCTCTTCTGTACAAACACACACATGGTGTATACCCACATAAACACAAAGACTGTGAAGTCACAGAAGGGAAAGCTTTATCAACGTGCCAGCCTGCCTGTTTACATTTGTATTACTCTATGCAGCTGCGTATGAAGCATCTCCCAGCTAGCATCTCTTTTTATTTTTTTAATCAGATTCCTGAATCTGTATGATTTCTTGACATGAGGAATACAAACGATATCTGATGTATGGGAAAGATGAGTAATTAAATTCAGTTCTCCTCTCTTCTAAGTTTTTCACAGTTGGTTGTAATAAGACTGAAACAAAACAGGTTATATTACAATGTGAGCTAAATATAATTCACTAACAATATGAGTGAACTGCTGAAGTATGACCTTCAATTTCCCATCAGAAAACAAGTGTGGTGTGATACTTAGGCTGAAAGGTACTGCATATAGTCAGAGACATGGATCTAATTCAACACAAACCTAAAGTCTTTACATGTCGTATCCAAAGGATCAAGGTTTTTTGCCTTATATATATATATGTTATACATTATGTTGAATAGGAACAACACGTAGGAAAAACACATCAGAAGGAGCAACATTTCACTTCAGCACTTCAGGTAAGAGCCCTTGAACTATGATGAAGAAGCATTTTCCCTTTGAGTGCATGTAAGTGTACATATCTATTTAGACACAAAATTGCTTAAGATGATTTACTAACAGGGACTGCAAAGGATTAAATTTTTTTTTTTTGTAAAACAGCATATTAAAAAAAAAAAAAAATAAATAAAAAAAAATAAAATAAAAATATATATATATATATATATATTTTATCCCAAAATAATCGTTTGTATGTAGCAACACAAGGGGCTGGCCGTACATACATAAAACTGTATATCTTATTTTAAAGACTCAATCAAAATAATAAGAATATTCGTTAGCATTCAAACAGGCATCCAAGCCAACAGCATTTAAAGAGAGTCTATGAAAGAATTGATAATTACTAGTTTATATTTATTAATATATTTATTAGGTAGTGTAATCACCTGTTTTGCTTGTTTGTTTGTTTGTCTGTGAACAAAAGTCCTGTCCAAACCCCTGTACAGACTTTCACAATATTTGGTGGGGCCCACTATCCTACCTGAGTCCCAGAGATTATTTGATGAATGTCAAAGTTAAAGGTGAAGTTCAGAACAAGGTCTGAAGGTTTTGGAGATTGAATGCTTATAAATTCAGAACGAGTGCTGACAGACATGCAGTTACTATGGAACACTAAAAGAAAACCATATATGAACCTTAAAATGAGCCGATTACCTCTCACCTTGAATGACCTTGAAAGGTGAAAAATCAAAGTCACAGAATTTTTGAGTACTTAGAACTTGCCAACAGACATGCTGTTACCATGGAATACTAATAGGAAACCATATATGGACTTTCAAATGAGACATTTACCTTTGACCTTGGGTGACCCTGAAAGGTGAAACCTTAGCCATCACGTAAATCCTTCAAACAAGAGAGATTTTTTGCTAATTTGGTCACGTCATGTACTACAGAACACATGATGACATGAGCACAAGGTTATTAAAACTAGTACTCATATAGTAACAACATCCATGAAATATGGTGGAGGTACCTTCTGAGTACCCGATGAGTGCTTATCTAGATTTTGTGCATTTGCCTTAAGTGAAGATATATTTTTTAAAAGTGATTTCAGCCTGAAATGATCACATGCGTCTAAACTAAAACAACCCAAATGGCTGGTATTACATTTGTGTCATTTTCACTTGAAATTATGCTTAATCTTTACAGATCCATCTAACAGCATATAAACACGGCCTGTGAAAGTGTGTGTACTTATATACAGTTATTGGGGTCGTGGTTTGCACTTCCTTCAGAGGTTTCATTAGACCTGTCTCACAAATCCATTCACTCTGGAACATAGACATTTTCGAGTGAAATAAAGTTACTCTTTGACATGCCCCCTTTGGGTTGTACCTTCCCAATCCTTATTATAAAAAAGTCTTATCATTAACAGTAGTGGAAATGCCAAGCACGACAGAATGCAATAGGTTTTAATAACCTTCAGTTTTCCTCATAATGCATGTAAAGTGGTTTCTTTACAGTCTTTGTACTTTCATAGCCAACCTTTTAAATTGATTTCTTATGGCCCGTTAGTGGCGGCACGGTGGCGCGGTGGTTAGCACGTTCGCCTCATAGCATGAAGGCCTGGGTCCAGCTCGAGCATTTGTGGAGTTTGCATGTTCTCCCTGTGCTTGCGTGGGTTTCCTCCAGGTACTCCAGTTTTCTCCCACAGTCCAAAAACATGCACAGTAGGCTAATGGGCTCTTCCAAATCGCCCCTAGGAGTGAGTGTGAGTGTGAATGGTTGTGTGAGGGTTGGCCCTGCAAAGGCCTCGCGAGCCGTCGAGGGAGTACCCCGCCTTCGCCCAGAGTCAACTGAGATGGGCGCCAGCGTCCCCGTGATGCTAATAAGGATTAAGCGGATCAGAAAATGAATGGATGAATGGCCCGTTTTTGTGAAATATTGTTGTAATTGAAGGTACTGGTACACTGACCTAAAACAGGCAGACAGAATGAGGCATGGACCTAGAGCGAACTTCAGGCAGGAGCCCAAAACAAACCTTTTCAGATTGCCTCTATCCTTTTTAATGCTACAAGTATAAATCATAGCGCTAAATGGATCCTCATCTACTGATCATAATCTCCATGATTATTGATGAAAGAAATGGATCATAACTGAGGTACCATGAAGGTACCTCCCAAATTTACCCCAAAAGATAATATAGTGAATGTATTACTCATGTATCCGTGTTGTAGCTGACATTCCACCAAATGCACACTGGAGATTATGCTTTACTGTAGTAGGAAGTGGGTTATTAATTCTCGCTTGCTCATACTGCTCTGACATGGTAGAAATTCCCATTACACTCCCAAGAGTATGCATTAACTGGTTTTCGAATGCTTCTTCCCTACAGCCTATAACATCCTGCTGTGGGGAAAGGAGAAGATGTCTTTTAAACACACAGTCCACTGAAAAGGTAATTATTGGAGAAAGGCTTCAGACTGAGAGATTCAGACTGGATGCTTTACACTAATCCTTATTCTTTACTGTTCAGGCTGTACAGGCCTTTACTATCAGTACAATGATACCCATGTGTAAAACGAAGGTTTTGTAAAATTATGTAATAATAATAGACAGTATAAGCTGACAACAGTATACGAAGATGAATTTTAGAGGTATATAAATTTTACAATTTTATACTGTACACGAACATTAAATAATCTTGCATTTTTTCTGTTGTGTTAAAGAATTGTTGCCAAAGCTTTGTCCATGTTTTTAAGTATGGGTAAAAAGATGAGTGCCCTAAATATACAAATCTTAAAAATGTAAATCTTAAAGATACAGACTGTATGCAAAGTTGGCCAAAGGTGAAGCATCTGGGATTCCCGATGTAGTGAAGTTGAGATGTGAGTTATATGGCGTCAGAACAAAATATAGGAATTAGGTAATATAATAATTAAGGAAATGCATCGGGGACTCTGGCAGGGAATCAGGCAGCAACCCACTGCCAATCTTATCTAGATGAGAAAGTGGAATTGGAAACACTGCACAGGGAAGAGACTAACATCCCAAGGAGGAAATGAAAACTACCAGTACTGAAATGAAGCAGAATTCAGGACTCACTGGTTTATCCTGGGGAGATACAAAGCAGACAACCCGGGACAGGGAGAAGTGGAAACTTACAGTGAAGGCCCTATGTGTTTAACAGAATGAGAAGGAATAAAAAAATGATAAAAGAAGTGATAAATGCACTGAATGTTTTTATTGTATGCTCTACACAGTACGTTCCATAATACTTAGATTTATATTAAACTTTAAATTTAAAATTTATATTAAACTTTAGCTGTTATCTTGCTAATTTTAAACTCTTAACTTTTCAATTAAAAGGATTTTTTTTAGGCCAGAATAACTCCTAACTAGTTCAAAACAAAACAAAAAATTATAATTTGGTAAAATGCCAGCCAACTTTTGCCAGCTTCCATGCTCCATAAACAATGAACTTGACTGAGGAAAAGGACACAACATTGATTAAACACACACTTCACTGCTATTATCACAATCTGTATTTAGCAGTGTATATAATACACAGCCAATGAGATGGAAACGTGAGGGGATGAGCCCATCCAATCTATTACGCCTCTGTAATTGCAGGCGTGCATATATTAGGACAACTCAAGGCAGTAAACAGGTGTTACTTAATGACAAATTCTCCTGTAGTAAACATATAAGCATCCACTGCCAATAAAATTAGAAATGCTCGTGTATAATTATTCCCCTTTTCTAAACCCGAATTCATATCAGATAAAGGGATTAGTATTTTAAAAAATCATTCATATATATATATATATATATATATATATATATATATATATATATATATATATACACACACACACACACACACACAC
>JAOUQZ010000017.1:8405200-8417255 GCA_028564935.1 Neosilurus hyrtlii
AGAGAGAGAGAGAGTGTGAGTGTGTGTGTGTGTGTGTGTGTGTGTGTGTGTGTGTGTGTGTGTGTGTGTGTGTGTGTTTGTATGAATAAATGAGAGATCACCCAGTACACATATGCAGATACCCCCGTATTGCCCCCTGTGGTTAACTTGGGTAATTTAATTTAGACAATTTACGTAACGACATGTTTTGGGAGGCATAAGGAGGCAGAGAACTTAGAGGAAACCCACAAAAATATTAACATAAACAGAAACTGCACACAGTCAGTATAGCAACATTACCCGCTGGGAGAACAGCAATGAACTCTTGGTTATAGTGGGGTTGAACCCCTGACCTTCGGATCAGTAAGCCAACACTCTACAAGCCGGCCACCACTGGCCCTTATTTTTCAAATATATTTATAAATATAGATTATGTTTATCATTATGACTAAAACAAGATTACTCTCTCCTACTCACATGTCTGATATGACTGATAGCTGGCTCGGGGCACAATGTCTCAACAGGTATCAGTGCATACTGATTCGAGTTAAAGCTGTTAATTATTACACATGGAATGAATGCTATATTTAGTACTAGTCTGTATGTTATCGTGTATTATTGTTATGCTTAGCTAGATCTTTTTTTCATGGTCATATTTAATTAATTTTTTTTTTAGCTCTGTATATCTTTTAAAACCCATACATTTTCTGAACTGCTTAATCCTAATTAAGGTAACAGGGAGGCTGGCACCCATCTCAGCCAACTCTGGGCAAGGGCAGAGTACACCCTGGACAGCTTGCCAGGCCATCACAGGGCAGAAACACTTTATGGAAGGCAGCAATGGTTCTTTTACATGCCTCTCACCATGGACAGTGAGAAGCATGATAACCCAGTTAGGTGCACTGGGGGGAGTGTGGGGGCGGCAGTGACAACCTGGTGACAGTGGGGCTTGAACCCCCAACCTTGGGATCAGTAATCCAGCACCCCACCACCGGGCCACCACTGCGCGTTTTAAGGTTTTGAAATTTTAAATGGAATTTACAGTAGGTAATGAAGTACAAAAAGTAAATCTCTTCTGTTTTAATCTTGTAAGTAGGTGGACTTTAAAATGCAACAGCAGTTAAGTAACAGCTCCTCTAATTATCAGTGTATTCCCTAACTAAAAAAAGTTCTAATTAGTTCAAACTAAAGCTATATTACAAATATGTAATAAGTATTAAATATTAAAAAAATATATAAAAAAATCCCCCAAACAAATAAATTCCTTTGTTACTATTCTGTTTTTGCTGTGGGTAGTTTTAGTAATGTTATCTCTTTTTCTATAACACAATGTACGTAAACAAGACCATGTGAAATGCTCAGAATGTCAGAGACATAATTATCACGTGCCTTAACAAGATAATGAATCACTGCGCTACAAATGCTATATTTTTTACATTTCATACTTTTTTTGCTACACCTTTGCTACAACTCCTTTTTCCTTTTCTATGCTAATAATGTTCTCTAGAATGCTGTTCAGAAATATTTTATACATTTAAAATCAAAGTATGGCTCATAAGGTAATAAAAAAGTCAATCAAGATAGTTGCTCTGGAAAGAATCACCGCTAGAGAGACACAGAAAGCAAAACTCAAACAAAACCCCAAAAATGAAAGGAGTAAATGAAAAGAGGAACTCTGACATCAGTTTCATTTCTGTTAATAACAAAAGTGGTGTATCAGCATAAACTGAATTAAGCAGAATTCCTTCAAAAGCCAACTGTAAATTGCATTAGTGATAAAAAAAAAAAAAGGTTGTCATGATTTTTAAAAGTATTTCTACTCTCCATGATGGGTATCATGATCAATGCCAGCAAAACAGCAGTATTTAACTTAACCCTTTCTCGTGTTACACTGGCCTTCTATAGGATCGGTCAGGACACTAGCGGAAGTGAGCTCCATGCAGGGCAAACAATTCATAACACCACAATATCATTGGTACAAAGATATAACAGATAGTCCAACTAATTCTTTTTTATTGCAAAACACCACATACAAATATATAATAGTAATATATATAATAATAGAAATAAGAAGAAATAATTAGGAAAACTCCAGAGAGAACTACTTCTGCCGATTCCCTGAGCTCCACTGTGGCATTTGAAACCAAAAATATTATTTTTGGCCTCTTTTAAAAAAGGGGACAGCCTATTTATTATATTATACACTTATTGTATATTTTTTATTAGCATATGCTACACAGGAATGACACAATCTAATTGGTGTCTCTGGATAATTAATAATTATGCGGTAAAGGTGCGGTGAATACCACTGAGTAATTCCCAAAACAGAACTTCAAACAACATCCACTGAGCCTGAGGAAAATAAGCATATAAAGATTCTCTTAGCAAAAACTCAGCTACAATAAGATTTTTATGGTATATTAAAAAAAAAACTATCATAATGCAGCTATGCATTCGTCTGGCAAGCTGCTCAGGGTGTACCCTGCCATTGCCCAGTGTCAGCTGAGATAGGCTCCAGCCTCTTTGTGACCCTAGTAGGATTATGCGGTTTGGCAAATGAGTGTGTGAGTGATGAGATGAATGACGGAGACTGATGACTGTGTACATTTCAATTAAAACTGAAGTAAAAAATGGGAATA
This sequence comes from Neosilurus hyrtlii, assembly GCA_028564935.1. Classification (NCBI taxonomy): domain Eukaryota; kingdom Metazoa; phylum Chordata; class Actinopteri; order Siluriformes; family Plotosidae; genus Neosilurus; species Neosilurus hyrtlii. Next base: position 8,407,819 of record JAOUQZ010000017.1, read on the forward strand.
TTTTAAAACATTTGACTGGTTGTACGTACACAAAACAATTATTCACCTCAGGCTCAGTGGATATTGCTGAATATTTAATTATATCTAAAAACATATGGTTGCAAAAACTTTGTACCAGATGTATTTTATTTGATTAAATTATTTTTTGGATTTTGCTATACTGTATTAATCCCACAAGAAAAATTATCGCCTCTGCATTTAACCCTCAATGCTCAAGGGCACTTCAGCCATGAAGGTGGAGGAAGGGAAGGTACAGCTCACTCGCTTGCTGCCACCCATTTTTTCTGCCAGTTCAGGTATCGAACCAGCAACCTTTCGGTCCCAAAGCCACTTCTCTAACCGTTATGCTACGGCTGCCCCCAATATCTGGGATTATCCCCCCAATACTCTGGTTGTTTAGATCCAAACAGTAATTTGTATCTAAATATGCTTTATGCTGTTACCATGCTGTTACCATGGTGGAGTATTGGTGGCCTGGTATTAGGGTGCTGGATTACTGATCCCAAGGCCCAAGATCAAGCCCCACTATCAGCGGACTGTCACTGCTGTCCCCTCAGTGCACCTAACTGAGTTATCAAATGCTGGCCATGAAACCAAATCAAATTCAAGTCATTTGCGATACATATATCTACGTAACTAGTCTGAAGTATATTCGTAAGTTGTAAATTGCTCGGCTCACACTGCTTGATGTGTCACATACGTTCGTTTGCATGGAGCACACCTGTTACTGTCATGCATAAAACATGTAAAAATAAACTATAGAAATCTTGATTTTGTTTGCTTTTCTTCTGTTCACATGTAGTATATGCTAAAAAAAATGATTGGTCTCAGACTGGAGAGTGGATGTTGCTGAATGTTCCTTCCTGAGAACCGTTTATGAATATTTACCTCATCTGTTTTGAATAATGGTTAAATAAGTACAGGAAATCAAAATAAGTATTTTTGTCTTGGCACTGTATATTGTGATAAATATGGTAATGGTGAGAATGTCAGAAAATATTACAATATGGTTTTTAGGTTATATTACTCAGCTATTGTATACACTTATTTGTCATTTATAAACATCAATTACATTTCTAATAACTAATGGGATGAATTATTCCCCCATCCAACCGTTAATTTTCTGAACCGCTTAATCCTGTTAAGTTCACAGGGAGGCTCTCAGCTGACACTGGGCAAAGGCGGGGTACACCTAAAACAGCTCGGATTCCATTGCAGGGCCAACACTCACACTCACACCTAGATGCAATCTGGAACAGACAAATAATCCAATGTGCATTTCTTTGGGCTGTGCGAGGAAACTAGATTACCCAGAGAAAACCCATGCAAGCATGAGGAGAACTTGCAAACTCCGCACAGAAACACCTGAGCCCGGGACTCTAACCCAGGACTTTCTGGCTGCATACCACCACACTGCCATGCTGCCAATGTGATGAATAGTGTGATGAATCATGTGATGAATAAATAAAACATTCAAAAGTCATGGAGCCTGCATAACTCAGTAGCGAATATCACGAAGTTTAAGTGTATCTCCAAATACTAGACCGTGAAAAGAGTGAACGCAGTCACTGAGTATGAAGAAGTATGAATGTGCATACTCATACCTCAGTACAGTGGACACAGTATGCTGCAAAGTACTAACACACATTCACACATAGCAGTAGCAGAGCCCACAGGCAGATGAATCAATGCAGTATGACAGCCACATAAATACATGCTGTTAAACATTATACCAGTATTTATCTCATGCTGTTACACAGCCTGCATTGGTGCTTGACATTGTCACTGACTTTTAACACAACAGAACACCATGTTGTGCAATAGGACGAGTGTCCCTGAGACTCACTGCCACCTGTCACACTAAAGCACATGAAGAATGTCATGTGCATATGCCTATGATGCTCAGATAACATTGAGTGATGAGTCTGACTTCATTTTTAGAATATCTGAAACGTAACTATGTTTGCAGGAATCCCTTAGGACCATGAGCTGCTGTTCTTTATTGAATCTATCATGCATTAAAAATCAACATGTCGCTGGCACAACACTGAGATAGGAAGTATGAGGAAGTAAAGTCAAAATTTCTATTTTAGGGTTATGTAATCTCAAATGCTGGATCTGAAATGACTTTATATTTAAGGTTATTTATTATAATTAAATAATCCTGTGGAAATACCATCATTTTAAATTTATAGAGTAGTCGCTATGTGCCTGGTTAGCTCAGTTGGTTAGAGCATGGTGCTAATAATGCTGAGGTTGCGGGTTTGATCCTAAGTGGCTCTTTTTTGTGTTAGTGGTAGCTCAGTGGTTAAAGCTCTGGATTACTAAATATAATATTTTCCTCCTCAATAAAATCCTACACCCTGTGCTAGCATTAGCTCATTCTTAGTCACAAGCAGTCAGCCAATATAAGCCAATATTTTGGCTAAGTTTGCCTAATCGGTCCCTGATCCTAATTTATCAAATACTCACTCACTCATTTGCCAAACCGCTTAATCCTACTAGGGTCGCAAGGAGGCTGGAGTCTCTCTCAGCCAACACTGGGTGAAGGCGGGGTACACCCTGAACAGCTCGCCAGATCGAAGCAGGGCCATCAGACACACAACCATATACACTAGCATTCATACCTAGGGGCAATCTGGAACAGCCAAATAATTGATTATTTATTTTTCATACCTCTTTAACAATCAGATGTTTTTAAAAAGCAGCTTTGCATGAATGCAGACGTAGATTTAGATCACTAATTGTCAAATTAAGGGTGGTGTGTTGTGAAGATCAGATAAATCCCTGTTCTTTAAATAAAACAGGGCACCTACCCAACAGCTAACTGTCATCCCACTGATTCAAAACACCTGACAATAATGTCACTTTCGATATATCTGTTAATATTAGAAGTTCACATACTTTTGCCGCCGTGAATCATTTTTCTCAATAAAATAATTACAGAATATAATATCTTTTTTTTCCTTTTTTTTCTGATGATGTTTGTGTCACATTTAGGCAGAAATATTGAAAACTTATGAACTTTCACCACTGTGGCACGACCATTTAAAGTAATGATTGTTAATGATTGATAAAGTAATGAATGATTGACCATTGAAAGTAATTGGATAAAATAACATACTCATTTTGGAGAACTCATAGGAGGACCTTCTAAAGTAGTTATTGTTCTTCACTACTCGCTGGATTCTGTGTTTCCCACTGATTTAATACATGCAATAATTTGAAGTAAGCAAAAAAAAAATGTGCTGAATTCTTACAATTACTCTCTGACCACATTAAATCTGATACAACAAATGTTCTGTTCCACGAGGCTGGTTGTGGAAAAGGTCTACACAGAGCTGGGCTTTACCACTGGCATTGTGGCAGCAACAGCACACAAAGACTTGGTATGAGTCAACCAATCAGCTTGTGCCCAGACTGTCTGGCCCTGCTCTAGGGGCTATGCTACAGTGAGTGAGTGAGATAAAGTGGGGGTTTGAGCATTTCTGGGTCTGGGACAATTCCTAAGTGCACTGTATATTTCATGTAGATCCATTAAGAGTGCATAGAACGATGCATGACTGGCCATGTGAAAAAGAAAATGGTAATGCTTTAAATACATGATTGAACCCAGACACTTAGAATTGATGAATTCACTACTGCCTTGGATGTTCTTTAATACTAGTATCTTTCCTATTTTACTTCAGATTCAGAAGCAGATAATAGAAACACGTTTCAAATTTTGAGATTGTACATCACGGATGCTGGTCAGCAAGTATATTATGACAGGATGCAATTTTTCAAGATGACATTTTATGGAGACGTTATAACCCACTGGGACTGGAAATAACCAGCATCAATTAAAGGTCAAAAGACTGCATTTTGAAAAAGAAAGAGAAATAATCAATATGGTGATCTTTTGCCGAAAAAATGTCTTACAACTGAAGCAAAAAAATCCCAAAGAACAAAGAATTGCCCTTTCACAGGCAGAAATGTCTTCTGTATTCCTGGGCCAATCATCGGGGACAGTTGCTGTTCTCTCGTCAGCGTTTCAGCCACAGGCACAGGAACGGAGAGCACTCGTCCTTGATGAGACAGTGTTCAGAATCGGTAGCCTTGCACCTGTTGACTCAAGTGGGACACTCCTCCACAGATGAGCAGACAGAAGAATTTCGCTCTGGGTCTCCTGGAACCTACTGATTGTGTCAGTGTCTCCTGCTGTCTGTATATGTGTCAATTTTAAATACCACTTTTTGGTGCCTTCTTCTGGTAAGCTAACAAACAACTCAAGAGAGACATATTCAAGACCTGATGAGTTGGCCGAGCAGGTAAACGGTGTGCAATTGTGTGATGCTCTCTGACCAGTAAGCCAATCTGTCTGGATCTCAGTTTCTGCTGCAAACAGCTACACAGACTAATTTAATCCAGACTCAATTATACCCACTTCTGTGATGGGTTTTAAAGACCGTCCTCCTTCCATGATGGCTAATTGGCATGGCCTGGGCTAGAGATCTTAGTCTGTCACTGATAATAAAATTAAAACTGGTACAAGTGTCTTTAATGTCGTGTTAAACCAAGATAAGCATTCTCTCAGGATAGCCAGTAGTCTCTGGGCAATACAAGGGGCAGCCATTATTGTACTGCACAGCATAAATAAAAGTCTGGACACTCAAACATGGGAATTAGAAAGCAAAATATGGCAGCTTTTCTTACCCTCCATATGCTCCAAAAGTAAAACTCCTTTTTCTTTGAGGCATCTTGGTAAACAGGCTGAGCTCAGCATTAGAGACACAGACAGTAACAGAGATACGCACTGAGATGGAGGCACTGTGTCTGTCTCACCGGATTGAACTGAGAGAGATCGTGTGTGTGTGTGTGTGTGTCACTTCCACTCCCCTGACTCTCTCTCTCTCTCTCTCTCTCTCTCAGACTCTCCCTCTTACTCTCCCTCCCTACCTCCCTCCCTCCCTCAATCTTCTCTTCCTTCCTCTCCACCTCTCTTTGTATGTATGTTCCCTTTTCTCTCTTTCTCTTTCCACTCTCAGCCCCCAGTAACCAATAGGTGATCACTTAAAATGCTTTCCCCTCTTCCAGCCGATCTGTAAACAAGCCGAAAAGGAACTTTCGAAGCTCTGGAAACTCGACTTTGTACATATTGTAAACGAGAATTTCAGTATGTAGGTGAATACTCCTATTAATGACACAAATGGCAAGATAGAAAACAAATAACAGACCAAAAGTTAAGTAAACAGAAGCAGGAATAAAATGCATAAAATTGATATATTCACGAATCACTTCAAAAACCAGCGGACTAAACAAAGGAATAGAAGAAGTACAGTAAGAGGGAATTGTGTCCTTCTTTGCAGACACTGCTCTGCTAAACAAAGTTCTCATATAAGTGATTACAGTCACTGTAGGATGTTATTTCCCTTTTATTTCTGTGCATTTACAATAAATCAAACAGGAACAGAGGAAAGTGAAAGTATTTCTGTGTATAATATATGTGATGTTACATATAATGAGACAGAGACCCTATTATTCTGGTCAATAATTCAAAAACACAGAAGTGATGGAATGTTCATTACAAAATATTTTTTATTAAGCAAGCTGTGTTGTTAGCACGTCCGCCTCACAGTAAGAAGGCCTAGGTTCGATTCCTGGGCTTGGGGCATTTCTGGATAGAGTTTGCATGTTCTCCTCGTGCTCGCGTGGGTGTCCTCCGGGTACTCTGGTCTCAAACAGTCCAAAAACATACACAGTAGGCTAATTGGCTGTTCCAAATCACCCCTATGTGTGAGGGTGAGTGGTTGTGTGAGTGCTGGCCCTGCGATGGTCTGGCGATCTGTTCAGGGTGTGCTCCGCCCTCGCCCAGAGTCGGCTGAGATGGGCGCCAGCCTCCCCGCGACCCTAATTAGGATTAAGCGGCTTAGAAAATGAATGAATATTTTTCTTGCCTATTATAGATATAATTATATAATTTGTTAAGTGCTCACCATATTCCTATCTGTCCTCGTATTCAGATTTAAACTGAAAGTGGGTCAGGTCTGCCAGAAGGTTCTTTCTTTCTTTATTTAATTTTTTAAAATAATATTTAAAAATTGATTTACTTAGTTTTAATGGGAATTATCACTATGCTCTGGAAACACTGGGAACGACTTAAAAATACTGAAGTACTGAAAAAGACATTCACTCAAATCAACTCATGCATCAAATCTAAGCAAGTTTTAAAACAACAGTATCTTGATATAATATAATATAAAAACAAACGTGTATATGTAGTTAACAACAATAGACATCTCATATCAGATTTACTTAATATTTAGGCTTTGTTATATTTCAGTATGCTGGGATCACTATCAGAATCTTCTTATGAACATGGGTTGAAGTGCTGCTGCCAGTCAAAATGGGTCCTTATTCGCTATATGAAATGGTGCATCAATAAGTTAATCAATACATTTATGTGTTTTATACAGAATTATACAAGTAAAGTAAGCCAGTGTTTGGGGCAAGCTAATGTAGCACACCACAAAAAATAAATCTGAACATTATCTTTATTTTTAAGTCATCTTTGTTCAGTTTTTGATTTGTATTTGGAGTGAAAACTTGCTGAAACCTGGCATCCCTGCCTGCAAGCTTGAACAAGCTGTCTTTTCAAGCACCACATGAAAGTAAAACCTTGCGTTCGGGCAACTTTTTGTTTTAGCCTGCAGGATCCCAGTGCATGCAGGCCCAGTGCATACAGGCTGAAACTTCTCGGCAAGCATTCTTTAAAAAAACAAAACAAAAAAAAACAACTTATATTTATTTATACTTATACTTTTAATTTTTAATTTACATTGTAATAATTTATCTTGTAAACTAAGAGAGATGTGGAAAATATGGGATATGGTCTTTGTTTTCTTTTGGCTTACTCACTATTCACAAACATGATTGGTGGAGTGTACTGCTGCATAGTCAATATATAATGTTTAGTTTAGTACTGCTCAGCAATGCAATATTCATTCATTCATTCATTTTCTAAGCCACTTAATCCTAATTGGCGTCGCGGGGAGGCTGTTGCCCATCTCAGCTGACTCTGGGAGGGGTTGGAGTAAACCCTGGATAGCTCGCCAGGCAATCGCAGGGCCGGCACTCATACAGCCATTAGGGATGTGAATCAAACAACAACTCACGATTCAATTCGATTCCGATTTTTGGGGTGACAATTCCATTCAGAATCAATTCTCGGTTCAAACCGATGTTTGATTCATAACCATTACTAAAAAAAGGAGCCAATTTCACGAGTAACTACATTCTTCTATAACCTAGGAACAACTCTTCTATAAGAAAGAAACGATATTACTAGACAGCTGGTTTTGTAGATGTACTGATCCGCTTTGCTCGTTCAGAGTTGGTTGGGAGTTTAGTGAAGTGATGGAGGTGCGTTAGTCAGGAGTTGGTCGTGCTGCTGCTCCGTTTCTTTTAGCTCCAGGTGATGGCGTAAGATGTGAGCTCTGAGATTTGAAGTGTTCCCGAAATACTTGACTTTTATTTAGCAGATTTTGCTCACCGTATATGCCATGTCAAGCTCCTTCTTATCCGGAAAATTGGAATATCCGAAGTGCACCCAAACATTTGCCTTTAGCGAAGACGGCACTGGCTGTAGGCTAAAAGCTAGTTCTGTACCCGCTACTCACTGGAACAATTCACGACGGAGGCCGCGTCTGGACAAACGGTATGTGCTGGTAGTAAGGTTCGAAAAAACATGTTTTTAAAGATCGATTCTTGAAAATTTGGATCGATTCAGAATGCTAATAAATAAGAATCGCGATTCAGACGTGAAAATCCTTTTTTTTCTGGCATCCCTATCAGCCATACACACACCTAGGGGCGATTTGGAACACCCAATCAGCCTACTGTGCATGTTTTTGGGCTGTGGGAGGAAACCAGAGTACCCGAAGGAAACCCACGCAAACACAGCAAGAACATGTAAACTCCACACAGAAACACAGAGACAGAATTGAACCCAGGCCTTCTTGCTATGAGGAGGATGTGCTAAACACTGTGCCACCATGCCACGCAATGCAATATTCTGATAATGCAAAATTAAAAATAAGATTGCTTAAAATAGATATTTAGAAAGAAATCATAATGTCTAGCAATATTCTCTCTCTCTCTCTCTTGCTCTCTATCCTTGCTAATGCGTTGTGTTCTGCCAAAATGTCACTCCAACACTTTTGCTCCACACAAAAAATTGAGAGGACTGAACACATCCTTCTTCCCTCTCACTGGCATGATTTTAACTCTTATATCAGTGAAAGATAGGCAGACAGGCAGGAACAGGCCTTCCTTTCTTCCTCATGGACGAGGGTGTTAGATGGAAAGGGTAGTTGGTAATCAAATGGAAATTGGCAAATCTATTACCAAAATGTTCATGAATGTTCAAATAGTACAAACATACATGTCCATATCTGTACTAAAGCCAAGCAGTATGACCTAAAATTATAACTATATAGATGTATAAGCCATAACATTAACACCACCTAACTGGTATGCGTCTAGCCAGTCCTATACACAGCAAGCTGCAATGTAGTGTGTTCTGGCACCTTTCTATCATAACCAGCATTAACGGTTGGCACTACAGTAGCTCTTCAGTGGGATCAGACCAGATGTACTATCTTTTGCTGCCACATGCACCAGTGAGCCTTGGGTACCCCAACATGCTTACCAGTTCATTTTACAGACCTTCTGCGGGCTATCTTTGGAAAGTTCTTACCACTGCATAAAAGGAACACCCCGCAAGACCTGCCGTTTTGGAGAAGAGTAAACCAAGTCGTTTAAACATCACAATGCAGCCCTTGTCAAAGTCACTCAGATCTGCTTATTTTTCCTGCTTTAAATGTCAACTTTGAGAGCTGCTGGAGTACCCAGAGGAAACCCATACAAGCATGGGAGAAAATGCAAACCCCATACACAGAAACACATGAGCCCGGCCTTAACCACTAGGCCACCTCCAAATATCCAAGGTAAAGTTTTTTCATAATCAAATTTTTAGCTGTCAGTTTTCTTAAACACATATATGTGGTCAATCTAATTTAAAGCCCAATAAACACATTACATTGTTATAAACACCCTTCAAAATGTGTAGCTAGGTTATTATAGCTCATGTCATTGATGAAGAGCAGAACAGCTGAACTGGCATTGGGGGGAGGTGAAGAAGCTTTGAGGAACTGAAGAAGCTAATATTACACACACCTGGGGGGGAAAAGCTCCCAGCAACATATGAAACCAAGAAAAAAACATCAACATATAATGCACTTTCAGCCAACAAATTCTATGACAGACTACAGAAAAAGCAAAAAACAAAATTTTAATCTATGTCTATAATCCAAAAAGTGCTACCGTGTTTCCCCGATAATAAGACACTGTCTTATTTTTTTTTCCGGTTCAAAAAACACCATAGGGCTTATTTTCGG
>JAOUQZ010000017.1:8440057-8450057 GCA_028564935.1 Neosilurus hyrtlii
TATATATATATATATATATATATATATATATATAAAATCTTGAGTCGATTTTCCGTAGAACAGTGCTCGATGCGTCGAAGTAGAGCTAAACACATTGTATGTGGGAAAAATAATAGTACTACAATTTCAGGGGAAATCCCCTGATGTGGGCAACCATGAAACAGGCTTGTCGGGATGAAATTGTAGTACTATTATTTTTCCCATATACAATATATATATATACACACACACCATGTGTGTGTAACCAGAGACAAACAACTAAAAACAAAAAAAAATCTATATATGGCAAAAATACAAATTTAAACACAAAATTATAAAAAATTGCCAAAAAGCAGAATTTGATGGCAGGTATATTGGCTGCGCTAACTGACTCCTATGAGTGTGTGAATTCGTGTCTGCATGATGTCTTGATAAAATGGAGCCTATCCAGGAAGTATTTTCAAAATAAACCCAGTATTCCCGAAGTAGATTTCAGTCCCAGGATGAACCTGACCACAATAAAGCGCCTACTTAGGATCGACAGATGAAAGATTATTACTGATATCACATCAGGTATATTAAAGATGTTTTCATTTGCTAATATATTCTTAAAGATATTTTTTCATTATGCAAGAAAAAAAACAAAGTGTTACGATGTTGAAACTACTATAATTGACTTTTATGCTAATTTGTAGGCCACATTAATTACATTTTATATTATATCTATTTTGTTAAATGAGACTTGGGTATCACTGTACATTCCTGCCTGTAATATAAATAAAATCAAAAGAAACATTAGTATATTAGTATATACAGCATGCAAATAATGCTATCTGATTGGTCCGCTAACTGGGGATTTAAAAACATTATTCCAAATAGCTATTGCTTTAGTCAAAATGAAGTGCACTCTCAGTTTGTTACGGTCACTTGGAGCAGGTAGCGCTATTATTATATCACGCTTGAAAATGTAAAAATAATCCATACAAATCTCATTTTAGTTTGTCTTTCTTGTGTTTCCATAGTGTACAGGTTAAAACTTAAGTTTAAAAAACACCATTACAGAGTGAGGTAAAAGTACATTTAAATATCTCATTTTAGTTTGTTTTTATGTTTCTGTGTAGTATGTGCTAAAACTCAGAATAAGTATAAAAAGTCAGCATTTAGCTCTGCTCAGAATGCATGGAGCTCACATGATCAGCCTCTGTAATGGTTAAAATATGAAAAAAGAAACTATAAAAATCTTGATTTAGTTTTTTTATCTTCTTGTGTAGTATATACTAAACAATTATTCACCCCAAACTCAGTGAATGTCACTGAATTCAATTGTCTATTATTTAATAATCTAATAGATTAGTTCAAGACGTCCACTGAGCCTGAGGCGAATAATTGTTAATTATTTAGCAGGAATGGTATAAACAAACTATAGCGTGGTGCAGTAGGGTTTCCACAGTGTACATTGTTTTTAGCAGTGATGTAAATGATCAGTGATTGCACAGTGATAGTGCAGTTGTTAAAAAAAAAAGTCATGAGTGGCCCACAAAGTAGCTACCCTCATTCTTCTAAGAAATAAAACGAGAACACAAACAGGAGTCAGCCACAGGCTTCCTATCATGCTGACAGATAAACACATCTATCTGAAAGTGGGTGCTGCAGCACACTCTACAGGATGTTATCACATGTTTACAGAGAACCACTGCGGCAGCGTGTGAGGAGAATGCAGCGCTCAGAGCTGTGAGTCTGTGCCCGGCATGTGGTGGTCATGTGGGCCGTATTTCTCTGCTCCAGAGCCTGCATTCTGCCGGAACCCTGCAGAGATTTCATCAAATGTTCGGCCTTTAGTCTCAGGCACCTTGAAGTAGGTGAAGACGAAGAAGATGAGCAACAGCACGGTGAAGATGATGAAAACATATGGGCCTGTCACTTGCTAAACAAGAGAACAAAAGAAATGTTTAGTTCTAAAGTTTCGAACATATATATTAGTATAATATTAATTCTGTTGACTTCTCCATACCTCCACATACTGGAAGCACATTCCAACTATGAAATTGGCTGTCCAGTTAGAGAAACCAGCCACAGCCATGGCAGCAGGTCGGGGGCCTTGACTAAAAAGTTCAGCCACAATAAACCATGGAATTGGACCAGGTCCGATCTCAAAGAAGGCCACGAAAACAAAGATGGCTACGATGCTGACATATGAAAGAGCTGGGACTTTTTCCTAGCAGTGAATAGATCAAAATTAGAATTTTTAAAAAGTAAGAAAGTGCTGATTTAGTACCTTTTACTTGTAAAATGTATTTACAAAAACTCATTAAACCTAATACAACAAAACTGAAGTTAAATAAGACTAAATAAGGAAAATAATCAGCGTTGGAATGCACCATTTGGATGAGTTTAAGTAGTAGATTTAGTTACCATCAATAGGCTGAAGTTGATTATTTTCCAGTAACAGCCAGTTTCTTTAATACTTTAGTATTGTACTTAGGTACATTTTTCAATTACTTTAACTTTTACAAAAAATACATTTTATAATTAATTTAAACAATTTAAAATTGCATTTTAAAATACATTTTTATGGATGTTCCTAGCTTTGAAGTCTAAAATGTGTCTTTTCTAAAATGTGACAGGACACAGGACACTGACACTTTAAACATTTCCATGCTAATAGTCATCCAGCGAAAATCTTACTTACCATTTTGCAAAATTATATACATATAATTTGTAATCTTGTCAAATAAGGACTAGAACAATGAATTGACATTAAAGAGCATTAAAATATTATACAATGAAAACTAAAATGAGTAGATATGAATATGCAAGGGGCAGTGGTGGCTTGCTGGTTAAGGTGCTAGATTACTGATCCGAATATCAGGGGTTCAAGCCCCACTATCACTTTTGTCAATGCTGTCCCCCCAGTGCAGCTAACCAGGTTATCAAAGGCCAGCCTGTCTCTCATTGTCTGTGGTGAGAGACATGTAAAAGAACCATTGCTGTCATTCGAAAAGAGTAGGCCTCTAGATTGGCGTCATCATGTTTCTTCCCTGCAATGGCCTGGTGAGCAGTCCAGGATGTACCCTGCCCTCGAGTCAGCTGAGATGGGTGCCAGCCTGCCCACAACCCTAATTAGGATTAAGCTGTTTAGAAAATGAATGCATGAATGAATATGAATATGCATGACTTCTTAAAAGGAAGCAGACCAGTACTTTAGCCAGAGTTTAAAAAAAAAAGAAAAGACTATTTGACTAAGAATATATAAGCTTTTCATGTAATTGAGTTTTGCACTTTATCTACCTTTAGTAACAGCACAAAGAAAATAATGCATTATTTAAAAAAATTAAGAAATAATACACTGCCTCAGATAACAGCACAAAAAACAATAATGTATCTAAAGTGACTTGCATCTGACACTTCTGTTGTAAAAAAATTAAGCTTCTAACCAGAACCAGAATTAAACCTCGGTCCCCCTTTTTAATCTAGTTTTGGAGAAAATAAGGAGTGACTGGTGAGTTGTGGGGTGTAAGGCTGCAGAATGTGGGTGAGGTAAGATGGAGTCAGGCCATTCAAGGCTATGTAAGTAAAAAATATAATTTTTAAATGAATCCTAAAATGTACAGGCAGCCAATGAATGGAGGCAAGCTCAGAAGTAACTTGGTCTCATTTATGAGTCCCTGTCGAGCTGCTGCAGCATTTTTAATTGACTGAAGACGTAGAAGTGTCTGGCCAACACAAACATAAAGGGTGATATTACTCAAGTGACAAAATAATAACAATAATAATAATTTCTTATTTAAAGGCCCCTTTCTTGGCACTCAGGGTCACCGTACAGATAAAAACAACAAAACACAAAAAATATACCAAAATTATTCCAAAATAAACATTAAATATATATTTTGCTAGGTTATGTATTAACCTAGCGGCATAGTGACGCAGTGGGTAGCACGCCCGCCTCACAGCAAGAAAGCCTGGCTTCGATTTCCGGGCTTGGCGTTTCTGTGTGGAGTTTGCATTTTCTCCCTGTGCTTGTGTAGGTTTCCTCCGGGTACTCTGGTTTCCTCCCACCTCCCAAAAACATGCACAGTAGGTTAATTGGCTGTTTCAAATCACCCCTTGGTGTGAGTGTGAATGGTTGTGTGTGGTCTGGAGAACTGTCCACGGTGTACCCCGCCCGTCGCCTGAGATGGGCCACAACCCTAATTAAGTGACTTAGAAAATGAATGAATGAATGTATTAACCTTAATATTGTCTAACACCTGGGATTTTGTTATAATTCTGTGTTTTAGCTTAGCCCCAGTGATAATCAAAAAAAAGAAAATTAAAATAATAACAGAAAAATTCAAGTATCCACTCACAGTCAGTGCCATGGCAACGGTCATGCAAACAGCAGATACAGCCATTCCCATGAGTCCAGTGAGGTGCAAAGATCTTCGTCCTGCTCGCTCCACCACAAAGAGCTGCAGAAGTGTAAGACATTGTATCAAATAACACATGCATTGGTAAAAAATGTATGCCACGGCTAACTTAGTTAAGCTACCATATTATTATACATTTAAATGATGTCTGCAACTCAAACACCAACTCAGACAATATCATGAAGCTTCAAACTTCAGCTTGGTCTTCAACTAGATGTGCAGTGTAGTGTATATAGGAAATGCTAATAAAACTTACTGATACTACAGTGAATACAGTGTTTACAACTCCAGCACCAATAGTCGCATAAACTGGCTGGGACACTCCGGCTTTCTTGAAAATACTGGTAGAGAAGTAAAAAACCTACAACATAGCAAAATCAACAGGGTTATACATAACTCTCAGATAAGTCAAAGAGCAGAAAGAAATAATAAGGGAATAATAAGTTCATCATTAAATTAATAATAATATCGGCTATTATAAAGTATTCATTAATTTTCCCAACCGCTTACTCCTATCTCAGCCAACTATTGTCAAAGGCGTGGTGCACCCTGAACCAGGCAAACGCAGAGCCAACACACACATAACCAATCACACTCACACCTAGGGGGGGGATTGGAACATTCAGTTAGACTAATGTGCATATCTTTAGGCTGCGGGAGGACACCAGAGCACCCGAAGGAAACCCATGCACGCATACGGACAGCATGCAAACTCGCAGAGCCTGTGACTTAAACCCAGAATCTTTTTGCAGAGGCAGATATGCTAACTACTATGCTACCTTGCCATCCCGCGTTTTGTTTACATTTTATGTTGACATGGATTATCTTGTCTTTATTTTTATTTGTAATACTATATAGGAAGAATGTTGTATAAAATGTATTTGATGAATAAAACAGTAGTTTTTTTTTGTAACAGATTCTACATAGTGTGAACTCACAGCATTGATACCGGAGAACTGCTGCGATAGCTGTAGCATGACAGCCACTAGGAGTGGCTGGCGGTAAAGGGGAGACCGGAACAATTCTTTGATCGTCACTTTTTTCTCCCTCATCATCTGCCTGCTCTCCTCCTTCATCTCCTGGATGTCCTCCGTAACATCTTCGGTGCCACGAAGCTTCTTCAGAACTGCCAGAACATTTCCATTTGCACATTTCTAATCAGATAAATTTACATTATATTGCATGTATGTGTGGTGTGTTTGAACGATGGGTTGCAGTTTAAGGAGCAATCACCAGTCTTGGCTTTATTCTCTTCATTTTGGTTGATAAGCAGGAAGCGAGGGCTCTCAGGACAGAAAGGCAGCAGGGCACACTGAATCAAAGCCGGAATGAAAGTGAACCCCAGCAAGAAAGGCCACATCGCTGCATTTCCCATAATGGACTCAATGCCAAAAATCTGCAGAAATGACAGAAGCAGTGAAAGAAATTGGATATAAAATTACCAGAAACACTTAAAATCATGCAGTGCTACTAAGGAGTAATTTCTTTATGACTGTACAGTGACAATGACTGGTTTTCTAAAAAGTCCTTCATATTACCTGTGCCATCAGGATGCCTACGACAATACCCAACTGATGTAGCGTGCCCAGTGCTCCACGTAAAGATGTTGGAGCAATTTCTCCAACATACATAGGCACAAACCCTGTGGACAGTCCGGAGTATAGACCCACAACAAGTCGACCGATGATCAACATCTCCCAGGATGCAGCCATCTTAGAAAAACCCATTAAAGCAGCTGCTACAAATGCCAGGATATTAGCCAGTAGCATTGAGTTCCTCCTACAGAGAGATAGGAAAGATGAGGAATGGAACCTGTACTGGTGATGTACCAGGGAACAGTGTAGATTTCAACAGGCTTAAAGTATGGTTCTGAAATCCCACCTGCCCAAACGATTGACAAACAGTCCTACAGATGATGAGCCCAGGATTCCTCCAACAGAAAAAATGGCGACTGAAATGGCCCAGAGAGTGGTGAGGGAGTTTGGAGGGATGTATTCTACATACCGATCATGCCATGTCTCGTTGTAAAAGCTCTCAATGATCTGCAGTGGAGAAAATTGATTAACAATCAGTAAACAATATAAGGGAGCTACTAAAAGTGATGTAATGATATACCACTGGCCTCTTTAGACCTGCTCATTCATGCAATTATCTAATCACATGGCAGCAGAACAATGCATTAATCATGCTGACACAGTTTTACAGTTTTATCCCTCACGGTCACGTGGAAGCTGGAGCCAAACCCAGCTGACTCTGGCTAAGAGGAAGGGTACAACATGATCAGCCATTCTAAAGGAAAAGCTGCACTGTTTAACTAATAAGTTTATAAAATTGCATAGTTTAGATTTAAGCCCAAATCTAGACCCACTTTTTCAGTGCTTGTAAAATACTGACATTATGACATGACATTATAGCGGGGATCAGTGTCGCCACATACTTTATTTTTCTGCATAACTGGAGTTACCATTCATTCATTCATTTCCCAAATCGCTTGATTCCACTGGAGCCAACCCAGCTGACTCTGGGAGAAGGTATGATACACCCTGAACAGCTGGCCTGTCCTTCACAGGACACACAAGCATTCACACTTCCACTTAGGGGCAATTTGGAACAGCCAATTAGCCTAATATGCATGTCTTTGGACTGTGGGAGGGCACGGGGAGAGCATGCAGACTCCCCACAGAAACACTCTTGATGAGTAGGGGACTAACCACTATACCACTGAGCCGCCCAAAACCCAAAACTGGAATTAGTTTATGTGTATTAATGTTTTATAACTGATAGTTGATGAACAACACTGAGCAAAATTCAACCACATACCCCAATTTGACCTTCGACTAGAGTTCCCATAATAATAAAGTAGCATCAGTGGCTCTGAATTAGACATTTGTTGTCATTCCAGCATTAAATTTAAACAAGATGGTTATTTTTTTTTTATATTGTGAATTTTTTAGTGCTCTGCTCCTACATTATTATCAATATTTTCCAGACATCACAAGCATTCCAGCTAAAGACCAGTATAATAACATCATTTTCACAGGAAATTAAAAATCTGCCAACACCAGAGGGCATAGTTTCAGTTTTGGAAGGTCTCCTCAAAGACATCTGCTTCAACTCATCAGCATGTTAAAGCACATATACATTAGGAATTGTATTAGTATATACTAGATGAGAACAATCTGGTTCGTTAGGTATCTCGGGATTATAAATCATTAATCTGTGTGGACAATGCTTAATGACATCATGTCACTGCTGTCCCCCCAGTGCAGCTACCTGGGTTATCAAAGACAAACCATGTCTCTCACTGTCTATGGTGGGAGGCATGTAAAATAACCATTGCTGATTTTCGTCAAGAGTAGGCTACATAGCTGTCAGCGTGTTTCTGCTCTGTGATGGCCTGGCGAGCTGTCCAGGGTGCACTCTGCCCTCGCCCAGAGTCGGCTGAGATGGGCGCCAGCCTCCTCGCGACCCTAATTAGGATTAAGTGGCTCAGAAAGTGAATGAATGAAGGAATGAATGATACCCTTAACTGCATACGATGGCTTCTTCCGCGATGCCTGTTCCGCGGAGTACGGCCATAAAGTCTTATTGGTGGGGAAAAAAATTCGAGTTTTTGAAAATATTAAATATGTTCTTACCATCAAATAATTTGATCTCAAATGTTATTGTTTTTAATGCAATATGTCTAGAATTAATGGAAGACCTGGCTGGCTAGGGTTAGCATGTTAACCTGATGCCAACGTTAAACTGTGTTAAGAGGGATGTTGATGTTGCTGTTGTTGTTATTAAACTGTAAAAATCTCATTTTAGTGTGCTGATGTTCCTGTGTAGTATATACTAAAACCATTATACACCTTCGGGTTGGTGGATTCTGAATTACATATTCATGGCAGACTCCCTTATCCAGAGTATATTTTTCATTTTTATACAACTGAGTAGTTGAGGGATAAGGGCCCAACAGTGGTAGTGTGGTACTTGGTGGTAGTGGGGCTTGAACCCCAGACCTGTGGATCAGAAATCCAGAGCCTCAACCCTTCACTGCGTACCGAATCACAGTAACACACTTAGAGAAAAGTGCTATCCACCCTCTTTTACATGCATGAGCCCACAGTTATACTCATGATTGTCAAATGTTGCACACATAACTATTTTTAATTGATTTGGATTTTGTGTAAAATGTTTACAGAAAATGAACTGTGCTTACCGTCTGTGGTGCATTAATGACTCCTGTGTTATAGCCGAACTGTAAGGAGCCAATCACTGCTGTCCCAACAGCCACCATTAGCTGCAGCGTCACATGCTGCACGCACCCACACACACACACACACACACACACACACACACACACACACACACACACACACACACAAAAAGGGAAGAAAAGTTTTTTTAATACAAATCACATGACCCTATGAAAGATATTACTGCACTCAACCATTCTAAAAGTTTTCACACAACAGGAGGCAGACTTTTCTTTTCAGCACACTGTGCATAGCAAAGCATGTATTCACTGGATTGAGTGTAGTTAATCACTCAGCTGAGTTTCCATTGGAAACATTGAGGCATAATCCATGTACTGGCAAGAGTGTGGTGAAAACAGTGAAGGAAATAAATGAGCATACACAAGGAATTTGTTTTTCTGGGCCCGAATTACTGATGGACACATTTAAATTCAGAGAGAGAGACAGTCAATGTTTGTGATTATTCACTCAAGCATGAACACATGCATTTGCTTTAACATAAAATGTTATTCTTCAAGCAAAATTAATTTATTTACAAAAATACTGTATTTACTGTATGAAAAGAATCACTCAGATAATATAGTATAATAAATTATGCTCATTATTATCTAAACAGACACAGAGATGTGAATTTAAATTTAAAATTGAATTGTAATAATACCAAATCATTAGTAATGATCTATTCTCTGCTTACTCTAGAGCAGCCCATAGACTTATTTAACTCTTATATCTGTATATAGCTCTCATATGATGCCTTATTACAATATTTAATTTCTTTATAAGAGGTATGCAATGCTTGTACTATGTAATGTATAAGATATTGTATGCTGTTAATAGATCACCTCTGATTTAAATAGCTATAATGGAAATGTGTAAGAACATGCTAGAATATACCACATGTGATAGTTTACCACAAGTTTAATAGTTTGTTTAATACCTGGTAACATTTCCAGTCAAATCTGGAGCTTTCTATTTGCTGTAATGAGAAGGTTACGCTCCCTTTGTGGCTATGAATAAACACTTATTCATAGTTAACCCTGCGTTTGCACTGTCCGCAATCTCGGCGGCATCAAATAGCGTGGAGCTCCATGATTTATGAGCGCTCTTGGAGCACAATCGGGGTATAAAAAAAGGCAGGGTGCATCCAAGAGATGAAACTTGAAGGAATCGTGCTTCCAAGTTGATCAAGATCCCCAATGATGGCGCAGCAAGGTCTATTACACTCTTTTGTCTGTTAGACTCTACTGCGCTCTACTATGATTCCTGCATTCTATCATGATTGGCGTCAAATTGTAATACATCATAATAATAGTAAAAATTTAGTCCATGATCACCACCCAATCATCACAAATCCACCAGGTTCTCTCCAGATCA
>JAOUQZ010000017.1:8461813-8472472 GCA_028564935.1 Neosilurus hyrtlii
ACACACACACACACACACACACACACACACACACACACACACACACACACACACACACACACACACACACTTATGGGCAATTTGGAACAGCCATTTAGCCTGATGTGTATGTTTTTGTACTGTGAAACCAATGTACCTGGGAGAACATGCAAACAGAAATGCCAGAGTCTGGGACTTGATCCCAGGACCTTCTTGCTGTGAGGCAGATGTGCTAACACTGAATAACAATTTAACCAATATGAATAATTTTACACTGCATTTAATCATTTCACTGTTGACACTGCATGAAAGAAGCCTCTGTATTCAGATGTAGCACTGAGGCAGTTACACGATTTAAACAGTGGCATCAGTGTTTGACTGGAAAGTGGATGGGATCATCAGAATGTGACCAATCTAACCAAACTACATCATCATCTCCTCACATCCCCATCTCTTTTGTCTGTTTAACCCAGGCTTTTGAGTTTATGGAATGCAGCAAAGGACATCTTTACATTGAATAATCAAACTCTTCATGCTCTGGATTTGGGACACAGTCAGACTGAGAGGTCCAATACGGCTAAGTGGAGAGAGTCATTATGTTTTCCCCTTAGGGAGGTCCAACACCCTTTTATTCAAGTCTAATTAAAAAAGACTTGGCTTCAGTCTCCATCTCAAAGTAGGTGAAACAGACAATGAACCCATCACAAAGTGTTAGTTTGAAGCCTGGACCCAAAGGTCCTGTGCAGTCGGCATGAGGTCCGTCATGGGGAGTAGAACACTGTCGCACTGTTCAGGTGCTGGCTCAGCATGACCAGCAGGGTTGCCAAGTCTCAACAAAAAATCCATGCAAAGTACTTCTCAAAAATAGACAAATAAGTATTTTTACCAAAAATACTTGGGATTAGGAGAGGAGTATTAATTTTCTTAATTTTCTCAGAGAAAGAAATTCACGTTTTCACTTTTTAACTCCCAACATCTGCAAAATGCTGCTATGCATTTGCTTAGTACAAACATTATTGATTTCATGAGCTTAGTTATTCTTTACAAATCTTTAATACAATTTTTCCTAAATGTATTAATAATAATCCCAAAAATGAATTAGATTTCATTCACTCACTCGTTCACTCATTTCCATAATAACCTATTTGCATAATAACCTGTTTATAAGTTATTGAAGTTTACATTAAAGTCATTTAACTTAAGGGGCAAGAACTCAATAATAAATAGAACTTTGAGACCCACTGCTTTATGTTAACGGATGTTTGCAGTACTGGTGAGTTTTTAGAGATAGCAGTAATTAATTTATGACATTTTATGTAATCATACACCAATCAGCCTTAACATTAACACGACATGACTGGTCTGTGGATGGGCCTCCGACACCTTTCTAATGCTTCTGACACCTTTCTATCATAGTCAGCAAAAACAGTTTCAGCAGTTTGTGCAACAGTAGTATTAGGTAGTAGTAGGATCAGACCATATGTATTAGATTTCAATCCCGTCCTGGGTACATTAGTGTAGATTGTACCTTGGAGGACAATAATGGACTCCTTCTGGCCCCCCTATTTCTAACGGTGTATCTGGCCTTGTCACTTCAGATACTCACATAATACATCTACAGCAGGATTAAAAACAGAGGTGAATAGAGAAAGAAGGAGAGAAAAAATGCAAAAAATGGAGAAAGAGATTACTTAAACAGCTCAGTTTTTGATAGAATATTGTACAGCTGCACCCACTGACTTTTGAATCTCAGCAAAGTGTAAAAGAGATTACTGAAGCACTCATGGTCTTGTTAAGCACTGTGTATGTGACCTACATCACAAGACATTCAGTCCAAGTAATACCACTAATCCCTAACAACAGTCATGCATGAATAATACATACACTGCAAAACAAATGGTATCTTTGCAGGTTTATCTTGAATGTGGTTGAAAAGATCTAACAGTCCCTATTAGAAGATTACAAAACACCGAGATCATTACATTTATTTTAGACTGAAACCAACCTATTCCAAGATGTCTTGTTAAGGTAAATGATCTGTCCATGCTGTAAGATTATTTCACTAGTATTCATTCACTTTCTACTCAAATTCTGTTTGCAGGGTTTTAGTTTTTTATTTATTAATTTTTTTGCAGTGTATTACTCCTACACAATAAGGTGGGACGAGCACGGAACCATAAAAAAAGCAATGCAGTAGAGTCTGTTCTAATCAGTTTTAGATTTAACACAATGGGAAAAGTTCACAAAAGAGAACAATAATCAAAAGCCTGTTCAGCACAAGTCAGGCTGACGTCCCTACAGTTTTACAGAATGCATTGGAATGTACCAAGAATGAATAAAAAACTGTAGAAAAAGTAAACTGTCTCACAGCGGACATACGTAGTAAGGGAGGAGCACCTTCCTGCTTCTCTATTGTGACTGAGACCTGTCTACACACCCGGCTGGGTTCCTCATTTGACTTATATCGTAATAATTCTGTTGTTATGATCCCTGCTGAGATGGAGGATGCAGTACAAAGCACCAAAAACATAAGCAGGAATGCCCGTAGGTCTGGCGACTTGCTGATGACACACTTCATCATCATATCTCACAACTTTAGTGACAATCGGCAAAATAAACAACATACTGTGTGGACAGCTTGATCACTGAGCAACTGAAAATCAAATGCTTTATCACGATTAACATATACAGTACATCAAAGTACATGGAACGAGTAAATATTAAAATTCAAATAAATTTTTGTCTCAAGCCTTGAATTTTGAAGGAGAAATGAAAACTTTGTGATGTCCATACCATTGTTTGCCATGTTCTGTCTCTTAGATTACTCACTCACTCACTCATTTGCCGAGCCCTTTAATCTGCTTAATCCTATTAGGGTCACAGGGAGGCTATACCCTATCACAGCCGACACTGGACAAAGGCGGGGTTCACCCTGAACAGTTTGCCAGAGCATTGCAGGGCTAACACACACACAACTATTCACACTTACATTCACACCTAAAAGTAAATTAGAACAGACAATTAGCCTAACATGAATGTCTTTGGACTTTGGGAGGAAGCTGGAATACCCGAAGGAAACCCACGCAAGCACAGGGAAAACATGCAAACTCCACACAGAAATGCACTCACCGAGCCCGGGACTTGAACCCAGAACCTTCTTATTGTTAGACGGGTGTGCCAGCCACTATGCCACTGTGCTGCCCTCTGTTAAATTAGGGGTTTCAAAACATTTTTGTAGCCAGCGACACTTTTTATTAGCATAATTCCTCTATTTAAATATGAGACATTATTTTAATTTGTGCTATTATATTTTTTATTTATGAATTATATATTTTATATATAAATTTTATTTTTGATCCCAACAACTCTAGACTGCTGTAAAGAGTAGATTCCAGTAGCCTTAAATGCCCACTGTGGATGGAGCCCAGTGTATTAATCTGCCAGGGGCAAAAATATTGCAGAAGCAGGTCTGGGCCTGTGGAATTAGTGTTCTTAGATCCTTTGTTGATGTGTTATGAGCTTAAATAAACCAATATTATGTGGAATGTGGAAAACCCTGAGAACTGGGTTTGGGAAACTGTGATGCAGATGGTCCTACATTAAACTACTGTATTACTGTATTATAAATGTTATGTTGCCCCTAGTGGACAAATAAGTTATAACAGCTAATGAACTGAGGCACATTTCAGATGCCCTAGCCCTAACCCTAACTTTCTACATATGGTAATTTATATAATATTTTTTATTATAATACATTATAGGCTACTTATTTAGATAGCACTCTTTACAATACAACAGTATTTAAATTCACATGAGAGCACTAGTAAAAATGTTTTTGGCCCAATCCTTCTCTTAAGGACAAACAGCTTACTTTTAAATGACATTTTAAGCAATAAACCAAGTGAAAAGTAAATACATGAATGTTATCATTTCTTAGTATTTGACTCATCCCTCTTTTCACCAACACATGCAAATAAGCTGACACAGATTCCACAAATTTATGTAAAACTGATTATCCATGTCCCATCAAATACATCACTATGAATCATCTGAACCGATGCTTTAACCGAAGTTATACAACTCACACTAAATCTGACCTTTGGAGTTAAAGTTAACATGGTCAGTGTCACAAACTTTACAGTAAATGAGGAAATTGTACACGCTCTTAAATATTAAATAATCACTTAGTTAAATAATTTTGTGTTTCCTTTTTTTGCATTAGAATTTTTTTCAAAAACTCTCCTTCTTTTTATTTTTTAAACTGAAAAGTGTGGACTCAAACTTATAAACCCCACTACATGGCAGGATTAATCAGCATATATCTATTTAAAATAATCTTCAGCATGGGCAGTATGGTGACATACCAGTAGTGGTTAGCACATCTGAGTAACAGAAAGAAGGTCCTGGGTTTGATTACCAGGCTCGGGGGGTTTTGTGTGGATTTTTTCATATTCTTCTTGTGCTTGACTGGGTTTACTCTGGATAGTCTGGTTTCCTTCTACAGTCCAAAACATGCAAATTAGGCTGACTGGCTGATTCAAATTGGCCCTTAGGTGTGAATGTGAGTGCGACAATTTGCATGAATTATTGACAGTGATGTGATAATTACCTGAGTTAATTGATATAAAGGTATCTTATTAAAATATATTATATTTCTTTTTTTTAAGGAAATGTCTCAGATTACCACCCATAATCTAACACTAAGCCACAATGCTTTATAAATCACCTCAAACCCTCCATAACCTGTATAGGTTCATTTTTGTTTGCTGTTTCATGTTTTTTAATGCATTAGTCTCATGTAATATTGACCTACTCATAAAAAAATGTTCCAAAGATTTTAATGTTTGCCAATTATTCAACCACCACTGACTCGGTATAAAGACTCAGTGTTTAATATGTAGCCAAAGCCATTTAGTTTCTCTTTTTTATCACTATATTAAATCATAGGCACGCAAGAACAAATTAGACACTTTCCCAGGACCACACACTTGACCTGTGCCCCGGCCATGTGCTCCAGCAAGCCCATGTGTGTAAAACATCCTGTAATAGCCTGCTTTCAGAAGATTCTGTTCCTGTGTACAGCTAGTATGCATTTAGAGAGACTATATGAGATACAATAAGGAATAAATAATGACAGGGTGGGCTGTGATAGGAAAAATATCAAAAAATATATTTTTCTTCGCCCTCCCTTGAAGTTAATGAAATAAAATGCAATGGTTGTCATGCTACAGATAATCTAAACTGTTACAAAACTCTGGCACTAATGATTCCTTCCATAAAGGTTCACCTTTCTTTAATTATGCAGTCCCTTTATTATTAGCCTTGGATTCTACAGAAAATCTATGATCAGTGTATTGTATTATGTATTAGAATGAGTGCATTTGGTGAATTGATTTAGAGGAATTAATATAGTGTCTGAGGGGCAGCATGGTGGCGTAGTGGTTAGCATGATCGTCTCACTGTACGAAAGGTCCTGGTTTTATAAAGGCTTTTGCAAAGACATTTCTGTGTGGAGTTTTTATGTTCTCTCCGTCCTTGTGTGGGTTTTCTCTGAGTATTCTAGTTTCCTCCCACAGTCAAAAGACATACACCCTAGGCTAATTGGTTGTTCTAAATTGCCACTAGGTGTCAGTGAGCATGGATGTGTGTGCGTTGGCCATGTAAAAGAGCTGTTCAGGGTGTACCCTGCCATCGCCTGGAGTTGGATGAGATCCCCCACCCCCAAGTCACTTACAACCCTAGTAGGATTAGGCTGTTCTACAAATGAATAAATGAATATAATGTCAGAGCAGTACTGACAATCAACACCTCTCGACCAATCAGATTTAAGAGTGCAACAACCCTAAGGGCTAAAATATGGGATATATGTGATAATACAAACAGGAAATTGAAGATGTTTATATTTTAGTCATTGTTAGATGGCTTATCTCTCTCTCTCTCTCTTTGTCTCTGTCTCTGTCTCTCTCTCCTTTTCAAGTGTAATTAAATTGCAATTTATAGTACCCATTATTCCCACACCCATTAATTTATTGCCCATACTGATGGTTTTCTTGCACTTGTACAGCAGTTTAGACTCTAATTCAAGATTAAGATGACAAAAACATTAGCAGAGCATTGTAAGCCCAGGAATGTAAACACAATCCATCACCCAAACAACTAACCAACACAATATTAAACTAAAAATGATAAAGCAAAGGTCTCAATTCTGTGACACCATTCAAGAACCAGATAAGCCACTTGACCATTAAAAGTGAGTCCACTGCACTATTGTAGACCTTAGGCATCATAGTACAATCTATTGTTAAGTTGTTAGAACAGTATTAGTTCATTTATAGGGCAATATGTGTCACTAGTAGTTTAAAGCATAATGATACTTGTCAATTTTCATGCAAGAAGCAGGTAACCCATGAAAGGCCACACTCAGCAGCAAGATCTTTCTCTTTTAACAATGTTTTTAAGGAGATTGATAAAGGTAAGTTGAGCAGTTTAATTCTCTATCATTCAATTGATACTTAAATTGCTTTGACCGACCATGAAACACTGAAAATACGGAAGTAAGGGGCATTTTAGTATGAAGTTCGGTATGGGGTATTATGTTATTACAGGGAAAATGTTTAATTTCAGGATTTTTGTTGTATTCCATTGATTAAAAAGGAATCTTGGGGTTGTTACAGATTTGCTATGAAAACCCAAGAATGGGACAAATTTTATTTTACATAAATTTTACACAATGTTCATCTCATAAAAAGATGCCATTTCCCAAGTTTTGTTGATTTTTTTAAATAACATTGAATTTTTGAAAAACAAAAACTTATCTTGTTTTTTCTCAAAATGAACATATTGTGGGTTGTGTAGTTTTTGCAAGGTGCCACAGAATTATCAACCAGTATTGTTTTGGTTTCCTTCAGCTCATCAATTGTCATTTTGCAGGCAATCAAGTTAGCAGTAATCCCAGAGGACCCTTTGCTATGACCCTGAGTAAAGGACAGAAATTGGATAACAGTCTCCAAATAGAAAGAGAAAGATGAATTTGAGACAAGCTTTATTGTATTAACACAAGTGCCTCTGTTTAACCCTACTTACTCTTTTACTGACCTTTTTTCCAATTTATGGGCAATGAACCACTTAAAGGCAAACAGCTGGAAACAAACTCCTGCTCTGTCAGTGCTCCCAGCGCAGAACCAGACAGAAAATCAACAGGCTCTACTCCAGACCCATGTTCATTTAATCTACTTATCTCCATAATTTGTATATTGCGAGATTTGTATATTGCTAATACCAGGGAAGGAACACTTAGATTTCCATGTTTTGTTAAAGATCTCTGCTTCTAAAAAGAGCTATAAATACAATTTACTTGCCATCTGGCCAACACAACAAATACTGTGCATCATTTGTTTTGAAAGGTACACATGGTTGCACTGTTGATATACACATAATGGACCTTCTGAGTCACTGACAGGGCCAAACAACAAAGATTTCCAATAATCCTGTTTCAGTAAGTGTTTTGGCACACCTCATCTCATAGCAAAATGAAATGTGAGGGGATGGGAGGTTGGGGGAGACGACATACTTACTTAAAGCATGCTGATATGCATTATTTACATGTTTTTATCAATTTTTCTGCCTTTACACAAGTGATAACTTCAACTGGAATGTCATCATATAGTAATAAAAAGTCTATCATGAACAGGCTCACCCAAAATGGAAAATCTTTTATCTAATCTATAACTGTCCGGTTTTGGTGAGTCTGTGTTCATAATTACTATATACTATGTGGCAAGTGTGCAATCTAATTGGTCCTCTATCTGGGAATTAAAAAACAGCTCCCCAATTGGAAAATGCTTGAATATTAAGCACTCATTGTTTGCTACGGTCACCTGGTCATTATCATGCTTGAAAATGGAAAAATAAACCATAAAAAATTTTGTTTTAGTTAAATTTTCTTGTGTTTCCATGTAGTACCCTCAGACTTTGAATGAGTTTAAAATTTTGCGGTTTGCGGGTGATTTACTAAGAGTGATTGTAAATGACAAGAAGTACAGACGTGTTGGAGACAAGCCTATTTAAATGAGGGTTTTGCGTGTTTCGTGTTTTGCACCATGGTGAGTCTGGAGCGCGAAATGAAATTTTACCTTACAGAATTTGAGGTGTTGGTAGATGAAGCCATTAAACACTTAAATGATCCACAGCAAAGAAATCTGACGATTACACAAAGGAACACTATATGGGAGAAAATCTGAAATCTGAAATAGTAAATGCTGTTGGGAAAACAATGTGAACAGTGGATGAAGAGTGAAAAGAAGACATCAAGACATCAGAAGAAGAACAAAAGAAAAAATAGCATATAATAAAACGTCGGCAAATAAAAGGAACACTTTTTTTCTCAGAAGATATTTATTTCATCAGAGTTCTTTCCTCTGATGAATCAAATTAGATTTTTTTATTTACATTTTTTTGAAATAGGAAGAAAAAGAAAGGGGGGCACGAATTGACTTTACTTGAAGTTTGTATTTTGGCTGAGTGCTGGTGGGGCAAAGAAAAAACTTATTGACAGGACTGTGCTGGGGATTCTGGACTCTTTAACAGGCAATCAGATTGCATGTACTGTGGTTTCCATATAATAAAACTATTTACTAAACATCTACATGACGTTTGTGCTTTACGTTCCTCTGGTACATCATGGCGTTCAAGATAACAACTATGGGCACTACAGGCAAATGGTCACTACGGGCGCTACGGGCAAACGGGCACTACAGGCACTAGGGACACTATGGGCAAACAGGCACTACGGACACTACGGCTACTACGGGCAAACGGGGCACTACAGGCACTGCGGGCAAACGGGGCACTATGGGCAAATGGGTACTACGGACACTACGGGCGCTACGGGCAAACGGGCACTACGGACACTACGGGCACTATGAATCTAATTAAATTTTTTATTTTTATTTTTGTGAAATAGGAAGAAAAAGAAAGGGGGGCGCGAATTGACTTTACTGACTGCGTGATTGCGTAAATGACAAGAAGTTTACACGTGTTGGTGACACGCCTATTTAAATGAGGGTTAAATGAGCGCAAAATGAAATTTTACCTTACAGAATACGAGGTGCTGGTAGATGAAGCCAATAAACACTTAAATGATGCACAGCAAAGAAATCTGACAATCACACAAAGGAACGCTATATGGGAGTAAATGTGAAATCTGAAAAAGTAAATGCTGTTGGGAAAACGATGCGAATAGTGCATGAAGAGTGAAAAGAAGACAAGAAGATATTTATTTAAAAAATGAAGAATAAATGAACCTTCTGTGGCAACATTTTACAGTCTTTCAAGTCAAATCCCCAGCAAAAAAACTTTTTTATATGTATATGTATAATTTCATCAGAAGTTCAGCCAGCTCCCTCAAATCCCCCCCAAAGCAGCCGCCACCCCTGCAGAGCCTCCAAAGGCTTTGCTGTAGATCATTTAGGTGTTTATGTGGGATCTTAGTAGATCTGGCCCTAAATGTGCTTAAACTCTGCTTGGAGTGTGCGGAGCTCACATGATCTGCCCTTGTGAAGATTTAAAAAAGTGTTCAGCAACATCCATCTGGCCCTTGGCGTATAACTATTATATTGCACTGTGAAGTCTTTTGTGAACTTTATTAAATTGTATTTTGTTGTATTGGTCTTGATAGACCCCCACTGAACTAAGACCCCTGGGCAAAGTCTTAATCACAAGTGTGCCTCTGCCCACCCAGCAGTATAAATGGGTACTTGATAAAAAATACTACGAAGGTAACCCGCGATGGACTAGCATCACATTTAGGAGTAGCGGAAAGCCTAGCTGCTTCATGCTGCTGAAACCGGGATAAGTTCCAGCCTGATGAGCCAGTAGGTTCAGGTATAAAAGCCCAACAGATTTTACATATTTTATCACGTTATTTTATGATACTGTTTTAACCAAACACCAGACAGGTACAGCTACACTGGCAAGAATAAACCGGATATTGGACTAGATACACACTGCATGTACACACAGTGCTGAATAATAATCTACTCACACCATTAAATCAGGCCTGCTCTGCTCCTGAGGGCATGTTACACAAACTAACCTGCACGTGTCATCTCAGTTTACCTATCAGATGGGTGCACTAATAAATATTCAAGTAAATAAAGAGAGTACAGATTAAAGAGTGAATAAAATAAACTTACCCCTGTGCCAGTGGGTCCACTGACAAGACTGGTGGTCTC
The DNA here is from genome assembly GCA_028564935.1 of Neosilurus hyrtlii. Lineage (NCBI taxonomy): Eukaryota > Metazoa > Chordata > Actinopteri > Siluriformes > Plotosidae > Neosilurus > Neosilurus hyrtlii. The sequence continues at coordinate 8,472,025 of JAOUQZ010000017.1, forward strand.
ACAAGGGTGGCAGATGGGCAGTTTTGATGGTTCCATTGCACTCATCATGATGTTGACTGGAGTGGAAAAAGAATGACAGGGATAAAGATGAAGGACAGGGCTGGGTTTGAGCACCAGCCTGTTTTTCCTGCATAAAGGATAACTCCCACACCACATCATCACTCCCCAGCTTGTAACCTGTACAAACCCCACACTCTCACACACACACACACACAAGATTTGCAAATATCCATTAATATATATATATATATATTGTATGTGGGAAAAAATAACAGTACCAAAATTTCTTCCCGACAAGCCTGTTTCATGGTTGCCCACTCATCAAGGGATTTATTAAGATCATTCTTTTACCACAGTTTATATACAGTCAGCATCATTTGCATGGTGTGCTTTAATTTATGCAGTGTGAAGTGGTTCAGGTGTTGCCTAGGAGGGCTTTGTTTCTGTG
>JAOUQZ010000017.1:8486076-8497740 GCA_028564935.1 Neosilurus hyrtlii
GAGAGAGAGAGAGAGAGACTGTACATACAGTATTGGTGTTAGGTTGTATAAGAGAAAATGTCTTTCTTTGCATGTGTTTTTGTGTTTAGCATGACTGTTTGTTCAGTTGGATTCCACCACACACTCTTCTTCTCTGCACTGAATGTCTGATCTGCAATGGGCAAGAGGTTACTTGATGGACTGACCGATCTGGCCAAGATTCAAAGCGCACAAATATTTCCCTTGAAGGCAATTTGTAGGGCTGTAGAGTTTCTCTCAGTGATTATAACTCAGACAATCCATGTGATAGAAAAACAGGTTTCCTGAGATGTCCTTTTTCCTTACAAGCTACTGCTAAGTTTTTTTTGGGCACTTAAGAACTTGTTCCATTAAAAAAAAACCTCTCTAGACCCCACTCAATCCCCAAGAGGAGACGGTGCATTGAACACCGGAAAAGTGTTCCAGTATTGACCTGTGGGGTTCTGATATGACGTGTTTAACCACACTGCATCTCAAATAACATGACCATCTGCACCCTCTCTGCACACTTTGGTCTGACCCCCTGCTTTGTAAACAAAATCCCAGACCTGAGCCATGCTCTCCTTGCACTTGGGTTCTCTTGAATTCTCTCATCCGTCTGCATCTTCTCATTAACTCCCCAGCCCTTGAGCTTCAGGATTTTCCTATTTCCAGCAAACTCATACCCTGCAAATGCTTTGCTTGCTTTGCATAAGATTTGTATTTAATCAGGTCATGTTAGTCACCTGTGCATCACTGGAGACCAGGGTTGAAGGACATGGTATAATTTACATCTTTACACCTTTACTATCCAGTGTGGGAGGAAATACAGGTGCCGTTTGTATTGTTGATTTACACAGCAGTAGGACAGGAAAGGAGAAGTGAAAATTTTCTGGTGAGATGTGGTGGAAGTTTGTCTAACGCCAATTTTACTGTCTACGGTGCTGAACAATGTGGTAATATTCAGGGTTGCAAGGTAAAAAAAAGTAATCTATTATATTGCTTCTGAAGTAACAATAATTTTCATAAATATATTGTAAATTTAAAAAATAGGGGAAATGTATACTTTAAAATTCCCTTAACTCACATTAACTACAGCATTATTACACATAAATAAAACATGAACTTCAGTATTAATAAGTAAGTAAAGTAGCAAAGCAGATTAATACATACATTAGCAATAAATCAATCAGTAAACAAGCAAACAAACAAATAAATAACAGCATATTCTAAAATGCTGAAAACTTCCTGAACAGATGAATTGCTGTAACATGTTTATGTGTGACCTCCTATTGATTGTTGTGGGCTTCATTGTTTCACTTACTGATGGTATGAACATGTGTTCATAAAAATATTGATAATTTAGCTTATACTAGTTTATCATGTAAAAAAGTCGACACTGGGCGAAGGCAGGGTACACCAGAAGAACACACACACAATTATTCACATTTAGGGGCAATTTGAAACAGCCAGTTAGTCTAATGTGCAAAAACGCCAAAGCTCGGGACTCGAACCTAGGACCTTCTTGTTGTAAGGTGGTTGTGCTAAGCACTATGCCACCCTGCTGCCCGGGAATTGTTCTGTGTAGTACCATTTTAATCTACATTTTTGGTTATCAAAGTAGCCACCTTTTGTAAACAGTACAAATAAAAGCACTTGTGGCATTCTTTTGACGTTGGAAATCAAATACTGTTCTGGAAGTTCTTCCCAACATTGTTGCAGAAGTTCCCGCAAATTGTGTTGTACTTGTTGCCTTCACCCCTCTGTCCGCTTTATCTTATAAACCTTCTATTTGTAGCTTATTAATGATTTGAATCCTATCATCTTGTTCTTTTCTTTTAAGGTAATTTTGATATACCACTTTCCCTTGTTGTTTCAGGTCATTCACTGTTTTCAGGTCAAATAAACAAACAAACAAACAAAATAGCTAAATAATAGCTATAAATAATTTTTAAAAATGGGGGTTGCCCTAAAACACCGAGTGTGTATGTTGGTTTCTCATGGTACTCATGGTCTATTGGTGCTGATGTTAATGGTTTGTTTATGTTAGGTAAGAAGGTAATGTCTATAAAGGGAGCGTTAATGTAATATTCAATACATTGGCACTCAGTAATATTAGATTCCTATAACTACATACTATACTGTTATAAATAACTGAAAATTAAATTTATATACATGTGGAGAGTTTTGCATTGTTTCCATGGTGCTGTGTGTTTGTGATGATCTTGGGGTCAGCTTGGTATAACATTCGGATTAAGAATGTATTGGAATTTTAATTTTGTAATATAAGTATTGTTAATTTAATGGAACAAAAAAACATTCAAGCATAGCGCAAGTCTGTGAAAACTGTGGACCTGTCTCGAATATTTACATGCTGCTGAAGACCTTCTTTATATGTCATGTCATTTTCTGAACCACCTAATCCTAATTAGGGTCACGGGGAGGCTGGCGCCCATCTCAGCCGACTCTGGGCAAGGGCAGAGTACACCCCGGACAGCTCGCCAGGCCATCGCAGGGCAGAAACACGTTGACGGCTATGCAGCCTACTCTTAACGACAATCAGCAATGGTTCTTTTACATGCCTCTCACCATAGACAATGAGAGACATGGCCAGCATTTGATAACCCAGTTAGCTGCACTGGGGGGACAGAAGTGAGAACCCGTCGATAGTGGGGCTTGAACCCCCGAACTTGGGATCAGTAATCCAACACCTTACCACCAGGCCACCACTGCCCCGGTACCTTCTTTATATTTGGGAAAAAAACAAGCAAAATGAAAATTATTTGTACATGTGTAGCTCGGCCAAAAAAAGTCGCACACTCTAATATTTTCTCGGAGAGCCTCAAACCTTGATCTCAGCTTGTAATCTCCATGGCATTGTTTCAACAAACTTAAACAACAATACATTTATTTCCATCCAGTGTTGGGTTAATTTATCACAGTCTTGAATTGATAAGGGGAAAAACTGAACCACTCCCAGTTTTCTCCAGCACATCCCGAAAACTTACAATGGGGTTAAGGTCAGGACTCTGGGGTGCCAATATATGTGAAACGGATTACTCATGCTCCCTGAACCACTCTATCATTATTCATTCATTCATTCATTTTCTGAACCGCTTAATCCTAATTAGGGTCACTGGGAGGCTGGCGCCCATCTCAGCCGACTCTGGGCGAGGGCAGAGTACACCCTTTACAGCTCGCCAGGCCATCGCAGGGCAGAAACATGCTGACGGCAATGCAGCCTACCCTTACCTCTCACCACAGACAGTGAGAGACATATCCGGCCTTTGATAACTCAGTTAGCTGCACTAGGGGGACAGCAGTGACTCTATCATTATTTGAGTCCCTATTTAATATCCGTGCCATCAGGGAATTAAAAGTCCATTGATGTGATAACCTGCTCATTCAGTACATTCAGGTCATCAGCTGCCTTCATTTTATTGCCACGTTAATGTTGCTGAGCCTCGACCTGACCAATTGATGCAACAATACCATGGAGATTACACGCTGTGATCAAGGCTTAATGCACTCCATGAAAATATTAAAGTGTGTGACTTTTGCCGGGCAGTGTATATTTCCACCCTAAGAGTACTGACAGCACCTGAGGTAGTGAAAAGTGAATAGCAAAGCAATTTACATTTAGATTTACATTCACATTTACATTTGCACTCTGTAGGACAGCAAGTGGGTGCTACAGTGGCGTGGTGGTTAGCACGTCTCGGCAAGAAGTCCTGGGCTTGGCGAGAGTCCTGGGCTCAGCAAGGGTGTTTCTCTGCGGAGTTTGCCTCTAGGTACTCCGGTTTCCTCCCACAGTCCAAAGACACGCACATTAGGCTAACTGGCTGTTTCAGACTGGCCCTAGCTGAGAGAGTGAGTGTGAATGGATGTGTGCGGTGGCCCTATGATGGTCTGGTAAATTGTTCAGTGTGTACCCTGCCTTCGCCTAGAGTTGTCTGAGATTGGCAGTAGCCTCCCCGCAACCCTAGTAGGATTAAGCAGTTTGGCAAATTAGTGAGTGAGTGAGGGAAGCAGGTCTCCATAGTACGTTGCCTTAGTGTACTGTCTAAATTCATTCATTTTTTTTCATCCTGGACGATCATAGTGGATCCTGAGCCTCTCTTTGGGACACTGGGTTTAAGGTTGGAATATATCCTTAATTGGATGATAGTCCATTGTAGGGCACTATTCACACACACCCACACACACGCAAATTAGAGTGGCCTGTCTACCTACTGGGAGAACATGCAAACTCTGCACAAAAGGCCCTTGTCAGCCATGAGGCTTGAGCCAAGAATTTGTTTGCTGTGAGGCAACAATGTTAATCACTGCCTCACCATGCCACAACCATCAGTATATATAGGTCCAGATTTAGGCCCCCTTATGATAATCTCCAGTCTATTGGGAGGGTTTTCTGCCATAATTTGGAGGTTTGCTGTGTGGATTTGGCCAAGCTGGTCTTCCAGTTGTTTCCAATGGTCTTTATTTGGTATGAGGTCATGGCTCAAGTATGTATATGATGTTCAAGGGGCCACAAGATTTTGGCCATATAGTATCCATGTTATTTTGTGGGGAATAGATTTATTATTTGTTTTGAGTTTCTAAGCACGCTGGAAACCACTCACTTATTCACTCCTTTGAAACTGCTTAATCCTACTTGAGTCACGGTGAGGCTGAAGCCTATCTCAGCCAACACTGGGAACACCATGAACAGCTTGCAAGTCCATCGCAGGGCCAACACTCACAGTCACACTCTTACTTAAGGGCAATTTCAGAATAGCCAATTAATTCAATTGAATCCAATTAGCTATTTGGACTTGGGGGGCCAGAGTACCCAGAGGAAACCCACGCAAGCTTGGAGATAGCATGCAGACTCCACACAGAAGCGCCCGAGACCAGGACTCGAACCCAGGATGTTATTGCTATGAGGCAGATACTCTATCCACTACGTCACCCTGCTGCAAGACAAACAACTATATAAACTGAAGCTGGCCTGCAAGATATGTATTTCATTTATTTTTTATTTATATCAATAGGGACCATGTTGATTTGTTTAAAAAGCATGTCGGGTTACTTCAGGATCTCTGAGCACCAGATCTTGAGGTCTACACTTGCTATGATATTCTCCTAATCCTCTTCCTGACATGACCCAGCCACAAGGGCAAGCTCAGTGAAGTTTACTGTATCACTCATTCTCTCATTCTGCCTGTCTGAATGAGTCATTTGTCAGCAGGTAGTATATTTGCTGAGTTCTCTTTAGCCCATCTTTTCTTCTCCAGCAGCTTCACATTTGACCCCAAAGGAATGTTCTCAGGGCTGTTTCACCCATCTTTGTTCTACAAGCACGTACTTGTTGCACCTAATTATTCTTTTTGCCAGTCAAAAAGTTTGACAAGCGAAATCAGTTGTTATTTTACAATGTACATGCATGTAAGTTATTTTAAAGTGAGTGTGGAGATCACATTCTCCTTCTCTCTCTCAGATGTAGACTGACAGCCAATAATGTTCATTTAGGAGATGCAGAAATTTTGGGCGTTTATGACTTCTGAACCTTAAGATGCATTCACACGATACCAATCATGATCCTGATTTGAGCCAATCATACTCCGATGTTACTCCGATGCTTCAGCCGATTTTGTTCTGATGTGTGCCAGTGTTCTCTGATATTTTCCCTATGTTTCCCTGAGTGGGTTTTCTACAATGTCCTCCGTTGTTCTCCGATGTATAGCATTCTTTTCCGATGTCTACCGATGTTCTCTGTTTTCTTCCGATATAACGGAATATGATCAGGGCTAATCAGGATCATGATCGATATCATGGGAGCGCACCTCTATTTTAACCTGTGTCAAAAATATTAGCTCCATTTTTACACAAGTGTACAATTATACTTAAATCATGGGTGAAAACCCCTGTGTTCGATTTCAAGCTCACATTGCTGTCTGTTCATGTGGGTTATTATCAAGATTTACTGGGTTTTTTCAGGTGTCAGAAAAGAAACATGGCCATTGGCTACAATAAATTGCCAATCAGTATGATAGAGTGCATTGTGTGCATGGTGCAATGTGATAATAAATTGGTGTCCCATCCAGGGTGTATTCCTACCAAGCACTCTGAGTCCAGAATAAACTAGTTAATGAAAATGAATGAATGAATGAATTAATGAATGTGCCTGTCATCTTTAAAAGGCAAAGACACACCCATTTCAATTTCCACTGTCTATTTTACTACAGTACTGGCAAAACAGCACTCCCGAGAGTCCTTAATGTCAATGACTGCAAGTAGGTAAAGGTAAATATCATTGGCATTAGGACTGGAATCACTAGCGATCATCTGATACAGCATTATCACAATACCCAGTTGCTATTCGATGTGCATTATTATAGGTATCACGATTCTATAAACATCCAGATTCCATATTCTACCTTTTTTTTGTTGTTATCGCCTTTTTTAAACCTTGAACCATGTTAAAGAAAGTTAAGTAATTCTAATTTCTACATATTACTTAACAAATTGCTCACTTCTTCCACACTGGATGCTATGCTGTAGCCTGCCAATGTTACTAGTTAAGAGTGCGCCACCTGTAGGAACATAAAGGAAGGGCAACATTTCAGAACTTTAAATTCAAACATACATAAATTAAAAATGAATGGAAAACAATGGAGGTGGCATGGTGAGACAGTGGTTAGCACGTCCGCCTCATGGCAAGAAGGTCCTGGGTTTGATTCCTCAACTCATACTCGGGGCATTTTTGTGTGGAGTTTGCCTGTTCTCCCTCTGCCTGAGTAGGTTTCCTCTGGGTACTCTGGTTTTCTCCCACAGTCCAAAAACTTACACAGTAATGGCGGTTCCAAATTGCTCCTAGGTGTGAGTGTGAATGGTTTTATGTGTGTTGGCCCTGCAATAGTGTGGTGAGCTGTTCAGGGTGTACTCCGCCCTCGCCCAGAGTCAGCTGAGATGAGCACCAGCCTCCCTGCGATCCTAAACAGGATTAAGCGGCTTAGAAAATGTAGGAATGAAAAATTGGATTTTGGAGGCAGTGTGGCAAACACATGAATTGTGAAAAGAATTTTGATACATCACTGAATCAGTTTTTATTCTCTAGTAGAAATGATAGTAATGAGCTCTAAGACAACTTGTGTCCAAAGAGTAGCATAGAACCTGTGTCCTCTCTTTTGATATTGTGTTCATGGCACAAAATACATCAGTGGATTCTATTGGGCTGATTCCAGTTCACTGTATATGAGAAATATCATTAGATTTTCGTAACTTGAACATCACTGGAGCATAAAGATCATCATGAAAAGTTAGCACAAGCATCTCATTAAGCATTCTCTCACCAATTAATATGAATATAATTTTAGGAAGTAACTGCTGTATATGGAAGATATCGCTCAAATGATGCTAAATCTGTGAAATCTAATCTGTGCTACATTTAAAAGGTTTCACATTATAACGCACGGTGTTGTTCAGAATCTCGTCTGGCTGTTCAGCTGAGACTCTATACCCTTTCGTGATTGATGGATGTGAATGCATGCAAAGTCTGTCAACTCCTCTGCCTTGTGCTTGCTTAGAGATGCCTGTCATTGCATGCTTGAGTGGTGTGAAACAGGTGGCTGTTTGACCTGCGATGAGAGTTTGCTCAGGTGTTTGGCTGCCTATGCAACTGTCTCACGAGAGACATCGTTTGTTTAGATAGAAATGTGTTCACCAAAAGTCCAGTCATGATGCACTGTTCGCAAACCTGTTTCATATAATCATCTCTATTTTACCATATATTTTTTATATTTATACATATATACTGGTCTTTAAAAAAAAAAAAAAACCTTCATGGTATCATTGATTAGCTGTTTACACCTGTGCCCTCAAAACACTTTCCCAACCATAAGTCACGCCCCAGCAGGCTTTGAGGCCCTTTGTTTGCAGCGCTTCCCCCGAGGCGCGCGTGGCTCTAATTTCTTTCCAGTCAAGTTGCAGCTTTACAACTGCCTGAGTGTTTCAGAGCGCGAGAGAGAGAGAGAGAGAGAGAGAGAGACGTGTGGCAGGTTGGCCCATGCCATGGATTTCAGCACTCACAGCACGGCCAGTGCTTGTACAAAGGCAGCTGTTCGCAGTTCAGTTTCTTTCAAGACCCCTGATGGAATATAATACAGTATTCATGTATTCACTTCGAGACACAACAGGCTGATGTCTTCACCTTTTGCATGTTTGATATCTGATAATGCTGGCTGCAAGTTGTAAAGCATTTCCTATTCAAATGAGCTGCTCATAACACATGAATGCTGCTTTATAGACCTATAGTGAGAACAGCTGTTGGTGTAGTTTGTTTCTCCAAATGTAATACACTACAGCTGGCTGCATTTCAGTTGTGATGGAGTGTTTAGTAAAAGAACCATAGTCCATATTTTTGGCCAACATTATAGTTTTTATGCAGACAAAATAGAGCATTAAAAAAAAAAAAAAATTAAATGGAAAGTTTTAACATTTAAAATATTTATATATACATATATATATATTTTTAATTTTTTTTATTTTTTTTTTTTATATATTTTTGTATTAATTAAAAAAAACATTACATTTTACTATTCAAAGTGGTTAGCACCTCTAGAGTGTCGTGGGTTTGATTCCCAGGCTTGGTGTGGGTGATTCTGTGTGGAGTTTGCATGTTCTCCCTGTACTTTTTTGTACGGTTTTGTAAGACTGAATGGTTGCATATGAGTTGGCCCTGCGATGGCTTGTCGAGCTGGTCAAGGTGTACGCCTCCTTCACCCAGAGACGACTGAGATTCCAGCCTCCCGATGACCCTACACAGCAAAATCCCAAGTGTTAAATTAACACCCAGAGTGTATATTTAATTCCAGTGTTCTCGTATATACTCTCTGGGTGTTAATTTAACACTGGGGATTTTAGAGTGTTGTATGATTAAGTGGTTCGGCAAATAAATAAATGAATGAATATATGAATATGTGGAGCATCTGCGATACAAGTCCCTGCGAATTAGAAATGACTGATAAATATAAGAAAGATCTCACTGAAATACTATCAGTGCTGCTGTGATATAATTAAGAAACACCATCTGACCAGTCAGCGTGAAGAATTCAAAGGTGGAATGATTACCACATTAACACTCATTTGGCCATAAATTGGCTGAATAATCACGATAAATCACTTCAGGTTTTAATAATAAGCAAATAAAATCACTTTATTTAAAATGCAGAGTAATAAGTGAAAAGGGAAAAAGGCAAAAGAAAAAAAGCCCTATGAAATCTGCTCAAGGACTTCATACTGGGATTAAAAAAGAAACATGAATTGTTGGCTGCTGGTAGTTATTGATGTTCTGGAAGACTGAGGAAAGTAAGCATTGTTGTTTTGAGCTCATTTCATGCTTGAACTCCACAAACATTTCACAAACAATATGAAGGGAATTCATGGTTGTTTAGCACAAGCAATTCATATCATTGGACTATTACTGCCTTACCTATCTCATTTCATGTTTTTAAAAGCCCCAAATGTGGGGCTGTGTGTGCAAGTAATTTATATGTTAATGAGTCCATAATAAACAATTCCTGCAAATGAACACTTTCCCGAATTAATCTGAAATTACACCTACATGCAGTCCATGCTGCTGATGAGAGTGGATATATAAAAAGATAAAAAATATAATTTAAATATTTTTTAAAATTCAAATATAAATAAAAGACTCCATGCACAGGTGGCTACATATTCATTTTCTGTGCATCAGGCTATTTTCATGCCTGTTTTATGGCTTTAAGGTCACCTTGAACTGGTGCAATGAACCGGATGTTTGAATTTTGAATCGGCCGCCTACGCAATTTAATTTCCAGCTGAAGTCAGTGCATTTATATTAGTGCCTTTATCATTTTGGAGAGATATTGCCCTTCGTATCCATATCAATGGTCATGGAAAAACTCCTATGATATACACCAGACATTGAGCACAAGTATGTCAACATTACGATCACAGACTCCCTCCGCTGGGTTCTTCAATCAGCAAAACCATGACAGCAGGGGCCATATTTCAAACCCAGTAGTCCCCCTGCAGACAAAGCGGGCAGGTTTATGGTGGATCTTAAGGAAATTAGGGCCACAAATCTTCCTCTGGCAGGGTGCTACAAAGCAGGGAATGTACTAATGTGGAGGATGATGGAGAGCAAGAGAGAGAAATGTGGTAAGAGAGGACAAATGTACTACTTTGACTTCTCCAATAAGAGAATGGAAAGCATGGATTTATTAGTAACATGTTTATTCACTTTCTCTTATATGTTGTTTCTGATGTTTAATTACCAGAGCGCACTATGAGACCATAGTTTTATTCAGGTGTGAGAAGGAAACTTTTAAAAATGCACAAATTTTGTCACTGCTGCATTTGTCTCCTGTGTGTTGAAAATCCCTGTACCACAGAACCATAAAAAGAACAAGGACTTCCTTAAGCCCCTCCAGCATGAGGTTATGGGGACTATCTGAGAGTTACTGGGGGTGTTATTGTACTGCAGTGTCTGACCAACACCCTGCTGACTCTAATACACCAGCTAATGTGTGAGCACTCCTTCCTCTTTCTCTCTCTCTCTCTCTTTCTCTCTCTCTCTCTCTCTCTCTCTTTCACTTTTTCACCCCCTTTCCCCAATCCCCTCTCTCACCTAATTTATGACAGGTCTCTGTCTTACACTAAGCAGACATGTTAAGAAGGGAGCAGCAGCATGTGACAAAGCCCATTTAACTGATATGAAGAACAGCACCAGGTCCTATAGCTTTGAGCGCTACTGCCTCCAGAGCTGTACAGTACGGTATGTTCTACTAATTTAGGTTCAGTATTGATCTCTAGGACATTTCTCAGAATTGTGTGTCTATCCCTCTAACATTTCTCTTCGTTCACAATTGACAGAAGTGTCAGTTCTGACAGCATGTATTGCAAGTGTGACTGACCTAATATCCTGAGAACAGAGTGTCTGAGTGTCTGTCTGCAGGAACACGTGCACGTTCTGTCAATTAGTCATTAGGTTTAATTAGGTGTCACTCATAGCCCTTGTCCGAGATGCATGATAGCATGAGAGCCATTATGTGTGTTTCCTAATCAAGAGAGCAGATTATTTTCTAGCGAAGGCAGATTTAATGCTAGTAAGGGAAACTTGAACTGGTGACGTCAACATCCGAGTGAACTGACATTTGAGACCTGGGCTCGGTGAGGGTGTTTCTGTATGGAGTTTGCATGTTCTCTGTATCCTTTGATGGGATTCCTCCGGGTACTCCGGTTTCCTCCCACAGTCCAAAGATATGTACATTAGGCTAACTGGCTGATCCAGATTGCCCCTAGGTGTGAGTGTGAATGGATGTGTTTATGTTGGCCCTTGCGATAGACTAGTGAGCTGTTCTGGGTGTACCCCCATCTTCGACCAAAGTTGGCTGAGATAGGCTCTAGCCTCCCCATGACCCTAGCAGGATTAAGTGGTTCATCAAATGAATGAATGAATGTACCTTCTGAAGTCTAGAACATCCTAGTGCAGAACCCTGAACTCCCATCGCTCACAAACATGTTAGTAGGTGTACTGGCACTAAATGGAATTGTCTCTAGGTACGAATAAATGTGAATGTGTGCACACCCTGTGTACCAGAATAGGCTCTGGCTCCTCCAGAGTGTAACCCTGAGCAGGATAAC
>JAOUQZ010000017.1:8516962-8527838 GCA_028564935.1 Neosilurus hyrtlii
TGTGTGTGTGTGTGTGTGTGTGTGTGTGTGTGTGTGTGTGTGTGTGTGTGCGTGCGTGCGTGCGTGTGTGTGTGTGTTGGCCCTGTGATAGTCTGGTGAACTGTTCAGGGTGTACCGCGCCTTCACTCAGTGTTGGCTGAGATAGGCTTCAGCTTCACGGTGACCCTAGTATGATTAAGCGGTTTAGCAAACGAGTGAATGAGTGAGTGATCGTGTCACACGATATGACAATGCACATTGTAAAACACCTGTGGTATTGTTACAGATACATTTTTAAAAATTATTTATTAATTGAATTATTAATTTCGATGTAAGTTACCAAATGTAACCAAATTATAGTCCTCTAGTCCTTTCTCTAATGAGAAATGATGAGAAACTAGTTAGGTAGCTCACATGTCTTCGGAGTACATACCATAATAATTGTACTACTTGCTTATAAAATTAAAACATCTATTTTCAAATCTGTAATAGAATAAATTCCATAACGAAAGACTAACCAGCTAAATATCTTTAAAAATTAGGTAAATAAAAATCATGGCAGCAGTGTTGTGTCAAAGATGTTCGATTTGCTCAGTGATGGGAAATTGTACTGTTGGAATTTCTCTACTATTATACTATTTGTCTGTGTTGGGCTGCTGCCTTTAGAGCTTTTTTTTGTAAAAGTACCGTATGTATATAGATTATTCAAACTCTTTTGTGGAAACTTGACTGACTATCACAGGTTTTCTAAAAACTCACTAGAAAGCCAATAGTTCAATAATTCAAATTCAAATTTATTTGTCATGTACAAAATCATACATAGTACAATATGTAGTGAAATGCTTGCTATGACTGTCCTAAAATTTGAAGCATAAGCTATCAATATCAAGAAGAAAGGAACAATAGCAATAACTATAACTATTTAAAGGACTTTATAGTTGAAGGTCAATATAAATATAAAAACGTAAAATATAAAATAAAATATATAAAATAAAATAAAATATTAAATATAGCATACTAAAATATATAAAATGAAATATAAATGCAATATAATGAAATATAAATGCAGTGGAAATTTTACAAGTAATACTGTATGTAAAGTGCCGATACTGACAGTGACTATATTTTTTTGAGGTTATATCATTATTTATTGTTATTCTGCTCAACTAGAATTGAAGGCTATGAACTGAGAGTTTTTTTTTATGATATTCATTATTATGTTCTTTTATACAGCTATTTATTAGTTACTATTATTTTTTTTATTTATCATTATCTTTGAAGTTATTTATTAGTCTGTTTGAGTGGTTAAATTAATTATTTGAAATGATTTCATCCAAGCCACAATATAATGATTATATGTGTGTGTGTTTGTGTGTGTGTGTGTGTGTGTGTGTGTGTGTATATAAAATCATAATAAATTTAATCAATAATGTAAACTTTATTGTTATAAGTTATTCATGTGGAAATAAATACAGGAACAGTGCAAAATATTTTTCTATAGAGAGATGTAATGCTTTTTGAATTTGAGTTGTTGGATTCGGTGTATAAAATAAATCTGCATTAAAGGGTCTTGGAAGGTATTTTATAGGTAGAGGAGTCCTTGGCTGCAGAACGTTTAAAAACCCTTTACGGTTAAGGAAAGGAGCTATTACAGCCTCAGCGATATTATTTTGAGTCTGAGTAAAAAGGCATTAAAAGCTATAAAAGTAAATGCTTAGGTAATAAACTCTAAGGCTAATAGTATTAGGGGTTTAAGGTTGTTAAACAAACACGTTTTTTTGTAGTTAAAAGGTAACAAAAAGTGATACCAACCACACTTATGTCTTGAGAGCAGAAACTAAAAAGAAACTCAGCTAAAATCTGATACTCATATATCCCGCAGCCTTGCTTCCTGCTTCATAAGTTCGCCCCATTACTTTCATAACACATCATCAGTCACAGTCATATTAATAGAAGTGAGCTGCCACTCACAATCCAGCAATCCAGGCCTCAGTTACACTCCACCACACAAGTCTAAACGGGAACCACAAGTAAGCTTGAGGTGTTATTTTTGAGTGAGCATTAGAGATCGTGTGGCAAGTCCTGGATCACGCTGACATATTTCCTGCTGAATAAACTTAAAAGGAACAAGAGCAGTATTTCAACTTAATGAGCTACAGACAGACGGATTACTACAGGAGCAGACAGTTAAACTCTACTGATGTTATTTATTTATTTATTTATTTATTTATTTTTGCAAAAGCAGCATTTCACCAGATTATGCATTTATTGTTTTAATCATTTAGGTTTATTAACTATAAGTCAGACAAATTTAAATGGTAATAATAATCGCATGGTGATTCACATTGGAAATTTATACTCTCTAGAGATTGCATGAACATGTAACAATATTCATGTACTAAGGTTTACAGATTAACTGGAAATAAAGAAAATAAAATATGAAATAAACAGGTGGCACAGTAATGGTTACTACATCTATCTCACAGCGAGAAAGTCCTGGTTTTGATGCCAGAGCTCGGGTATTTCTGAGTGGAGTTCTCGCCATGCTTGCGTGGGTTTCCTCCGGGTACTCTGGTTTCCTCCCACAGTCCAAAGACATGCACATTAGGCTAATTGACTGTTCCGGATTGCCCCTAGGTGTGTGTGACCTTAATGTTATTAAGCAGTTTGGCAAATGAGTGAATGATGGAATAACACAAATTCGCATTTTATTTCCTTTTTAAGAACCGCTTTATTATTAGGGTTGCAAGGAATATGTATTATGGCCCTGTGATGGTCTGACAACCTGTTCAGGGTACTCCATGAACTGTCCCTGTGATGGTCTGACGACCTGTTGAGCGTACTGCCTGAACAGGTTGTCACACCATCACAGGGCCATAACACATATTAATAGTGTTAAACAAAGTGCAATTTGATTTGTGATTTTCATTTATTTATTTATTTGTTTCAACATGTAAGACATTTTACGTGTGCTGACTTTAGTGAATATTTTTGAAAATATTACATATGCGAACAGGTCACGAACATGTGAAGGTTCACAAAATGTATGTGATTTTTACCATAAGGGAGGTCATCATATGCCTAATATTCATCAAACATGTTAAAGAAACTTTAAAGACCTAACATTCATGGGTATATTTCACCTCCTAGTTGTGAACAGTGTTACAATATTATAGCTTCACCCATAAACTCAGGACAGTTCCTTCCTGGCTCATAGTAGCCCCAAAAAGTAGACTGTTAACACAGTGAATGAACTAAATTTAGAGAGGAAGTGCTTTCAGAAACACTAACAGAGTGGATCTACAGGGATGTGTGTGGAAAGAGGTATTTTATACAACCATTATTTTCTTCATGAGGAACTCATTAAACATGAAAAGCACATAGCCAGCAGCACAAACCACACTATAGCATTCGGAGTATGATTGGAGTGAACTATAAGCAGGACCAGACGTTTTTTGGCGTGGATTCCCCCTAAGCCTACATATATGGACTACTCTATAGAGTAGGGGCGGGTTGGAAGAGCTGAGCATAATATATGCTGTGCACTCATATACTATTGTGCCTTATACATAATACGATATATAAGCAAATTAGATTCAGTAGCCTGATTCAAGTCTATATGAAATCTGGGGTAACCTTTCAGTACAACCTCTTTTTTTTTACTGCTACTGTTTCTATCTTTGCTGAAACATAACACATAACTAACATAATTGCTATTCTCTGGTGTCTTTCCTTGGAGTCAGGAAGTCCTACAGACTTTTTTTTTTATTATTAAAAGGCTCCAGGCTGGGCACCTAAAGAACAAAAGGAAAATATATCGTCACATCCAATCCTGAACATCATGCTCATAGCTGGTTCATGCAGTGAGTGATATTTTGTAAGCCCTTTAGAATGTTCTATATTTCTGCCTAAAGCATCATAGAATTTTCAGACAGGTGGTAAAGAGCTTCACCCTGGGCAAAATTGTTCTCTATTAGATATCATTGATTGGCAAAAAGTTTGTGAAGCTCTAGGATTACCAGGTGAAATTAGAGTCAGATGGGGCGGCAGGGTGGAATAGTAGTTAACACATCTGCCTCACAGCAAGAGGGTCTGGATTCAAGTCCCGGGCTCAGCAAGGGCATTTCTGTGTGGAGTATGCATGTTCATACAAACCCATGCTGGCGTGGGCTTCCTCCAGGTAATCTGGTTTCCTCCTACAGTCCAAAGACATGCACATTAGGCTAATGGGTGTGAATGCAATTGTGAATGGTCGTGTATGAATTGGACCTGTAATGGTCTGGCGAGGCGTTCAGAGTGCAATATAGTGGGCTGAGATTGGTTCCAGCCTCAACATGACGCGAGAAGGATTAAGTGGATTGGGTCAAGTTGGGTGTTTTCACTCAGTGGTATGAAGATGGAATTGAATGGGTGCCTTAATTCTCTGAAAAGGTTGAAGAGTTTTTGGACTCCACCAATCCACAGTCAGACAGATAGAATAAATTCAAGAATGCTTTCACCCTCTACAGGAGTGGACACCAAGCAAAAATCAAAAGATCATTCCAAGATCAATGCATGTTATGGTCTACAAGGACTCATAGGAACCCAGGACAACTAATAAGTAACTAAATGACTCTCACAGATTGACTAATGTTAATGTCTATGAGTCATTAGGAGAAAACTGAAGAACAAAGTTTGTGTGCATGGTAGGGTTGCAAGAACAACGTCACTGCTCTCAAAACAGACCATTGCTGTCTATATAGAGTTTACTAAAGATCATGTCGACGAGCCAGAAGGCTGTTGGGAAAAATCTGTGGATGGATGAGACTGAAATAAACCTTTTTGGTTTCAATGAAAGCTTTATGTTTGGAGAATGGAAATCATGGGCGGCATGGTGGTGCAGTGGTGAGCACTGTCGTCACACAAGATGGTTCTGGTTCACCATAAATATGTTTTAGATCATAGTTATGCAGAAGTATAGTAAATTCTAAAGGCTTCCCAAAATTTTAAGCAGCACTGTATTATCTTCACTAGTTTGGCATCTTTCTTCAAATCACATCGGTTTTTTTCAGCAGCCTGAATATGTGATGTGTTTTAACAAATTAATTTTTAATTTACACCATTTTTAAAGCAAGAGAGTTCTGGGTTCGACCCTTGCTGTAGACTGGGACCTTTCTGTGTCTGCTTTGCATGTTCTCCCTGTGCCTGTTTGGGCTTCCTCCAGGTACACAGGTTTCCTCCTACAGTCCATAGACATGCGTATTAGGTCATTTGGCTACTCTAAACTGTCCATAGGTGTTAATGTAAGCATGAACAATTGTTCGTCTCTGTGTTAGCCCTGCAAAGGTCTGACAAGTGTTTCAGGGTGTACCCTGCCTTCGCCCACAATGTCATCTGAGATGGGCTCCAGCCTCTTGCAAATGAGAAAGTGAGTCTGTTAGTCCTGGGATCAATCAAGTGAGATGTGAAGTCGGCATTAGTTGATTCTATTTTTCTCACCAGACCACTGCAGGGCCAAAGCCCACACAACTATTCACACTCACACCTAGGGGCAATTTGGAAGAGCCAGTTAGCCTAAAATGCTTGTCTTTGGACTGTGGGAGGAAACCAGAGTACTTAGAGAAAATCCACACAAGTACGGAGAGAACATACAAACTCCACGCAGAAACGCCCTCGCTAAGCCCGGAACATGAACCCAGGACCTCCTTGCTGAGGGGCAGACGTGCCAACCACTACACCACCAGGCTGCCTCGATTCTAGTTCCCTAAATATAAACAATCTTATAGAAAAATTTATTTTATTTTAAAGCACTGCAAACCTGACCAGGCAGGTACTATGAATGAATGATTGAACAAACATTGGTTGTAAATGTTTTTAATATTTTCTTTATTTAAATTTCATGCCTTCCTTTATGTGATTTGCTGCTATGTCAGGTGAATACTGTAAATAACGATTGCTCTTATTTGTTTAATTAAATGAAGCGCTAAATTAAATAAAATTTTTAATTTTGCAGATCTCTTAAAATGACTGACAATCAACATAAATACCACAAAAAGCTTATGGAAGCATGGCTGAAGGAGAGAAGTGCTAATGTTCTTTTAGTGAATAGAGTAATCAATAATGCTTTACTGTTGGATGAGCTCAACCATGCAGTGTTCTTTATAAAGCTGACATTATAGAGAGCTAAACTCTGCCAAATGAACCTATTAACCTAAAGTCAACACTGCAGAACAATGAAAGCACAACCTTAGGGGATCCTTCAGGCACCAGGTCCAAAACACAGCACTAAATGTTTTGCCTCGTTCTTAATCTATTCATCTTCATGTTGATTCAAAGCTCTCACTCGCTCTGTTAAACGTTAGCATCTCAGGGGTTTTTAAAACTAAAATCGTATATTTTTCTTGTTCTAAAATTAGATGCGATTGCGTTTTAGATGTGATTGGCATCGAGGAAGGCAAAGAATACATTTTATAGCATAACACAGCTTTGGCCTTTTGACTTCTATTAAAATCTCAACTGCTGTACCTAGTTAGCTACTTTTCATCACTGCAGGAATAGATCTTCAAACACCACCATCATAATGAGACCAAATCTTTGAGCAAGCAGTAGGGTGTAGACTGCTTTCAGCTAATACACCCAGAGAAGGTCTGAGGTTAGTGTGTGCAAGCTGTCTCAGTATCAGATTTATTTATGAACCTCAGGAAGAAAACCACCTATGAATAATGGAGGGTGGAAACACTACAAAAGCTAATGAGCTACGGTTGAGTGCCAAAGTTTGTAACCCTGTGGTTTTTGAATTTTAAAAATGCATCTCTGTTGTCCAGTGCAAGTACAAAAATAATTAAAGAAATTTTAGGGAAAAATGATAAACGGGGAACAAGACAAATATATATTTTTAAAGTACTTGAATTAGCACGGTTTTAAAAACCCTACCCACTGAGTTTTGACTGATGGTATACTTAACCTGTGTCCTAGTAAATTCTGGATAAGAGCATCTGATAAATGCCATAAATGTAAATGTAACATTTAAACACACACACACACACACACACCCAATAATGAACAGAAATATATTCTCATAATCGGGTCACACAGTGGCAAAGTGGTTAGAACATCCACCTCACAGCAAAAAAGTCCTGGGTTCCAGTCCTGGACTCGGGCGTTTCTGTGTGGAGTTTGCATGTTCTCTCTGTGTTCATGTGGGTTTTCCCCAGGGAACTCTGGTTTCCTCCGACAGTCCAAAGACATGCATATTAGGCTAACTGGCTGTTCCAAATTGCCCCTAGGTGTGAATGTGAGTGGGGTATACCCTGCCTTTGCCCAGTGTCGGTTGAGATAAGTGCCAGTCTCCCTGTACCCCTAGTGGGATTAACCAGTTCGGCGAGTGAGGAAGGTTCTTAACATGGGTTATAGATTTAGTAGAAGTTACAAAGACATTTATTTATTTAATTATTTATTTTTAGCATTTCACTTCTTCATTACTAATATTCTATTTGTCCATGTTTAATAATGAAAATACCAGTAGTCTTGTTGTTAAAAAATACATTTCTTTGCTGTATTCATTTTACACATCAAAGAACATCCCACTGCATTGGAATGATAACATTATCTGTTTAGTCTCTACTGGGTCCGTAAGGGCTTTGCTATGTATTTGTTACCATTCAGTAGAATTCTATTCTTGTCACTTGACATAAAAATCCATTTTTTCCCATTATTGCGCGTTTTGACTTTGCTTATGTTTTTAGCATATGCACAGATCCAAACCCATCAACTGCTCCAGCAACACAAGCAGCAGTTTGTGATCCAGCAACAGTCTCAGCTGTCACAACCCAGCGTCCAGCCCCAAGCTGTACAAACTGTGGCCATCCAACCTGCTTTAATAGGCCAACAGTGTGCCATTCCTATGCTGCCCAAACCACCCACTCAGCAAGCAGCTATCTTCCATTCCACTGTGAGTCCTAGGACGCTCAATGGTCAGCCTCCCCTGTTAAATCCCAGCAAAGTCAAACAGCTGCAGCTAACAGCCGTCAACCTCCATTTTCAGCCTCCGCCAAACCAAGTAAGACAGGTTCAAACATATTTCTGACTACTTTTACAGAATCATTAATTTAGTCTTCCTTTCTAAGTTTTCTGTTTTGATGCTGAATTCCAGACTGCAGTGACGACACAAGATGATGCTGATAAAGCCAATACTGTTCCTCCTGCAGTAAGAGATGGCTGTCTTGGTCAAAATGAGCAGCAGCTGCTATCTCAACCAACACAAGAGCCAACCGGGAATGAACAATGCATGTATGATCACAGCCAGCTTAAAGGGAACACAGAAGGTAGTCCCATTTCCTCAGTTACTGCCCAGTACTAGGAATTTTACTTGAAAATGATTCATTGACGATGGAATTTTCATATTAAGGCTGGATTCTCATCCGTTTCTCACTGTCTGTGGTGGGAGGCATGTAAAAGAACCATTGCTGCTTTTTGTAAAGAGTCGGCTGTATAGCCATCAGCGTGTTTCTGCCCTGCGATGGCCTGGCGAGCTGTCCAGGGTGTACTCTGGCCTCACCCAGAGTTGGCTGAGATGGGCGCCAGCCTCCCCGCGACCCTAACTAGAATTAAGCGGTTCAGAAAATGAATGGATTCTCATCAGCGCCCGCACTCAGAAAGTGACGCCACTATTTTTAAATGTTTTTTTTTAAAAACCACACTCAGAACCTCAGACAACGCCTCAGACAACGTAAAATGACACAGAGGACCATTCTGTGTTACATACTGTGATTGTGATTAGATTGTTTTTTTGGTCGGTTTTAGGAACTGCAAGGCTGATGTTATATAGACAGTTGTTCAGCGTTTCAGGGTTTAATACATTAAAATACCGGTCATCTTGTGTGTATTGTATTGTATCAGTCACTCTACCTACATTTAGCTTTGAAAGCTTTTGGGCTTCGACAGTCACCTCATTTCTCTATTAAAAAAACAAACAAACAAACAAACAAACAAACAAAAAACATGTGCCACATTTAAGTTCTGATGAGAAACCGGGAATTTTTTCAATCCAGCCTAAATTAGATTTTGGCAATTTCTGACGCATACCACAAAGTCCTGAAAAATAGTCTGATTTAAAAACAAACAAACAAACAAACAACCCAGACTAAAATCAAATCACTGCCAGGCTTGGTCTAAATGGCCAGGAGGCACAGTGGCTGCTGTGTCACTGCCATCTGTAGGCTTGCCATGAGAAACAAAAAGCCCTCCCTGCTCCGTCTCTCCTCTCAAGTGGAAGAGTAGATCTGTCACACCCCAATGTCTATTGTCCAGTCTAGGCACTTGCTAGAATGTGACAGCTTTTGCCATAATTAGGGTGAGGGGCGCAGCTTTGTTACTCTCAGTGGGCTCTGGGAATAAAGGTGGACGCACTTTATCTGTCTGGCAGGTGTGGCTGAGGCCTGTGTATTCAGACATTCAATTATGAATGATGAGTAATTGCCCTTTTATGAAAGCAAAGAGTCCTAATTGTTTTAGGACGTAGTCTGGAAAGGCTGTTTTTGTGCACTATGGCAAAAGATTAATATCAATAATGGTGTCAAGCTGGCCAGCATGTGTCGGGGAAGCAGTGTTTGAAATATGGATGCGTGTCTTTAATGCATTATTATTGTTATGTGAATACTGTTGCATTTCCTGTATACACAAGTGTGTATAAGATTTGTGTGTACAAGATTCAAGCCTGGGTACAGGGGGATCAAGTTCAAGTTTATTGAAGATAAGATGCAGAAAATGGCTTCATTGTGGCAACAAAAACTTTAATCTCTATCAGGGCTTTATAACAAAATGTATTTCTAGATGTCAGAACAAAGCAATAACAAGAAAATACAAACGCAGTGTAAACCTTTAGCTCACTAAATGTTAAAGTATGTCACGTCAACTCCCAAGCAATCAAGCTATGTTGTTTCCACTCCCACTTGCTGATTATGGGATTAGCTAGGCTTCCATATCTACCGGGATATTGGATTTCTATACATATACTGTGTCACTATTGCTTTCTCTTTTTGAATATGGAAGCCAAGACCCCTTATCAGAACAGTTGTTTTTGGTCTCTTATTAATTAAAGTGGACAATAGATTAGGCTATCTGATTTCTGAATTATCTGAACCTTTTAAGACTACCCTATTGTTTTCGGTGGAGAAACAGTTGGGTGCAACAGTGCAACCCCATTTGTCACCAACTGTAACAACATCTATATTACCATTTATATACACAGCAAAGGATTTACGAGGAAATAAAACGTGGATGTATTTTGCAGCTACATAGCAAACAATGTTGGAAATAAAAGAACGAAAATAAATGAAATTATTTATGCCTAGACCTGATCTGAGTTCAGGATTGGGGCAGTGCACCTCACACCTCAAGGGTTCCAAGTTCTCTCTTTTATCTTCGGTTTCCACGGCTTTAAAAAGCATGACAGTAGGCAAACTGTCGACACTAAATTGCCCTTGTAAATGGTATAAATGTGTATGTGCAGTGATAGGTTATAAAATATTGACCAGGATAAAGCAAATTTAATAGTGGAGAATTGATGGTTAGGTATGAAGACTTATGGTAGGTAGATTTTTGATTGTTTTCACTGCCATACACTCTATTCCTATTGAAAAATCTGTGAAAAGTGAAACACTAGATATTTTGTAGAAATCTGTCTAACCATCTATCTGTGGATAGATAGATAGATAGATAGATAGATAGATAGATAGATAGATAGATAGATGTAATTTTCTTATATTGAGACTTTTATCTTGATCTTATTCTTTACTTGTTATGGAGCAACTGTGTGCACACAATCTCCTCCGGGATCAATAAAGTATTCTCTCTCTCTCTCTCTCTCTCTCTCTCTCTCTCTCTCTCTCTCTCTCTCTCTCAGTGAAGGAGTGTTCTG
>JAOUQZ010000017.1:8545849-8559714 GCA_028564935.1 Neosilurus hyrtlii
GTTTATTCTATACATTCTGGACAGTCGTACTAAGCATTTCACTACATATTGTACTGTGTATAATTTGTATGTGACAAGTAAATTTGAATTTGAAAATATTCATTAACACATTGTTCATGTGCTCTCTTTAACACATGGTCAGGTACGGGTTAAGGGCTTTTACCTAACAACACGAAACTTCACAAGAGTGTACTACACAAGCTCTGATGTTACACATATTACTCACTCGCTAAACCGCTTAATCCTACCAAAATCGCGGTGCCACTGGTAGCTCAGCTGACGTTGGGCGAAGGCAGGGTACACCCTGAACAGCTTGCTAGACCATTGCAGGACCAACACACACAAACACACTCACACCTATTACTGTTACATATCAGTACCTATTACTCATTTAAACTGCAGTGTATAATTTGTCCATGAAACTAGAAATACTACACTGTGGAAAAACCATGTATAAACTCATCTATTTAAAAATCAGGTAAAATAGTGTCCTAAAGTGTGATGTCACACTATCATGACAGCAAAATTCTTGGTTCTAAACAAACCATATGTCATTGATTTCAATCTTTTCTTTAGTGTCTTTTCAACCGAAGAGCAAAAATCTAATCACAGCCACTTTAACTCAAATCAAATACAAAATGGTATCTATTCTTCAAAAGTTATACTCGGTGAGGTTCGGGCCACTACGAACTAGAACTGCGAGTAAACTCAATACGGTATAAAATAAGACCTACAAAGTCATAGTGGGTCACTAATCTTTAATCTAAAACATTACTATGCATGTTTTCCTTTGCTGATAAATATTCTGCTGTCTAGTGATTATACATGCATAAACAACTTGGAAATTAAATATATGTTTTGTCACTGCAGGTTTTCGTAGAAAATAACTTAAAGATAAAGAACAGAACACAAACCTCTGCACGAAAACGTCAAGCGCAGCCATTTCTAAAGGTGATTTGGTTTAGGAGTGTTCTTAAAAAATCCAATATGGTTTAAAACTTATAAAATGCCTGAGTCTTTCAGGAAGGTAACTATAACACCAGACAATAACAATCTTCTGAAATAAAGTTGTGCATTTACTTTGGCCTTCTCGAAGTCCAGATCTTTGCCGATGGTCGTAAGGAGCCTACAGAGGCACTCGAGACTTTCCTCGTCGTGGTTCTTCAGCAGTTTCACCACGCAGTCATGCATGATGGCCTCGGTCAACATGCGCAGCTTAAACAGCTCCCCGATGAACTTGATGTTACCAATAGATCTTCTGCGAGCTTTGTCCTTAGCCTCCTCCAGCTCCTCCTGTAACCTCTCACGCTCAGTGGTCTTAAAAATAAATAAATAAATAACTTTTTGAAAAGGGTAGGAAGAAATTAAGCCACTTCATTATAGCCAATCCATGAGCTGGGGGAATAAAAATATTCCACATAAACACGAGAGAAATTCTGCAGAGGGACTGGTTCGAGCCTGATAACAGATTATCTACTTGAGGCATCATCTGCAATTTCAGCAAGTTTTTTTTAAATCTGCGAGATATGTAAATTGAAAAATGAAGAGAAACCTCTTGAAAGGAATGGTGCTTACTGAGGCAGCTGCTTCCAGCTCTCGCTGCTTCTTTTCAAAGACATCGTCGTTCACTTTGTCCTTCTCAAACTCTTTCTGACAGCGGTTTAGCAGCAGCTTGCGGAAATTCACAGTGCTAGTGGGCTTGTCAGCCATGGGTACTTTTAACTTAAAAATCAATAAAAATAAATAAACAGGTATATAAATCACAACCAAGACAGAATGCACAACAAACCGGACAAATTATCATTATTAAAGTACTGATGGTTTGGTATTAATATACAGTAAAATAGCAATAATAAGGTGGTGTAGTGTGTTACTTACCGTAGCTAGACAGCTACACATATTGCCATACGCCACAGAGAAGCTGGGCTCATCAATGGCTTTCTCAAAAACCAGGTCGATGACACCTTTAAGGCGCTCCTCAGTGTCAATGGTGAGGTCTGCCACCTGCTTCATCAGCTGACTAAACATCTGTGGCGTCAGTTTATTAAGGATACTGCGCACCCTCCGGAAAAGCTCCTGAAAAATACATGTACAAGTCAACACGACTGTTTCCAAGGCAATATCATGATCCCATAGATCAATTTATTTAACACGTAGTGAGTGTAAAATAGGTTTCTGTTACACACAGCATGCACCTGCAGGGTAAAGACTGAGTATATGCTGTCAAATATATACTGTAAGAACAGGGTCTGTGCTCCCGAGTGGTGCATCGACAAGGTGCGTGACTATCAACCTAAAGATTGCAAGTTTGACTCCAGGTTGATGCCGCAGCTATCCACGGCTGGGAGTCTATGGTAAGTGGTCGAGCTCTCATTGGAGGGAGAATGGCATACACTTCCCTGTCACGCACAGCGATCACCAACCAGTCCATGGGTGTCTGTGAACTCATTCATACAAAAGGGACGGACATCGCTTTCCCTCTGAGGAATGTCACAGGGGGGCATACTTGCGGCCCTCCCTGGTTGCTGGTGAACGTATGTGATAAGGAACACTTGATGGGTGGGAATTGGATACAACTAAATTTAAGGGAGCAAAAAAAAAAAAAATTATAAGAAAATAACAGCATCATGTCACACAATGAGAACCTTTTATACATGTAATTGAGGCGCATGTTTTTGACTCAGTTGCACTAAAAAAAGAAAATCCAGAATGCTGTGTTTTTATATGTAAAGCAAGGGCTACACAGGCTCCGCTTCCCTTTCGGAATAATAAACAAAAGACGACACAGAAAAAACAAATTTACAGGGATTAATTAAAAACCGAGTGAATTCTCACTGAATGCATTTCTGAAATGTTTAAACTTGTATATGTTCAGCAGTATGAACGGCTCAGAGCACTTCAGTGTAACTAGTGTTTGCAGTATGAGACTGGCCATTATAATGCGCTTCACCACTGTACTGCTTCAGGCATAACGCACTGACATTAACACAATGTTGTGACACTAGGTTTCCGAGTAAGAGCAGAAGGTTGCTGCGATGTGTAGTTACATTTTTGTAGAAGTGTACGTTTGGCAATGTTGTATGGTCCATTTAGGGCAGGCAGCCCCCACTGTGCGGATTTGATAAATAAAAATAAATTGATCTTAATGTGCGTACCTGAGTTTTCTGGGTCTCGGGGTCATCTGCTGGGTTTTCTCTCTTCATACCAGGTTTCCAGGCATTCTCAGCCTTCTTCAGCTGGACCTCATCATTCACAGACACATTCATGATGATCTTGCGGGGAGGTGGCCGTCTCAGACTTACATTCAGTAGCTAAAAAGAGCAAATATGACAATTATGGTGATGCCGCATTTTATCATGATCTAATACTCTGTTTTTAGGGAAAAAAGTTGTAATAAATGTACTATCGTAGTATCGGAAATACTGTAAGACTGCCTGTTGTCTCCGTATTGTGCAAATTACAGACTCTACAAAATGATGAGATTGAGAAATGTGCAGTGGGAATATCTTTAAATTATCTTGCCAATGAGTAGAGTACGGTATGAGTGTATAGAAACCACAACTTGAAATGTGAATGGGGCTGTGAGTTGTGCTCATGATGGCTGCTCTTACACAAATTCCTGCCACATTTTTAACATCCATTTTAAGTCTGCGTTTGAAACACAACGTTTAAATGCAACGTTCAGGTAGACAGGAGTCATATATCTGTAAATAACTGCCTGGGTATGTTGCCAAGTTGGTCACAGACTGAACAAAATTTACTAGAAGGGCTCTGGTGACAGTTTGTCTAATAAAACTTGTACCCAATATACTACAAACACACACACACACCAAAATTAAACACTGGTACACAGGGTATTATTTGGGCATCTCACCACTATCACACCAGCTTCTCTCATGGAACACAGTTTGCTCTCTCAGGTCATGGTGACCATGTTATGCTACAGGCCCACATCTTAACAGTATCAAACTATCTTGGCAGTCAGTTACATTGTTATTAGGTATTAGCTGATTAGGTAAGATGCAGTCATCAACTAGAATTTATAATTGTTAAACTCAACATAATAGCACAGTACACTCACATATCAGTGTAAGAAAAAAGGGAAGGGTCGAGGAAAAATAAATAAATAAAACATAAAAAGACAACTCACCGGTGCTCCTCTTCCTGCAGGAATCAACCTACTAAAGTCTGCGAAGGCTGGGGTGAAGTCTGGGCCTCTGGCAATGAGCCCCCGTGGGTCTGGCCGTAGGGGCAACTTGTTTTGGTTTATCTATAAAAGCAGACGGACAAGAAACGATCTGTCAAACCCTCATCATCTGCTGAACCTCTTAATCCTATTTGAGTCGTTCAGCCGACACTGGGCATAGGCAGGGCACACCCTCAACTGGTCACCAGACCATTGCAAGGCCAACACGCACACACAGGCAATTTGGAACAGACAATTAGACTGATGTACATATTTTTAGACTATGGGAGAAAACCGGAGAACCCGGAAGAAACTCATGCAAGCACAAGGTGAACATGCAAACTCCGCACAGAAAGGCCTGAGTGCAGGACCTTCTTGCTGTGAGGCGGGCGTGGCAACCACTATGCCACCGTGCTGTCATGTCATTACACAATTTTACATTTTCGATACAGTTCAGGTCTTCTGAGGTTTACCTTGTCCAGTACCACATCAGATATGGGTGGAAGCCCCTCTGGCTTCTGCACACAGGCAGGCATGAACTGGAAGCCCAGCAGAAAGTCCCTATTGTATTGTCTCTTCCCATTCTTCAGCTCCAGCTCTGAAGGAGGAAGTGAGCAAAAGCAGAGGTTAAAAGTAGAGAAAAATATTTTTAAGTGCACTATTTAGAAGAAATGGTCCTCACTTTGAATTGTGTTGCTGCTGGGCTCTTCAAGTGCAGGTGTGAGGACTCCATCGCTGCTTTCAGCCTCAGAGCTGTGCTCAGGTCCGTTCTTCAGCGGCTCTGCTTCCTGTTCGCCGTTCTCTTCTACTGGTGTTTCCGCTGAAGCACGACGCTCTACAGTTACAGACGACAGGCTGGAATTCTCTACTGTAGCTTCTACAGCTGGCTCAGGCTTATTCTAAGAAACACACAAACACATACGCACACACTTCAGCATACACTATATGGACAAAAGTTTATGAACACTTAAACATTACACTCATGTTGTTGGACTCCAATTTTCATTCCTCTGCTCTTATAATTAATTTCTCTCTTCTGGGAAGGATGTCCACTAGATTTTGATTTTTGGCTGTGGGGATTTGTGATCATTCATCTACAAGAGCATTATTAACGCCAGGCACTGATGTTAGATGGGGACACCCGGGGCAGTTGGCTTTCTAGTTCATCTCAAATGTGTTCAGCCTCCGTACCTCTACTGGAGCTCAGTGAAAGCATATATCCAAATACACAGGTGACTCAAGAAGTACTCCAATGCTTTCAACCCATTCTCTACCTACATCATCTGTAGCTTGCATGTAATTACGACAAACAAGAACTAACATGTTCCCCTGTTCTGAGAAGTATGCAGAAAATTTGTTTATGTCAAACTTTATTACAATGAAAGCAAAAGGGCTGCTATGGGGAAGTTAAACAATTACATGAAACAGATTTCTTGCATAGCATTTCCTTAACTTGTCAAAAGTTATTCGCAAATTCAAGTCTGAAGAGACAATTATTTATTATTACTGAAGGACAGATTTGGGGTTTTGAGTTACAAAGTCAGCATTGCTTAACATAAACACAAAAAATGCCTTTGTTTCTGGTCTTATGTAATAAATAATTTCACTTTAATGTTCCAAAGTTTGAAAATGTGATGGTGCAGATCACTATATAATAATAAACTAAATAATAATTTTAGACATATAGGAAAGTTAATTTCTATAAATTACTATGGCTCTAAGAAAAGAGAGGACTGATTTCCCCCCAAAATAAAAATAAATAAATGAATGAATGAATGAATAAATAAATAAATAAACAAACAAATAAATAAATTAAAAAATAAAATTAAATTAAAAAAACAAAAAACCAACTCCATGACATGCAATAACTACAGATATCTCACTCAATCACTTGCCGAACTGATTACTCCTGCTATTGTGGTCACGGGAAGGATCGAACTCGCACTTAGCAAAGGCAGAGAACACCCAGAACAGCTCGCTAGACCATCAAAGGGCAACAGACACACACCTATTCAAACTCAGGGTCAATTTGGGACAGCCGGTTCGCCTAATGTGTATGTCTTTGGACTGTAGGAGGAAACTGAAGAAACCTGGAGAAAACCCAAGCAAGCATGGGGAGAACATGCAAACTCCACATAGAAACACCCGGGCCCAGAACTCAAACCCAGGTCCTTCTTGCTGTGAAACAGCTGTGCTAACCACTACACACCAAAAAAGATATCTAGCTGTTAAAATTATACAATATCGACATTCTTAATTAAAGCATGTCAGAGATTTCTGCAGCATTACTGTAATTTAGTCAATAAAATTCTACAATACATATCGAAATGTCAACAATGAATCCAAAACTCACCTCTCTGTCAGGACACTGGGCCTGCACTACAGAAGCATCCTCTTTTGGCTTTTTCCAGGTCTTTGGTACACTAGGTGAAACTGCCGAAACAAAACAGATAAACGCCCACAGTGTAAGCCTTCACACTTACACCCTATTACAATATCTCCTGAATTTGTTATGTACCTTGACTTGAACTCTGTCTAAGGTTGAATTGTACAGTAGGCTCCACTTTCTCTTCAAACGTGACCTCTGCCTCCTTTCCAGCATCCTTGAGTTCTGGCCCAGTTGAGGCTGTCTCGGGTGGACCTGCCTCTACAGGAGCCTGGCCTGGGTGAGTGAGACCTGGAGGAGGTGCAGGAACTGCGCTAACAGTGGCAACAGCAGCAGCAATTGTGGTGGGAAGGGAAGGGCTTATAGTGCCTGAAGAAATGACTTCGGGAGATGGAGGACTTGGAGCTTTCAGATCCGAACCATAAGTCTCTAGGATTGTAGTGGGCTGTGTGGATGATTGGGGTAGAGGCAGAAAATCGGAGTCATCATGAGGAGGAGCAGTGTCTGTTTCAGCCAACCCATTGACAGCTTTTCCATCCTGTACTGCAGATGCTGGCACCTCAGGTGGCACTTGCTCAGGCTCTGGTTTGTCTGGCTCTGGAGTGACAGCTTGTGTAGGACTGGGTTCTGTAGGAGGCGTTGGCTTTTCTGCTGCATCCATCACTGAAATGGGCTGAGAAGGGCTGGGAGAGGGAACTGAGTCTGGAACTACACTCGGGGCCACTTCTGGGTCTGAGGGAGGAAGCTCTGATTTCTCTGGAGAATGTGGGTCAGGGGCAGGGCTGCTGGGCTCTCGTCTTTGTACAGGTGGATCTACAGCACGCAGTCCTGGTGATGAAGATATTAGTACAGCATTCTCAAGCTTTGGCTTGTCATCTGAGAGAGAGAGAGAGAGAGAGAGAGAGAGAGAGAGAGAGACAGAGACAGAGAGAGAGAGACAGAGACAGATAGAAAGAGAAAGAAAGAAAGACAGAGAGGGAGAGAGAAATAGGGGCAGAGAGAGAGAGAGAGAGAGAGAGAGAGACACACACACACAGAGTGAGAGAGACAAAGAGACACACAGAGTAAGAGAGACAAAGAGACACACAGAGTGAGAGAGACAAAGAGACACAGAAAGAGACAAAGAGACACAGAGAGACAAAGAGACACAGAGAGAGAAACACAGACAGAGAGAAAGAGAGACAGAGAGAGACACACAAACACGCAGAGAGAAAGAGACAGAGAAATAAATAACAGAACATACAATGTTTATTAAAAAAAGTGTCAAGAAACAAAACTAGGTTTAAAAAGGTTAACTGTATTATTATTGATATTGTTGTTATGTAACAGCAGGATGTATGAATATATAATGGTGCTTGAAAGTTTGTGAATGCTTTAGAAGTTTGTATTTTTTGCATAAATATAATCAATTTTATTCAACGGAAACCCACCAGCATTCCAGAGTTGAAGCTGTTTTGTACAGAGGAATGAGCAAAATTTTCTCAAAGCTGATGTCAGGACTCAACACTACCCAAAAAAGTTTAGTTGCAGTAATTGCAACACGAGGGGGTCAGACCAGATACTGAAAGCAAACTCAAATATGCAACATTGGATCCTTTAGCTCAATAAATAAATGACAGGGAATAATATTTTTGTCTTATTTAACTGGGATCTCTTCTTTTTTTACATTTTAGGTCATATTTATGCAGAATGGGTTCACAAACATTCAAGCACCACCATATATATGTATGATGTATGAAATGTGTATGAGAATGACAATCATTAGATCAGCAAAAAAAAGAAGAAGAAAAATAGGCAGGGAAGTGCAAGATGTCTCTTCATTTGCAAGATGAATGGTCATGCATGTGAGGGGTAAAAGGAACTGCAGGAAGGGACTGACCTGGTTTCAAGTTGACAGGAGCAGGGAGAACCTGGGCACTGTCCACATTATAGACGACATGCCCATGCTCCACTACCTGGTTCAGCTGCTGGGATTTGAGGTAGAAAATGTGAGGATAATGAGGGTGTGGACATAAAAACTAGCAAAAGAGAAATAGAAAGAAGGGAAACGAGATTGCACATACATGTGAAAGACGTAGCAAAAAAGGGGAAAATAGAAATATGGGCAAATAAGACAGTGGAGGCAAAAGCAGCATAAATAGAGAAGTGAGTAGAAAAAGAGTTGCAGAGAAAAGGAAAAATGAAGGAACAAAGCCACAGGAAGGTAAAAGCAAGACGCAAGCACCAGGTATAAATTGGGAAAAGGTGAAGTAGACGTGGGGGGGTGACCAGACAAAGACACCACACTCAAACGTGGGGAGGGTTGAGGGATTAGACAAACAGACAAGAAAAATGGGAAAAGAGAGGAGAGACGAACACTGTTAACATTTAGGGAGAGAAGACACAAAGTAAGAGTAACAACACAATCGTGTGTGTTCCCTTTACAGAGAGAGAGGCTTCCACCAAGTGGCGCTTATTCTAAGCTTGCGCTGCATCATTACTACACAGCACTTGAGCTATCTCTGTATAGAGAACAGCATGGGAAATCAGAATGAGACACACAGCTGTGAGGCAGAGCTAAGATGAAGGCAGATGAAAGAACAGATAAGGCAAATCAAATGTCTAACAAATCCATAACCGTACTTAAGAGCATGGCCACATTTACTGGAAAATGAACAAAGCTGGTCACAGATAAAATGCACCAAAGCACTCGGTTTCACTATGTGTAGCTAAGTATCGGAAGTTATCAGCTACTATTTGGCCTTTCGAGTAAATAAAGGACACCAATCAGCAAGTGTACTGGCCCCCTAATATATGCAGTAATAAACCATTAGTGCTTTATAATAGTGATGACTATTATCAGGGCAAAAGAGCTAGGGCATTCATTCTTCATTTCCGCATGTGTGTGTGACGGGATATGTTTGTTACCTGTGGAGGAGTAGGGGTGGAGGAAGGCCGTCCCACTGGCGGAGTGGGGTTCCGACTCCCACCCACTCCTGACATGATCTCCTCTGTGATGTCCCTGCCGCCCTGGTTAGGGTCTCGGATACGGATCTTAATTGTAAATAAATAGCATGGAGTCAAACAGGAACAAACTCATTACACAGTGAATGCATCAGTGCTGTAGTAATGAATAATCACACGCACCGTTTTCTTCTCCCTCTTGGCGGGTGGAGGTTGCTGTGGTGTAGGCACTATTATGGAATGAGGTGAGGGGAAGATGGGCTGACTAGGATAGTAAGGATTCCCCGTAGCTAATAGCAATAAAAAAAACAGCATCCAATTCTGTTAGAGACAAACATGCTAACTGTTCAGGTTAACAGCCAAACAGAAGAACACAGGATGAAATTACCATACGCTGGAGGAAACTCCCCAGGTCCGGTGAAGAAGGTACTGGATCCTGTAGGTTGGACCGAGTACTGCTGAGGAGGTGCCACATATGGAGGAGCACTATGGCGATACTGTAACGGATACAGAAAAGAGCACATATTAGCATGGAACAAGAATGCCTCCTATTGGGTTTTTAAAAGTTGATGTAAACAACGTTTGGTACGTATTGCAGTATTAATCTAAAAGGGACACTGTCACTGATACATAACATCTTCATACACGCATAACACCTAACCTTCCCCATCTCAATACCCACCCCATACCCTCACACTCCAACACCATTTCCACTCTATCCTTGCATGACCCACACATATCGGTACAGTAAGTCTCACCCTACAATTGACTTGCGCAATAACTCAAATGTATATTTCAAATAAATGTTCGAGATTCTACATCACTGTATTTTGTCATAACTATAACACACTGCGTATTAAGGCACCCGTGCTAAATAATCTTTATTATTTTGTTCGGCCATAACACCACTGATAAAATATTTTGTTTCCAACATAAACGCAATATTACAGCAATGTTGTGAGTTACAATGTCTTTACATATGGTTGGATATCATGTACACAACCGCATTTATTTATTAACCTACGGTATTTATATACTTGAGGAAAATTAAGAAAAGTAAGCTTTGCTAAAAGGCCATATCAAGTAACATGGTGCCCCCTCTTTGAACCTTTTAATGCTCATATTTTACCCCCAACTGCAAAGTCATTTCTCTTTGTTGAACACGTCTGTGTGAGACCTGGGATATGTAGTATGGGCCAGCCTGGGGAGAAGGGAAGGGCATCGGCATGGACATCATGATGGGCGGGGATGAATATACAGTGGCATTTGGGGCCTGAGAGGGCGGTCGAAGTGAGGAGCTGTTGCTTGGAATGGTGGGCCGTGGAGGCTGCATCGGAGTCCTCTGGAAAAACTGGGAGACATAAATGCAAAAGGAAGAGTCAGGTACATGTACACACACACACACACACACACACACACACACACACACACACACACACACACACACACACACACACCCATGAACAAAGAACAAACTATGAATTACAAGAATTTGCTGCACCTAATGATGGGTTCATTTACATGTTGTGGACAACAGGGAAAACGACCATCTGAAAATGTGCTGGGAGACAATGATCAGGTTTTAACTTTTTCAGAAGGTGCTATTCAGTAAGACATGCAAGATACAAAATGGGTGGGGGAGAATCGGATATTCTAACTTTCATGCACTAAAACTTAGAGTGGCAATTAAACTAGCATGAGGTGAACAAAACCAAACTTGGATGTGTTTGCACAGACCCATGTTACAAACATGAGAGGTAAGAACCTTCACCTTCACTGTACAGCTTTTTCAGGTTCATTCTACTGATAAGTACAAGTACGGTCGTGAATGTCCCTTTAAACAGCAGGAAATGTGACTCTGGGTAAAAGGACCATTTCTATATTATTTTTCTGAACGGTAGTGTTAATAGAGTTCCCTCTATTTTCAATGTCAGACTCACTCTTAGGTCAGAGGGAAAAATTAACAGTTGGTGAGTAAAGACTAGGTTTGACTGATTTTGTTATGTATGTATGGAAAGTGTTCCAAGAACTGCAAGAACATACTGGTCTCACACTGCAATTGGCCCATTTCAGCAAATCAGATGTCTTTCAATCCAATTACAAAAGTTAAGTGGAAACATTACTCAAAAAGAGCCTAATGTAATGCTTCCAACCAAGAAAATTAAACAGGCAATTATGCCATTTGAATGCGTTTTGAATGTAGACAGGAAGGGTTAATGGAGAAGCCATAACATGTCTAAAATGACTGAAGCACTGGAGACTAGAGGAGAAAGAGAGAAGAAAAAAAAAAAAATGCTAGGGCTGCAACTGTTCACTTTGGTATTTAAATGTAATGCAGGATAGTGTTCATATTATTGTAAATATTTCTTACTATTATACTAATTATTTAAAAAAAGAATAAAATCTATAAAAACTAATCACTTAATAGTAAAAATAATTATAATTATTTTTGTTTAAACAATACATTTCTTTACATTTCATATCAGAGCAGCTAAGCAAAATTCACACTCCAGAAATTCTCTGCTGCGAGTTGTTAGTAAAAAACAACAAATAAATAATTAAAGTAATATAATGATACCAATCATAATAAATAAAGACAACCTATTTTACATTACAATTATTAAGACATAAGTATGGATTATCACATTTCTTGATAATTGAAACAGAGTTTTTGATAGACTTGTTCAATACCCAGAATATCTGTAATTTACATGCTTAGGCACGGTAATGAACTTTTGTGGCACAAATAAAAACAACAGAGAAAAAAATTATAATAAGAGTTGTTGGGGTATTATTTGCCAAATTATCACACATTCTATTATGGATTATTTACTTTATTAACTTTTTTTAATTCACAGGCCTTCAATGTGGTGAACCTTAGTATCACATGTGCTAAAACAAAAACTGATTTTCCCTTTTTTTCAAGTACAACAGGAAACTGTCTGTTATTTCATCTTTTTATAGCAGCAGCTATTTCCATTACATCAGAAATATTTCCTTTTCAGGTGCGTACTTAAGCAGGTTGGCTAGATTTGCCAGGCTAGTTCTCAGTTCAATAAAACAGTGATTCTCAAAGTAGGGTTGAACCTCCATAGTTAACCTCCACTAATCTGTGAAACATGTCATCATGTATTTTATATATATATATATATAACACAAATTAGTTTGCCATTTTTACAGAAATTTAATGATCTCATCTCCTGGACATTTGTTGCAGCCCTATAAAACAGCTTCCTCTGGGGGCAGGAAAAAGGGAAGAGCACAGTTGCAGTGCACAGAGAAGTAGAGAAGATAACTAAGCTTCACTGAGGAATAAGGACTTCATGCCATGCATTTCTTTAAGACTGCAAATTTACCTGAATGGGTCTGAATCCTCCCTTGAACATTGAAGCAGGAAAAAGAGAAAGTCTAATGGGACTGTGCACTATTCAGTATGGAGGGACAGAGAGACTAGGACACTCACACACATACAAAAGAGCTATCAGTAGCATTAAGAGCATGCAAAGAGTCGGCAATCCGATCGGCTCTGCTTTCAGGAGAAAGGCTTCTTTTTGTTCTGGGACCAGGCAGAGTGCTGTTAAGGAAGCTGTGCGTCGTCATCATCCCCATAATGCCTGAGCAAATGTGCTCCACTAACCCCCATTCAGAATAAACACTGTCATCTAAGCAAGCTACTTCCTGGTTGAAACTTCTCCAAATGAAGTGAGAAAGTGCAAAGTACAGACATGGACACTTCATTTCTGCAAGTGGGGCAAATACACTGAGGTGATATGTTTCCGTATCTAAAAATCCCACCACAATTCACTGGAACATCAACACAAAGAAAACAAATGTACTAAAACAGAAGCCAGCTATCATACAGAAATTATTATTTCAGTATTCTGCTTGACCAGTCTCCTTAATGAGTAACTGATTAAACTATGTTGCCCTTCTCAAAAAAAAATTAATAAATAAAAGGCAAAAAGTAAACTTCACTGCAGGAAAGAAAAACCCGTAAACCTACAGCATGTTGCTCTTGATTTCACAGTGCAGTCAGGCAGCCAACACACAAACCACAACCTCCATCATCAATACCACACGTTACAGCCCCAAGGGTGGGCAAATTCTTAATTCTTAAACCAACACAGAAGACAAACAGCAACACCAATATGCTCCACGGTCCCCTGTCATGATTCCCAGGAATACAAATAATTACACTAAAGAGTGGCAGCTACCGTGTTTCCCCGATAATAAGACACTGTCTTATTTTTTTTTCGGTTCAAAAAACACCATATTGCTTATTTTCGGGGTAGGTTTTATTTTAATTAACATTAACAGCAATTTCAATAAACAGGTAAGTGATTCCTCCAC
>JAOUQZ010000017.1:8560497-8584467 GCA_028564935.1 Neosilurus hyrtlii
GTAGAGGAAGGAAGAGAGAGAGAGAGAGAGAGAGAGAGAGAGAGAGAGAGAGAGAGAGAGAGAGAGAGGGAGGGAGAGAGAGAGAAGAAAGATAAAAACACACTGACAAAATTTACAATCACAAGCTGTAAGAAGCAGGTAGTTCCTAATAGCCAAGCTGTCTGTGCTGAAGCCTAAAGCATGGCATGCTTTCACTCGCATCACAACACTGTGACTAACTGTGCTGTTAGCATTAGCAACAGGCTAAAGTAGTCAGAAAAGATCTTTGGTATTCAGACATGGTCAGTACTTTAAGAAACGTAACCGTTGCTGGAACGGATATACTTACCGGCCGGCTTTGAGGCGGGACGTTCATTGGTGGTGTCTGTGCTGAGAAGACCAGCGGGGCTGCAGCAGCATTCTGACCCGCCGTGTATGGCGACTGCAGCGTCACAGGGTTCCAAGATGAAGGCCGCAGACGAGAAAAGAAGCACAGGACAACAGAGTGGTTAGAAAACAGAGATAAACCAGTTTCTGTGAGAATTGAGACAGCAGAACACGTCTGCTCTGTTTTTGTGCAAGCGTCTGTGTATACAGGTGATGGAGCAAGAATGCCCACTCCCTGCATCTGAGTACACTGCGGTCTGCTGACACTGACAAATCTGCCATCTCCTCAGTACTGCCTTCAGGAGAGAACGAGTGAGTGAGAGGCGCAGACAGTGGAGTCACAGGGCTCACAGATGGCAACGAGCAACAGAGGCAAGCTCTTCCTTCAGTCACTCCTCATCTCTCCATTCGGAGGTGTCTAAACATGATCAAAGTTTAGCCTCTGAAGCACGTAAACAGGACTTACTATTAATAGCAGAGGTTGCGGGTAGAGCTGTGCAGGCGTAGAGTGGAAATCCGAGCGCTCAGCTCAGAAGAGGAAGAAGCTCCAGAATAGCTGAGTCACCATGACTGAATTTCTATTTTAGAGACAATCAGCTGGGAGGACGGAGTATTTAGGCTTCAGTGTACGTGTACCAGAACGCAGTGTACATATAAACATCAGTAATAAGAATATGCAGCAGTAGTACATTGATCCAACATGATGCACAGCATGCACAGTTAAAAACTCAGTGCAAACATGTTAAATGCACTGAACCTTTGAGCTTAATAACGATTCAAGAACAATTCCTGCAATAAAACTCATTATTTAGTAACAACTGACCTCGTTCATCAATCTTTAGGTCAAGTTGGGTATAAATTTTTGTGTAAGCCAAGACAAAAAGAGAATTCCTGCCAGACAAAAAGTTTTAGAAAGGCTGATTTTACTTGTGTGTACGCGCAAGTTGATGAATGCTAATTATACTTAAATTATCATGCACGTGCACAGCTAATCCACATTTAGTCAACGCCCACAAAAAAAGTTCACGCACCCACAGCTGTAATGATAAGCAGTTATATTATCATCAGTTTAACAACCCTTTAAATAGGCCAAAAAGTTCTGGTTAGACATTAACTAAGTGAGGTGACAAGAAAATGATCGGTGGAGCGAACACACGCGTTTCACACTGACCTTTCATGTGTTATGGGTACTCGGACACATGCATACTCCAACTAGAAGATGAAGTTGATCTAGTAATGATCTAATTAGATCCTGGCGTTAGACCTATTGGAAAGTTCCTGTCTATGTAAATGTAATGACTACTGTAATATTGCTTCAGTACAACATCCGTAATCTCTTAAATACCTAGTAATAACCGTGCACTCGTGGACTGCCAACGGACAAAGTGTGTGTGTGTGTGGGGTGCGATCCAAGTTGTGTCAATTAAAATTTATTGTTTAAACATCTTGTTAATTTTGCCTCATACCGGTCTAATCAACTCCGCTCTTATCCTGTTATACAACATGTATACACGTTACCCAACATCCTTTGCCTGCATGCACAACTTGGCGATAGTGCACTGTAATTTAACACACATTACACTGATCCCTGAGGTCCGGTTCTAATAAAGTACCACACAATGTTAAAAGAAGACACTGTAGCAAACAGAACCAACTCAGACGCTGAGACACTGCTGGAGTTCTTAGCTGAATGACTGGTTTATTCCTAGGATTGTGTTGGATTGGTTTCTTTAAAAATCCTCCACACATTTTTCATGAATGCCATCAATACAGATCAACTAGAGTAGAGGTGTTTTAAAGTCAATGATTATCACATATTCTTTGTATCAACTATTACCATGAAATGCAATTCATCATCCATCCACTAGGTGGAGCCAACTTATTTCAAGTAAACAGCTAGTTATTCATGACTTGTTACTATCAAGCACTGTCAGAAAAGGAACGCATAAACGAATCATTTTGCCCTGCAGACTCCATGGTCGCCCTTTTTGAATAGATGTTGAGTGACAAGACCTTTGTATGACACGCCTTTACGTAGCCGCAATATTACCACAGACTAAAATCCACTGTTACAATAAGATGGGTGTTGAATGTTGGGTATCATCTTGTTCCAACAAGCGAAATAGTTGCATGAGAAATGTTATTCCTTGTACTTTAGAGATACTATTTTATCTACAGAATAACTGCATTCTTGATAATTTATTCTCTTTTCCAGAATTAAAAAAATCTAGTTCAAAAAGTTCAAATATTTGTTTAATTTTATTTATATCATGGTGTTTTACCAGCACGTATAAAAAAATATGGCTCACAATAAAGCGCAAAAGGAAGCAAAATTGCTCAGTCCTGCAGCTTGTTTACATGTATAAAGCCTAGTCAAGTGTAACCAGTCTATGGTAGTGATAGCGGCAACTTCGGCACGTTCTGAATACACACAATACACCCCACGCCGGTCTTGTGTTCGGTCTATGGTTTGACACCCCTTATCTAGAGTGTAACTGAAATACTCGAGGCATTAAACCAGACAGTGTATGCTTATATAAACATGTGGTAACTCAGAATAAAACAAAATCATTTAAATTTCAAAATCAGTATCTCTTGGGAAAATAGTCCTAAAAACAACTTATGAATAAATTCATTCATATCCAAGATGATAAATGAGGCATAATGGGTATAATACAGACATTAATCCTGCTAGATTTACTCTTCACCACCGTACGTACAAAATAAAATGACAGGAGGCTTGTGATTGTGCTAATATTAGAGGAGAATCAAGACAAAAATAGGTTTCACTAACTTCTGAATCACACTGTGATTACTAATTTTAACAAACAGAGATTTTAAACGATGGCTTTCTCTGAGGGAACACCTGTGACTCATCAGATCGGGAGCATCTGAGCATGCGCGATGGAAATTTCGGCAGCTTGTTTGTTTTATTACAACACTTGACTTTTAATGCAGCAAGCAGTGACAGGTTTATGGCAGCAAAACATCATTTGTACACAGCACACTTTATAATAAGTGGTGCAAATACACACACACACGCAGATACACACACACACACACACACACACACACACGCAGATACACACACACACACACACACACACACACACACACACACACACACACACACAGAGTCAGGCAGCTGCATGGGTGCACTCACCCCTCCTCCTGCCTCCCAGGCTTTAGGGTGGCCATACAGATGCGCAGTGGATACTGTGGAAACTGATACCTGAGAAAGGCCGGGCGAGGAGGCGTGGCCCGGTGGCGTGGCTGCAAGGTTCGGGTGTCCCTTGCTGATTTCATGAGCTGTGTAGGGAGGGCCAGAGGGTCTCTGCACCTGAAACACACCAAAGGGAAAAACATCAATTTAGAAAAAAGCTAAGAATTGTATCACACTGTCACACCACAACATCTTGTGCACTATCTGTTCCCATGTATGAAAACAACGCAAGTCATCATCATGAAGAGGAAATAAAACTAAACCACAGGAAAACTGAATCTATTATTAGTTAACTGATCTTGGGGTCATTCACCGATTATAGATATGCATGAAACAATACATGAAGCAAGACATATCCCAAAACAAGCTTCAGAAAACAATATTTTCATTTGTTTAATGACCCACAAGAGGATAACTTACATTAAAAATTTTACTTAGATGGTAAAATTTGCTGTTTTCAATTGAACTGCACCTTAACATGATTAAAGTTTTATCCTAATTTAATGCTAATTTTGCTCAAGAGTATGAATTAAAAATGCAGACAAGCAACCACTCACATTCATTATGAAACAGAAACTAATCTCTGCTTCAGTGATGTAGAATTGAATAAATTCACCGTTCCATGAGTAAATATCACGTCATACTAAAATTACATACCAGATCCTACGTTCAACAACAAGCAGGAGCTTTTTTAACAAGCAAAAACATTGCCAAAAATCTTAAAGGTCTGTTGTATGGGAACATTGCAGCTTCCTATGAAACTACAACATTAACTGGTAGAGAATGGGTTGTGTACAGAAACACTGCTGTATCAAAAATGCATTGTATCGAGACACTACCATAAAAATCCTACAGCCCTTGTGTTTCACTGCATCCATAATCCCGTCCAAACATCATGGCCCAGGCCAAAAATCGTTAACTGAAGTACAAGTTGCCTGAGCCTCAAATGAAGCTTATTGTGAATTATTTTTAGGACTCGGCCCATCATGGCACATTGTGCTAAACAGGTACCTGCACCATGGCCCTACATCCAAGGTTCTGCAGCATGAAGCTGGACTTGGAGAGGCACCAGTGAAACTGACAATGAAATTAACTTGGCTTCACTGGAAGATGCTGCCCCACAAACACCTAAAGCATGGTGCACTACTTTTACCTCCTGACCTACAGCTGTGTGTACATTTAAAATGTTGTGCTCAACCTCAATTGGACTGAAACACAAATAGCCTGAATGAAAAATGCAGTAGGTCATTCAGCCTGGTTGCTAACCAGCATGCAGCATTTGAAAACCATTCATTCCGGATACTTGAAGTTTTTCTGAAGATTATTTGAAAAATTACACAAATGTGCATCAAAATATGTCCGCATTCTTCCACAGCATAAACAGGGAAGTGATGTGTGATTACACGACAACAGTTAGTGAGGATCTGCTGGTTAAACTTGAAGTACTATACATTGATTGGCCAAATTTGAAGGCAAGAAGAGATGACTGGTTGAAATATCACCCTTGCAAGGTTATGCAGAATTGGAATTTTTTTGCAGAGTGAAATTTGGTTGTATTGGTGTGAATGGATGCAATGATGACATTGCGAACTCCTGGATGGATTATCTTTCGGCCTTTTGCTCAACAGTAATGTTATTTACCAAACTGCATGGAGCAAACACCAGTTTGAACAACTTAATCAGAAATTATTTGGAACAACACAAGGACAGAAACAGGACCCTGATATAACTTTAAAGTGTACCTGTGGTGAATTTGTATTACTAGCTCTTTAAAACAAATTCACATGACATGACATTTGCGGCTCCGTCAGGCAACATCAGTCCTTGCTTCTTGTCAAGTACTACTAGGTATGCACAGCGACATGCTTCCTTCTTCATTAACTGTTCAAGCCGTGGTAATGACTCAAATTCACTGCTTGGTCCCATTGGCTGGGCTGCGTGCAGCAGACACCAATCTAAGATAACACATTATTGGACAGTGCTGAGCTGTGTCTCCAGGACAGTAGCGGAGTGCAAAGCATATGTTGGCACAAACAACCAGCACGGAAATCACGAAAAATATAACATAACGTTGGCACGGGTCGTACTCTGAAAATATTTCCTTTTGGACGCAGTTCAGAAGTCTGCAAAGACCACTTCAACCCGACTTGCAATCAGCGTGACCTCCATGCAGAACTACTTGGCACGAAGCCCAAGCTACTGAATTCCTTCATAAAAAGTTAAAGCATGACAACAGACAGAGGGAGCACCTCACCAAAAGGAACTCATAAAAGATAAGAGCTGTTAGTATGAAGGGAGTTTCATCACCTAAAATGTTGCTCGCTGCTTGTTTACTTGTGCTGGACAATCCGACCCAAAGAGTTCACATCACTTCTGGGGGGAAAAATGGTTGTTCCACATTGGTTCAAGTCCTCGATAGTAATCCACGGGATAAAATTGCCAAGTATAGTAATTTTTATAGTAATTTATGTAAAAATAAGCTCTGTATCACTTAAACATATTACATTACACACTAATTAAGTGCAATGCAATACAATGCACTGTGTGCTGTAAGGATGACCAATACCGGTACTATTTAAAGTCCAAATCAGCACAAAAGCATCTAGTCTGTCCTTCCCGTCAGTATCCAGGTGATACCGAATGTCTTCTCTTAGCTGTTCTTCAGCCACGAGACACTCTCATGGTCTCCCACTGTCCAATCCTCAGCACTCCTGCCCTCTACTCTCTCACTTCTTCATTTCTCCTCTGCAAAATGTACTGAAAGATACTCTATTCAAAATGTGAAAGCACAGTTTAAAAAAAAGAAACAAAACCAAAACCAATGCAAGGCCTGGTCCAGGCTTCCTTCTAAACAGTCTCTTCGAAGCCTTTTCAAGGAACGGTTGTAAAGGCACTTCAGAAGCAGCTGGGAAGTCGCTCTCATGGGCAGCGTGTTCAACTCAAGGAATGCTGGGACATAATGGACCTGTTTGAGAAGTAGTTGTCCAGGACCGACAGTCATCAAGTCATTAATGTAATTCCATTTCCCAACAAAAACAGGAGGATTGAGCACATGTGCAGCTCTTCACTCAGCACTGGTCAGTCGTCACCAGAATGAGTCACAGTAGTGAGACGGCGAACGAGCGAGCTGTAGTACTGTAGTACTACTGCAACAGAGCCCACACTGGCTCAGAATAAAATCCTTATGAAAGTTCTTTCATGGTCACAGCATGCAAAAATCTTAATGAATGAACAAAGTTTGTGTGATTGCACACAGCACTAATGCATGTTTATATTAATCTGACCTGTAGTTCAAATATCTGCACCTTACATCTATTAAACCATACCAGAACATCCACAGAGATGACGCAGCCATGCCTGGTGTAATGAATATACACTCCCTAAGAGCACACTTCCATCCAAACAGGCTTTCAACACCCTCAGAGTATTGACGGTGCACTTTGGATAAGCCGGAGTAGATCACAAAGGTTTGCTCTTGAAATCTGATGCATCTGAACAGCCCGCCCACCACCACTGTAATTTACGCATCAAGGCATTTGAATGAATTGATGGTGGAATCTGGTGGGAGCGCCGACAACCTACTCACGCTCATAAGTAACAGGTCTGTGGGTTCTCTGTTGCTCAACTACCTCAATATTTCAATAAACAATTCCTATTTTCAGGTCAGTACAGGAAGAACATGCAAACTCCACAGAAAAGTACCCGAGCGCAGGACTCGAACCCAGGACCTTCTTGCTTTGTGGCGGACGTGCTAATCACTGTGCTACCTGGTTAGAATTCCCATTCCCTAAAATAATTTTGTATATTGGCACTATGCTCACATACAGAGCTGTCAGAACAGACAGCTTTGTAAATTATATTTGACATACTGTATTAAACTTTGACCCTGCATTTAACCCATCCAAAGTGAGCACACACACACGTAAACAATGAGCAAACACAGTCAAAGCATTACCACACATTGGGGTGCCTGGAGAGTAGTTGGGGGTTAGGTGCCTTGCTCAAAGGCAGTTCAGCCATGAAGGGGAAGGAAAGAAAGGTGCAGCTCACTTCCCTGCCACCACACATTTTACCTGCACATCGAACCAGCAACCTTTAAGTCTCAAACCCCCTTCTTTACCCACTAGGTCACAGTTCCCCCCCTTTAAAAAAATTTAATACATAAGAAAATAATTCAAACAAGTCCTCAGTTCAGCTGTTTCATGGTCAGGGTTGTCTTTTTAAAATTATACACGGGACCCCTTTAAGTAGGCACTTGCATACTTTTATGACTGTTTATTGTTGTATTGAGGAAGAATAGTCCCGGCTACACTAGTGAAATCTTTTCTCAATTACGATAAATAGTGTTACCAGAGGAAAATATAAGTACAGAATTAAATTCTCTCCACTGTTAAAAAAAAGAAAAAGAAA
Organism: Neosilurus hyrtlii; assembly: GCA_028564935.1. NCBI lineage: Eukaryota > Metazoa > Chordata > Actinopteri > Siluriformes > Plotosidae > Neosilurus > Neosilurus hyrtlii. Next base: position 8,568,497 of record JAOUQZ010000017.1, read on the forward strand.
AAAAGTGTTCGCTTTTACCTGATAGAATTCTGAATTTCACTCCTAATTAGTAACTAACTTTTATTTTTGAAGGGGAATTTTCATAAAATCTACAAAGATGTTTTACTGCTTGTACGCTGTTTATAATCTAAGTGGCTTTGTTGGGATCCTTTGTCCTTCAAAAATGTCTTCTCCAGAAAGTAGACATTACATGTGGGGACAGAAGTGCTTTTTTCAGATATTTATTGGTTTTTCTAAAGCAGCATAGTACTGTTTAGCTTGCTGAAAAAGATAATTGGGATTGGATGTGAAATGCTTTCTGTACAGAGTTCCACATCAGCTTGATGAACATGGCCATCAAAAATGTCTTCTCCAGAAAACCACAATGATTGTCACTGATGCTGTTGTTACTGCGGTTAATAATATATACAACTAATGCTGCATGAAACCTGCTCAGATAATGTGTTTAGTGAGCTTTTATTGTTAATGCTGTGAATTCTTTACAATTCTGATACACTACAAGCAGATGTACTTATTCTAGAGACCCTTTGTACCTGTTATATTTTCACCCAGAGTAATCAAGACACCATTAGACCTGAAGCTCTGATACTTCACACGAACTATTCTAGTCTCATAAGGTATTGACTGGTATCAAGAAACCACAAAAACTAGGAGTTTTATTTTTGAGCTACTGCAAACCCAAAAAGTCCACCCTGGTTGTGAAACAGCTGAGTTACTATATGTTTTGAAATCAGGTGTTTAAAATCACATAGTACTGCCCAGTTGAACCTTGGGAGGCAAGCTGCTATTCTTAGTCTGAGTGTTAACATCACATGTAATTTCCTAAACAGATGTTTTAGAGCAAGAATGGATAATTCAGAATTGCACTGCTAAGCTTAAAATAGCAGATCTTCAGAAGTGTGTGAATGCACATGGTGCCAAGGGAGATGCTCAATGTGCAATGTTCCATTAAACAACAATTTCCTAAGGCTGTGGTGTTGCAGGTTTATCACACATTTCTCTTTTCAACACCAACATTTTACTCTGTCTCTTGAAAACTGAGCAACGTAAAAATGACAAAAATATTATGTGAAAAAGTGACAAGCATCAAGAGTCACTTCAGGGAGAAAGGAGTTAATCATTTGGCTTGTATTTATCGGTTATCCATCAAACCATGCTATACGCCGATCAGTCAGCACCGTAGCCAGCAAGCCGCAATGAACTGTGTGTTCTGTCACCTTTCTATCTTTACCAGCTAAAGCAGTTTGTGTCCGTTTGTGGGATCAGACCAGACCTGTACACGGACCTGTCGACAGACGTATTTTACTAACTGATGTCAAAAGGGCCTCTTTTGCCAGATCAGTTTAGCATGAACTAGTTAAAAAAGTTTATTTTTTTTTTAAATCAACCCAAAAATACCCTGATTGTGAAACAGCCCAGACACTATGTTTCGAAATGAGGTTTTTAAATCATAGTTCTGCACAGTTGAACCTTGCGAGGCAAGTTGCTATTGTCTGAGTGTTAACATCATAAGTAATCTCCATAATTTCTTGTATACTACAGCTCTTTATATAATCATACATATACTTATAATATTATATATGGCTATAACAGCTCTTTTGTGGGTTCTGACAAGAGGTAGCCTTCACGCCACACATGCATTAATCAGCCACGGGGATCTAGGACACCCTTGCCAGCTCACTGGTTGGTAGGTTCTTGCCAGTTCATACTAGGAACACCCCATTAGACCTGCTATTTTGGAGATGAAGAGACCCATCCATTTATTCACCACAATGTCACTTATGGTCAAAATCCTGCTTCCGACGCATCAATTTCAAGACCTGACACCTCATTTTCTGCCTAATATTGTTAATAACGGCTGATCGGAGTACACGTCACTACTGCTATAATGTCAAAGTGCACAGTTACATACATTCAAAAGTTTAATATTATTATAACTTTGGGCTCTCATTTATTTCTTAGAGCTGTTCTTTTTCTGTTAAACAATATCACCATGAAGTCCATCTGTTTAAATGATACAGGCCATCTGCATTACATCTGTCACTGACCCCATCACACCTGTCGATAACATGACTGTGTTGATCAGAACAGCTCAGAGTACATCAGTTTCTCAGTTGCCGCTTACTGCGTCTCCACACGCATCTCGACTGACTTGTGATCGCATCTCACTTCCCTTGCTCTAAATGAAAGCAACACACACATCACTTCCATTTTTAAGTGCATTGTTTTCCTGCTTGTGATAGACAACAATGCCCCTTTCATACCTTTTAGTATCACATGGAAATGTACAGCAGAGGAAAACAACACCAGCGAATGAGAATATTATACATTACTCATAAATAAATAAACTGATTACTCACTCATTCATTTGCTGAACCGCTTAATCCTACTAGTGTCATGGGGAGGCTGGTGCCTATCTCAGCCAAGATTGGGAGAAGGCAGGTACGACTATGTACTTCCACCTATATATCGGGGTGTCGGTGGAGTAGGCGGACACTCGTTGTGACCGAGCCACAATAATGTAACCCTACAGAAAGAATGTGACGCCATGCGGCACTGACCACCTTCGAGGACAAATCACAATGCATATTAGGGACAGATTTGACCCGACTTACACGACAGTGCATGAATCCATCCACAGACGCATGTTAACCACACGTGAGAAGGTGCCAGATTTGTTTAGCATGAGCTAGCTCAGAAATCAAGCGTTTCAAAAACTACATGCACGATCAGCTTTCCTCAGTGTTCTGACACGTTTCTATCATAACCAGCATTAACAGTTTCAGCTGTTTGTGCCAGACGTACCAGCCTCCAATCCCAGCGTGCATCGGTGAGCAATTTTCCTTTCTTGGACCACCTCTGGAAGGTATTTACAACTGCATACATGGAACACCTCACAAGACCTGCCGCATGCTTTCTCTTTTTTCCTGCTTCCAATACATGAACTTTGAGGACTGACTTCCTGCCTAATACACCCCTCTCCTTGGCAGGTGCCACTGTAATGAGATAATAAGCAGTTATTGAATTCTCTGATGTGGAGTATTATTACCACTGAAAGGGTTTTATTACACAAAAACTAAATTCTATAATTGGTATATTATTCATTCAAAATATTTTCAAAAGCACAACGCAGCCAGTGTGTGTCAGACAGAAGTGCTACAAGCTTCTCCCTGCCTATGCTTCTGATTCATTTTAGACAAATTCCACCAAAATATGGAATTAAAATATTTGATGGTAAAGGTGTATTTTTCCCTCTATCAAAGCTAAATGCAAAATATTTAAAAAATTACAAAATATCTATGTGGAGGAACACTGACCAATCTTACAATAATCACTCAACTTATCTGATGTCAGTGATGAATAAATCGACACGTGGAAGAACACCAAGAATTAGCTGGTGTCTTTCCACCAATCAGAAACAAGAAAATACCTTGAATGAATAATAATAATCATCAATAATCAAATGTTATACACTTCACGTATCCCATGATCATACTACTTTTAATCTTCTGTGTAATTAGTGTAGATAAACAGACTGTTCGAATAAAGAATTATCCTCCCTTGCACTCCAACCGTGTTTATCGATGTTCTTGTTTTGTGTGATTCTCACCAAAACAGCCACCACGTTCTGCACTTCCGGTTATGTCTTTGTCAAGGGCACATTGGAGTTTACACAACACAAAATACGTAATCAAATGTATTCAAGACACACGGATTCAATGTGTGCCTTTCCCTGATTATATCAATTCCCTGAATTCACTTCAGCACAGACGGACTCAAATCAGAAGCATCCGAAGATTCACTGATGGAAATACAATGTAGCAGCGCTCAACTGCTCGTCTCATAAAGAATCTAAATACTTATATAAATGGGATATTGGTTGTGTATCTTTAATAAATTAACAATACACTCCAAAAGCCCGTCAAAGTGCTGCCGTTTTATTTAAGTGGACACAATAAAACGTGCTTTTATATATCAGATCTCAGGATACAGCCCGTCCGTCCTCTTATTTGATCGTCCAGTTAAATTCCTCCTAAGGCTTTCTTCACTTGACTCTCGGATTAGAATTCTCACCAATTCTATTCTCAACTTTTCCCTAACCATGAGCTTTAGGGTACCAAGTATACTTCAGTCACCGCAATCTCTGCACTGGGACACAAATTTGTCTGCAGTCCACGCTGCACTCAGACTGTGTGTCGGCAGGGGCTGTGCCTGTGTAAAACTAAATATGCCGGAATAAACCATGCAGTAGTATCAGAAATATGAAATTTGGGGAGTGGGGAGGGAAACAATATAAAGAAAGTATTTTTCCTTGTCTCTTCCAACATCAGCATTAAACATTAAGGAGGTGGTTCTTCTCTCAGGTTGCAAACCTGTATGCTGCTTGCACGCCTTTGTGTTCTTTGTTTTCTGTATTACTTTCAGACCACACGCTTCACCACTAAATCAAATCAGGCCCCTTAACCTTGCACAAGTGCTAAACACATCAAACCACGCCATATTCAACCGCAGCACTCGCTTACCAGAATAACATTCCTACACGGACTTCCATGAGTTCCGCAGAAATGGTGCACTGCATGTGCAGGTTGCCCCATGAAACACCTCCTCCCACCCACCCCACCGAGCACCGGCAGTCTTCCATATATGCTAAAGGACTCATTTAATTAATTAAAAACATTGTTAATGTGGACACCCTAAGAGCAATTTCATTTAAGAGGTACAGTGCTTATGTTCAGAAATGTGTCTTCATTCAGCGGAAAATCAAGTTAACTTTGGAGCTTATATATACTTTGGACTCTTACTCACATCAGAGCCAAATTAGAATAAAAGTTGTGCTGTTTTGTTTGCTCTTCTTTAATGAACAGCCTTGAAAGAGCTTAAACCTCACTACTGTTATTAGATCTTTTCTTTCTGAAACCATGTGATATGTGCTTAACATAAGAATGAGAATAACAGAAGCGTGTCACTCACACTGTAGACGGCAGCAACGCCAGGTTGTGCGGAGAAGATTCGCTCGTCCAGCGGCACTCTGGGGATCCTGTGGTGCAACGCATTAAGGAAAACTCTGGAGAAGTAATCATTTAAGGCTAAACACATCACCAAGGTGGAAGGACAAACAGCACACATGTAGACAACAGATAAAACAGAAGAAATGCATAGAAAACATTATTAAGATCATGACTTTTGAAAAAAATCTGGCTCAGTGTTTTCCCATTACTAGAAAACGGAACTCCTGTTTATAGAGAAATAGAAAAAAGTCATCAGCTCTTATTTGTGTGTGTGTATCTTTGTACTACTTTCCATTCTCACTCTGTGGTTGGGCACAGACAGTATGTTGTCAAGACATGCCTGTTCCTATTAGTATATAAACTAAGAGACTCTCCCCTCTGCGCTTTGAGGTACAGGAGAAAAGAAATGCCATGTAATCGTGCTAATCTTAAAGCATTTCAAAATTCCTTTCTGAACAATCACCTGTCAAAGTCAGGAAAAGTAACGGGTTCAGAAAACGAGCTAAAGTGCATCAACCCTTATACCTCCATATTAATAAATTTTATTCTGCATTACTGAACTCAACACATACTCTATTCACCTTAAAAGCAAGTGAACGACCCAAATCAAACAGGACAATGAGGTAAAAACGACAGCAGCGATCAAACATTAATGCAAAATAAGGGAAGGGTGCATGACTTCCAGGGGGGTCAGTTTATATCAGAGAGTTCAAAACTCTTGCACAATTCACACTCGTAAGTCAATGGGTTCATCTAATGTTATTTATTTGTTGGTAAAAGAACAAGATCGCTCTTTTAGATTACTTTAGAGCGGAAACTCCTAGCAATATACACTGAACGAACGAGCGCCTACACCTAATGTGTCAAAGTTGGCAGGTCCTGAATGGTGGATCTTGTCTAATGAAGCACCAGTGAGTGAATATGTGGCTCTTAAAGCATCGGAGTTCCTACACATGGAGATGCCTCTCCCGTCTCCACGCCAGCAGCTGTGCAGGAAAGCCTAGGCACAGTACAAACAAGGCTATTGTTAAAAGGGCGGAGGAATCTTTCCTCCCCTGCTGCACTTCAATCAGATTCGCAAATTATAAAGGATTTACAGTAACTGTATTCATAGCACAGCTCATGGACACTGGTTTCAACTTCCTTTTGGTGCAGTGCCATGAAAATGTCAATGATAAAAGTCTAGGTTAAAGGGTAAGTAGTGCTATAGTCCGATAAATAACCCAACCGAACTCTCTTCTGACATTGTACAGTATATAAGGATTACAAACCTCTCAACACACTAAATGTACTCTACAGAATGATTTGAAAAAGTTGACAAAAGTTAACAACTGACTGGTTTTTTTTTTAACACCTAGAAATGAATGGGTTGAAGGACTGGATTAGGATTGAACGTTCTCCACTGAATCTCAGGCCGGCATGTTAAACAGCACTGCCTTTGTCAGTGGAACAAGTGGAGGCTGAACACACAGCGCCGTCAGCTTAGTACACCAACTGAATCCCTCAACGCACGCCGGTTACTTGCCTGATGACGTACATCATTACGTGATGCCATCAGAAAGTGACAACATATTCATAAGTCCCTGGAAACAAGAGAAGAGAATTATTTGTGGGAATCCTCTGCCTTTTTGCTGGTAACATACAGGACTACGGTCACGAAGGCCGTCAGTCAGCAGCGTTCCCAAGGAAGCTAATGAATAAACTCCAGATGCTAAAGTCAACATGGAACAGTGTAACTTATACAGAGTAACCTGATAAAACCTCCCACAATTCTGGAAAATCCCTACAACTAAAGCATGCTTCTGCGCAGAACGTCTCGGAGACTGCACAGCAGATCGCCTCAACGCATCGATTTCCTCAGATGATTTTCTTTTCAAAGCTGAACCTGTCGCTCTGAAATTCTCAACCCAATCCAAGATGGTTTTCCGATTAGGATTGTTTTGGTTCGAAATGTCTTCAAAAGAGGCCCTCTAAATGGAGCGATTGTTTGCGTGGATTGCTTCAACAGCAAATGCACGTTGTGCTCCCGACCTCGTCGTGTTGGCGGCTGAGGACGGTTGGGGTTGGGCTACCAACAAGCAAATGATGATGAATAAAAATGGAAGTGAATGAAATATCAGGAGTGCAAATCATAACTTGATTATCTTTAACCTTTTCTTTTAGCTTTGAAATGCAGGGTGATTTTTGAGTAACCCTGATGGATATGGGTCGCCACACCTTTTTGAATTGCTTAGAGCCATTAAAAAATTCACACACTTAAGGTTCATAAAGAAAAAAAGCAAGAAAATATTGGGAAAGAAAACACAAGTATTCAGCCAAGACTTGCAACAGCAGAAGAGGCCATGATAAATTGTTCCAAGTTTCTACTGCAGGACATTGCTTTTGTACAAGTCGTTAGCTATGAGGTGAAATGCTCTGTCCTCACCTCACACATAGAAGACATCATTCAAAAGGGGTGGACAAATTCCAAAGTCTGAGAAACCAAAGTCCACATAACCATGTCCCACTGACAAGGTGCGGATGCCTAAAATTCTAATAGTCACACATGGCCGTCCCATTCACTTCTCTGGAATTAGGAAGTGGTCATGTCTGCTTCCTATTAATACCATTATACCCCACCACCATGAGAAAAACATGTTACGTCATCACTAGCATGAAACCAACAACTAATGTCTACCAAGGTTATGGGCTGTTTCACAATTAGGGTAGACTTTTTAGGTTCGCAGTAGCTCAAAAATAAAACCTAGTTTTTGTGGTTTCTTGTCAACAGTCAACACTTTATGAGACTCGAATATTTTGTGTGTGAGAAGTATCAGAGCTACAGGTCTAATGGTGTCTTGATTACCCTGGGTGAAAGTATAACAGGTACAAAGGGTCTCTAGAATAATTACATCTGCTTGTAGTGTATCAGAATTATAAAGGATTCACAGCATTAAGAATAACAGTGACAATCACTGTGGTTTTCTGGAAAAGACATTTTTGACAAACATGTTTATCAAGTTGATGTGTAACTCTGTACAGAAAGTATTTCACATCCAATCCCAATTATATTTTTCAGCAAGCTAAACAGTACTATGTTGCTTTAGAAAAATCAATAAATATCTGAAAAAAAACACTTCTGTCCCCGACATGTAATGTCTACTTTCCGGAGAAGACATTTTTGACAGACAAAGGATGCCAACAAAGCCACTTAAGATTATAAACAGCGTACAAGCAGCAGAACATCTTTCTAGACTGTATGAAAATTCCCCTCCAAAAATAAAAGTTAGTAATAAGGAGTGGAATTCAGAATTCTATCAGGTAAAAGCTACTATTTTTATTACAGTGGAGAGAACTGAATTCTGTACTCCGTCAAAATTTAAGCAATATTTTCCTCTGATAACACTGTTTATCGGAATTGAGAGAAGATTTCACTACTGTGGCTGGGACTACTCTTCCTCTATACAACAATAAACAACAGACAGTCATAAAATATGCAAGTGGCTATTTAAAGGCGTTCCTTGTGCAATTTTAAAAAGACAACCCTGACCATGAAACAGTCTATATACAATCAGAGCTAAAAGTTATAAAACGCGTTCAACCCTAAAAGTGCAACAATCATTAAAGCTTATTACATTTATGCTGTGCATTAGAAAACACCTCTGTGAACGTAGCACAGCTTTGTCGATGGCTAGTCTGGCCTTAGGCTCTAGCATCAGATCCGGCCTGAAGATTAGGTTGCAAGCATAAAGCTGCAATAGTCTTAATAAGGACCTTAATAAAGTAAAGGAAGAAGGTTCTAGGACCTTAGGTTTCCTCCAGGTACTCCAGTTTTCTCCCACAATCCAAAGACCTGTGGGTTAGGTTAACTGTCTGCTCTAAATTGCCCATGGGTGTAAATAATGTTATTCCTCTCTATTTTAGCCCTGAGCTAGATTCCAGACCCTTTCCAAGGTGTACCCAGCCCAAAATCAACTGGGACTGGCTCCAGCTCCTATACGACTCTGACAGACAGGTGGTATCATGAATGGATGGGTTCTAAAAGAGAACATTTGAAAGGGAGGGATTGAGGCTGGATGAAAGCAAGATTTCAATAGGATTTACTTTAAAAACAGAAGGCGGAGATTAAACCAGGAATACATGAAGGTAATGATGCCTGATATAAAATACAAACTTCAAGTCAGCTGAATAACAGTTAAAATGACTGTCCCAATGCAGTCACTAGTCAAGGGATTAACTACATACCATAAAGAGAAAGGGGCCGAGAACTTAACCCTGAGGGACCCACTGACAGCATAAGTACAGTATAGTTATCAATCGATACAAAGTGGCTCCTTTAAAAGAAACAGGATCTACACTCTCACATAACACTGTGACCCTATATGACAGGTTATCACATTTCAACCAGCTAACTCCGGAATAATACCCAGCCCTGAAGCTCAGGGAAAATTAAAGAAACATGTCACTGTACTACTTGTGAAAATAGGCCAATGCTTCCTTCACGAGACTTCACAACATTTCCTCAATATGACATCATTCATTTACAAGTGCATGGCATTTATACCATGAAGATAAACTAAAAGTGAGCCAGACCGGATGATATATAAACAGAAACTGAAAGGCCCCTTTAAAATCACTATCAGGGCCACTAATGGCGAACAAAGTCCAAGCTACCACAAAAAAATCTACCAAGGGTCGATGGATGTGGCTCAGATCTCACAGCATAAATGATAAGCAACGTATTGGTTGAACTACTGAAACATTACAACGGAGTATTGCGAAGAAAATTATTTACCAGTAAACCTCAGTGATGAGACACTGACGACAAATGTCAGATGCCTCTGTGGCTGATTTCCTAAAAACATGACTAAATACAAATGGAAAAAGGTTTACATTTAATCTAGTCTCTTTTTGCCTTGGATGACTGCCTGCAAAGATCATTAAAAGATAAAGATCTAGTTTAACAAGTTTACAAGCACTAGCTGACATGATGGATGTTACATTTCAATTGTTCTTTAATAGCCATGTGAAAGCCAGAGCAAAAAACAACAGAAGCCTAATAAACACAGTTCGGAATCAAACAAAACTGGCTACATTCACCAGCAATTGTTTCCTCAGAGACGCTAACGAGAATAACGAACCAGACAAGGAAAGAGGTAACGTGTTTAAATACCGCAAGTGCTTTTACAACAGGTCACAACCCAGAGACTCATGGTAAGACTGATAACTCATTTTTCATTTCAACCTCAGTCTATACGCTCAGCTGCATATCAGATGATAACTTTGTTAGCGAGCAACTCATTCACAGCAACTCGTACGGGAAACGTTCCACACAATCAAAACAATAACAACCGATTATTCATTGCATTGATATTTAACAAAGATAAATGTATAAATACTGGTGATAAAGTGAAGTTTTCTGTAAACAGATGTTTACTAAACATTTATGAAAGTAACCTTGGGTGAAGTGTGCTGTTTTCCAATATGGGAATAGCTTCAGAACAGAGAGGTGTTTACCTTTTCTGGGGTTTTTCTGGTAACACAACAAACTTTTTAGACAATTTTTGTCTTATAAACTTAAATACAAAAAGTAAAACGAGAGGCTGGAGAAAGAAAGAACGAACAAATTAATTTTTAAAGCTGCGACGACTTGCTTACCAGACATTTCAGAAGATTAAAAGTAACTACAATTCCTAAAAAAACTATGACATTTTCTTTAGAAACAGAACATGAAAACTGTTGGGAAAATCCTGTTGTACATGCGGGATATACAATTCAAGACTTGCGGATATTTTAAAATATAAATCATTACATTTATGGTATCTGGCGGACACCCACATCCAGTGACTTACATTCATCATTTTTATACAACTAAGCAACCGACAGATACAGTGATACTGGGGCTTGAACCACCACCTTACAGATCAGTAACCCTGAGCCTTAACCACTGAGCCACAACTGCCCACCTTTAGGATGGTAACAACCCTCTGCTTTGCATTGCACCAGCACGGTGGCTATATATATATATTTGGTGTCTTTTAGTCAAAACTGAAGTCATCATTCATTCATTTTCTAAACCAATTGATCTTAATTAGGGTCACGGGGAGGCTGGCGGCCATCTCAGCCGACTCTGTGCGAGGGCAGAGTACACCCTGCCCTCGCCATCGCAGGGCAGAAACTCTGACGGCTATGCAGCCTACTCTTTACAAAAGTCAGCAGTGGTTCTTTTAAATCCTCTCACCACAGACAGTGAGAGACATGGCTGGCGTTTGATAACCCAGTTAGCTGCACTGGGGTATAGCAGTGACAACCCGTTGATAGTGGGATCAGTAATCCAGCACCCTACCACCGGGCCACCACAGCCCTTCAAAACTGAAGTGAAACCTTAAAATGAAATGGTTTCCATTTTGACTTCTGCAGGTGTCCAGTTTAAAACGTTCCAACTTAACATCTGGCTGAGATACACACAAAAACACAACACTACACAAAAGTTTGTTCTATTTCAGGCAAATAGAAGTCAATGTCCAGATGTTAAGGTTCTTCCCAGGCCACACACACACACACACACACAACATCATTCAATTCTACATCCGCAAACAGCATGTGCACCGCTCTCATACGCACTGCGGAACAGCAGACTGGAAACCCTGCAAAACAACTGAAACACATCTAGTCCAGAACCCTCGCTGACAGTAACTGCTTTATAGAAAAAGTTGGACAGGTGCGGACAAGTTAATTAGAATCAACTGAGAGATGTGAAATCAAAAAAGGCCCTCAGACTATCGGCTACATCCAGCAGAGCCGCCTAGCACAGCTAGCTTAGCTAAACCATAACAAGAGCCGGTATCCACTGCTGACTTCTTACTGCATGGGTATAACTTATAAAATGTGTCTACACAAACTATTAAACAATGACTTTAAACTGTTTTTTTGGTGTTTTACTGACTATTTTAACGACATGCCACGCAAACAAGCCATCACAAGGTCCCAGCAAATGCTAAAAACACAACATATAGCTTCGTTAGCATCCTTAGCCACCTAGCATAAACGATAGCTATGTTAGCTGCTAGCCTTCCTTTGACAAGCTTTGTACTGGGACCACGGGCACACTAACTAATTAAATCAAATAGTTGCTGAATAGTTGTTTTGTCATCACATCAGAAAAGCAGGCGACAAACCTAAATACTCGCTGCGGTCACACTGACAACAACCACAAGTCATGTTAGCCAGCACCGACTACCGGCACCAACACAAACAAAAAGACTAACAAAGCCCCAACACACACACACTAGAACTGATTAACTAGTTAAGATGAAGATTTAACCAAGTTGCAGAGACATGTTTTCGGTAAGGATACTGCGTCGGTGGTACCGGAGTAGGCTGCTGAGCGAGCGGCGGCCCCGGCAGCGTCACCGTGGCTAGCGGAGTCCGCAGCTGTGAGGAGTTAGCCGGCCCGGGTCCGGCGACGGCGGGAGTGACTGACTTCGGCACCCCTTTCTGCGGCAAACTCATTGCAAAAAAGAAACTTGAAGGCGACTATTTACAGAAATGGCTGGCTATGTAGACCGGTAGCTTTAAAAAAATTTACGCGTATAAAAATGTAGCCAGGCGCAGCAGCAGGCCCTTAAACGAGCGAGTTGCCGGTGGCGGAAAAGCTAACTCAAACAGAAAGCGTTAGCTAGCTAGCTAGCTAGCTAACAGTCTAGCTAGCTTATTGATACAGTAGCAAGCTAACGTTAGCTAGCTAGCGCTTATTGGGGTTTGTCTTCATTGCTGAAGGTAGGGGGGCTGTTCCCCCTCCCCGCTCGGGGTGTCCGAGGATCCAGTTCGTCTCCGCTTGCCAGGGCGATCTCAACGACGTGCCCTTTCTTAAATTAATAGTGCCCGAGCTTCAGAACTGCTGTTCCACGAGTGGCTCTCTACTGAGTAGGATGACTTCGTTCAACATGGCGATGTGGCCGCCTCCAGCAGTCCTACAGGACTGACGTCTTCGGCTTACATCGGGGATTTCCGGCAACCTTCGGACGTCGAAACTTTAGGTAGAGAATACACACCAAACCGGACCCTATCCCACTTAACACTCAGAATATTACACGGAATTGTAATGGAGATATATTGAGTGTTTAAAAAATTGTTTAAACACCATCTTTAGTTAAACAGTTTTCGTTTCCGATGTAGTTTCCGACTGAAGCGCGTCTATGAATTGTTTCCTGATGTTACAGCGCCACCTTGCGTGAGTTATTCAGTCGTGCAGCTCATGGTAATAAATGATAAGCGGCTCACTCATGTGCTCTGAGCCGCCACCGGAAGAAGGCGGGGTAAAACCTGGACTGCTCGCAAGGCCATCGCAGGGCAACACACACATATACATATACACACCTATTAACACTCAGTCTCACACCGTGGAACAGACAATTAGCTTAACGTGCACGTGTTTGGATTGTGAGAGGAAGCGAGTACCCAAAACACCACTTTATTTATTTGTTTGTTTGTTTGTTTGTTTGTTTGTTTGTTTGTTTTTAAGGGTACTTGGCACTGTTGACAACTCATTCTGAAATGTTTATTTTGTGATCATGGTGTTAGATATAACTTTGTACACCAATGCCAATTTCCACCCTTATGTATAGTCCTAATTTTTTTTAATCCTTTGACATGAACACTGGTTAGATTTGTCATGTCATGTCATGTCATTTTCTGAACTGCTTAATCCTAATTAGGGTCACAGGGAGGCTGGCGCCCATCTCTGGCAGCCGACTCTGGGCAAGGGCAGAGTACACCCTGGACAGCTCGCCAGGCCATCACAGGGCTGGTTAGATTTCTATTATATTTAATTCCACATTTTGTTTGTACTTTATTATACAATTATAATTGTTGCCATCAAAACAGAATTAATGCTGATCATAACACACAAAGAAAAGAAAACAGCACAACTTATACATAAATTCTTCCACAAAGAGTTTTAATACAGGAGGTGAATGGGAATCTTTAAAAAAAAATGTAAATATGTGATTGTACATAAAAATAACTAAACAAAAGCAGATTGCATACGTGGTGGCACGGTGGCGTAGTGGTTAGCACGTCCGCCTCACAGCAAGAATGCCTGGGTTCGATTCCCGGCTCGAGCTTTGCATGTTCTCCCCGTGCTTGCGTGGGTTTCCTACGGGCACTCCAGTTTCCTCCCACAGTCCAAAAACATGCAAAGCAAGCTAACTGGCTGTTCAAAATCACCCCTGGGTGTGAATGTGAGTGTAAATGGTTGTGGGAGTGTTGGCCTGGCGAGCTGTCCAGGGTGCACCCTACCCTCGCCCCGAGTCGGCTGAGATGGGCACCAGCCTCCCCGCGACCCTAATTAGAATTAAGCGGCTTTGAATACGAATGAATGAATAGATTAAATACATGTATACATACTAAATTTGGAAAATACATACAAATATGTTGAATAGAGAGAGAGAGAGACAGAGAGAGAGAGAGATTTTAGATCTTGACGTATCAGTATGATACTGAGTCATGTTCAGCGACCAGTGCAAGCAGCAAATGTGCAGATCTCACATACATCACTATTCTTGGAGAGAAGCGCTGCAGGTAACACAAATAGAAATGTCTTCTCAGTTCACACTTGCAATTTCAGAATATATGAAAGAAGATAACATTCTACTGGCAAATAGTTCAGTATAGAAACCTCACATCAACCTTTAACAACTTTTAATTTATCCCTCATAACTATTACACAGTACCACACCCTCCTGTGATGTATTATACATGTATTATATACCCCCTGGCCTATTTAATAGCAACACCTGTATCTGTAACTGCTCATTCATGCAGTTCCGTAGCCTGATCCAGTCCGTCCATCCATTCACCCAACCACCTATCCATCCATTCACCCAACACTGCTTATCTATTATCAGTGCATAAAATCATGCCAGTACAAGTCAAGTCCAGTGAAAGTTCCCACCAGACTTGGAGGCTGACTTTGACTTGGTGCAGTTGTTGATAGGCTAGTTTGAGCACTTCAGATATTGATAAGCTCCTGGAATGGTACAGAAAATAAAAACACAGAAACTGGACAGTTGAAAATGGGAAAACATTGTCTTGCCTTCTCCCAATTTTTACCTGATCATCAGAGTCAGCATTATTGGCACACAAACAAAAAAAATCTGATTCCGGTTTAACTTCAAAGCTTACTGTACAGAAAAACATTTAAATACATTCAAGGCGTATACAAGATTTTAAGCAAATAAGGACAGATATAAATTGAAGACATATACTGTAAGGAAATATGTGCAAAGTACAAATGTGAGCCTGGTCTGTTGCTCGTAAAGCCCATCTACCTCAAGGTTTGATGTGGTGAGTGTAGTACCAGTTTGTGCATTTGTGCAGTGTTGCTCCACATGAGTGGCTGATAAGATAAATACATGAATGTCAAGGCATACTGGTGTTCCTATTAAAGTGATTCTTGGTAAATATATATATATATACCTATATATTTATAGCTAATTTGTGTATCTCAATTTTTCTCCCGTACTACCAGTAAAACTGCACCTGTTCGGTTCTGTTCTGTTCTCCATTGCTTACCAAGTCTGAAAGGCTGAAATTCCTCAGGCAGTAGTGGGTTTTCACACACTGTCACAGCACTGTACACACTAAGAGATTAGTCTGTTTGGCTGTCCCCTCACCAGTTATGATGTCCCGGAGCTTATTCACTGATTCCAGTGAGAACAAAAATTCTCCTTCCTGAATAAAAATAGAATACCACTACTCAGTTCTACTCGTATAGCAGTCTGGCACCAAATTGTACACTATGTTTATATCTGTTTTGTTAGATCCAGTAAAATTAACTTCATGTACAGTAGATACAGTATAGACACTGGCAGGCACCACACCCTATACTGAGTGTATATATTTTGTTGTGCAGTGTGTACATTGATCCCAGCTGTAAAAAAAGAAATAACAGAGTAAGAGGGTATAAAGGGGCTTATATAT
>JAOUQZ010000017.1:8613884-8625126 GCA_028564935.1 Neosilurus hyrtlii
AGTGATTATATAGTATATTGTGGAGTGATTATGTAGTTATAGTGTAGAGTGATTATATAGTATATTGTGGAGTGATTTGTAGTTATAGTGTAGAGTGATTGTATAGTATAGTGTAGAGTGATTATGTAGTTATAGTGTAGAGTGATTATATAGTATATTGTGGAGTGATTATGTAGTTATAGTGTAGAGTGATTATATAGTATATTGTGGAGTGATTATGTAGTTAAAGTGTAGAGTGATTATATAGTATATTGTGGAGTGATTATGTAGTTATAGTGTAGAGTGATTATATAGTATAGTGTAGAGTGATTGTAAATTAGATAGTGTTAGTCTAGTGAACCTCAGACTCAGTCTATTTTCAGGACTGCATGATTGTTTATAACAGGAACTATACAAATGAAACCCCTGGCTTTAATGCAGCATTTGGGTTTCTTTTGTACTTAACCAGGAAGACTTCATGATGGTAGATGCATTTTAAATGAATAAAATCCTTAAACATCTCCAATACCTCCCCAAATCTGTTCTGATCGTAGGTGTGACCACATCAGGCAATCAATATCTTCTTGCCAATGGGGTGGGGCTACAATTAGGTAACCATGGCAACAGTCTCTGCCCAAATAGTTTACGAAGTAGACACAATTCGACGCTGACTGAATGAAAAAAAATCCCTAAAATTTGGGAGAAATTATTATTAAGGGATCCTGACATTCTCTTTATAAAATACTCACAGCATCTGCTGGAGGAATGTGCTCAATGTGTCAAGTGCATGAAGCACCAGGGTATCTGCACATCTCGCCTGGTGCCATTGCTAAAGCCATAAACGAGGTTATAGCTTTTGAAACAGTCCATCATTTTCTTTCTTTTTTTTTTTTTACTTTGTCATTTTCTTATGACTTCAAATCACATTTTCATGGTGGTTGATATTCGGTGCATGAACATCATTTAAGTCACATAAAAAATAAAATTCTGTTTTATTGTCATCTCAGCCATATGCATACCGTGCAATATATCACACAACACTGCATAAGAGGCCAGTAAGGCTAGGTTTTAAAATGCAGAGAAATATCAATCAAAAATTCTTTTATAGTCAAGACTATAATGTGATCATGAAAATAGTATAGACATTCCCTCTCACCCCTGCTGTGCATGTGCAAGACTGATTTTATCATTTTCAAACCTGTTGCACATGACCCTATGAGCTCTTTCTCTTTATTACAGTCAGATCAACGGGTATAATAAAGGAACAATCTGAGTGCGATACACTTTTATGGAGTACTCTTTAAACTCCCAGGTTTTGTTCCAGACCCTAATTTTTTTCTGACAGCCGTAAGTCAGTGCCGAGGCTGGAATTGTTCTGCAGTTAATAGTACTTATGTAATGTGGTTATGTAGAAGGCACTTGCTTAAATTGCACGTTCATGTGTTAAGCCTTGATAAAGACTGGCCAAATGAATAAGAATGTGGAGGCTGATGATGACTCAAGCTGAAATGCTTATTTTTCACTTCAGTGAGATATTAATGGAAAAAAAAACCCACCGTCACTTCACAGGAAGAAGATCCTGGGTTCGAAACTCATGGCCACCTGGGAGTTTATTATATTTGGTTAGATTTGTGTGTAGTTTTTAGCAGGATTATGTAACACTTATGTGCACATTTCCATGATTTATTTTCCAGAGGTGGGGCTTTGGATAAGGAAGACCACGTTAGACTTTGGAGATGATCCGAATCGAATTCTGGATCAAGGAATTCTTTAACATCGTGTGATAGGATGATTTTTTTTGGAAGTGTGGTGTTACAGCAGGCCTAGCAGGGGGTGCTGTGTACTTTTCTTTGGTATGGCACAGGTTTGCGCTCTCCAAGTGTTCTTGATTTTGCTATGCATTAGCAATAAATCTCTTGCAGTAGTTGTAATATCCAGGGGGCAGACCCTACCTTATTCAGTCGAAGGCTGAC
Source organism: Neosilurus hyrtlii (assembly GCA_028564935.1). Lineage (NCBI taxonomy): Eukaryota > Metazoa > Chordata > Actinopteri > Siluriformes > Plotosidae > Neosilurus > Neosilurus hyrtlii. The sequence continues at coordinate 8,615,837 of JAOUQZ010000017.1, forward strand.
TGTGGACCCATTAGTCGACAGATTCACTGACAATCACAAATAGTAAAAGCAAAAGAGTGACTGAACAGTTTTTTAGAATGTTCGAATGTAATCTAGTCGAGTATACTGGGTGGATTCTACTGAATACTATCAATAAGCAATGAAAATCCTTCCAGAACAGAAATCCTACTGTAAAAGCAGGCTCCAAATACTAATACTGTACAGTCCACATCGAGCATGTTTTCACACGTCTGACCTCACCCACTTGCATCTCTTATTTTTCAGCTTACATATTGGCACAAGTAACAATAGCTGCATGCTGTGGCTTTTTGTCCATTTTGTTATCGCCGTGCCCTAATAACGATATTTTTTCTGTGGATGGTGTGTATCCATATGTATGGTAAACTACTGGATGGTGTGTGAGCAGGATCATTTGGAAACTTATGTGATACCCTTATATATAGATAGATATATGATAAACTTATGTGATTTACAGTGTGTTATTATTATTATTTTTTTTTTACATTTAAACTTGGTTAATGGCTTATTATAGCTTCTGCTTTTACATTTGAGGCAAACAGCTTCACATGCATGCATGTCTTTTGAATCAGCCATGTAGCCTCAAACACTCCGTCCAAAACTGTTGAGTAAAAACGAGTGGTTAATTCTGGTAATCTCTTCATTCTTTAACTGTGCCCTGTTAAACTGTCCATTTATTCAGAAGGGCTCGTATAGATTAGATGACGCTTAATTACATTTCCTTGTAGTTTCACTTATCTTATTGAAGTAATGGTTTATTGTACACTTATTCATTTCAAGTTATGCTTTCCAATAACTACAGAGAAGCTAAAAAGAATGAAGTGAGGAATGTAAGGCTGGAGTCCTGGAAGGGTAAGAGGATAACAAATGCAATAGCTGTACCATATGAGTGGACAGGGGTTTATGACACAAATATTGTATAAGGAGGCATTATTACAATAGGCAGTGTGTATTATGATGAGGGATGGAAATCACCAGTGACCATCTGATACAATATCACGATACCTAGGTTATGATTCGATTTGCGATTCTGAAAGTATCCATTTAATTTTTTTTTCCACTTTTTTTGTGTTAAAACCTTGAACAATGTTAACTCAAACCTCTATATCGGTGGAGTCAAACAAAACAAGGGATTTTCACTAAGGGTCACATCATAAAATCTAAAGGCGATCGGGGGTTGAATAATCACTGAACATCTGAAGAGGGAAACCATGAAATCTGCATGGCAAAATGAATTGTTTAGGCATTTGTCTTCTTTTTCTTTATTCACTTGCATTTTCTGAAAACGCGTAACAGCGACAAGCTAGCATGCTGTCTTCCTTGAGTCATGAATGACTAGCTGTTTATTTGAAATAGGCTGCTGCCACCTAGTGGAAGGGTAAAGAATTAGGTTTCATTGTAATAGTTGATGCAATTAATGTACGATATTGGTATTCCTTGGAAGCTCTTGTGGGCTTGTGAGTTGGTGGGCCATATTTGGCCCGCGGGCCTTGAGCTTTACACCTGTGCTCTAAAGTTTTACACCTCTAAAGCTTTATTCAAGAACTTCACAATGATTATTATTTATTATTTATTCTATTTAAATTTATTATTGCTAATAAAATTATTTTTGTATATTTATTTTATTATTTGGAGGCAGTGTGATGATACATGACTGAATTGATCTCACCCACCACCCAACCCCATTTCAAATTGTGATATACAGTATATATACAGGTTTGAATGCAAACTGCCAGCAACACTAAAAACATTAAAAAACAGACAAAAAATTACTTTAAATCTGCTACTGACAAAGTGGTAAAATAGAAAATTTAATTTAATGTCTAATCAGCTGCTTCAAATGATAATAACTGTTATAAAATTGTTCATTAATTCCTTGACATTGCAACATTTTAGTTAAGTGCATCAGAATTTGGTTAGAATATGGAATATTGATTGTTTTTATTATGGCCAGAGATTTTAATGATTTTTTCATTTCCGCTCTGTTGGAATCCTAAAAATCACCCAAGCTTTAAATATGAGTTAAATCAATATTTTTAACCTAAAATGGTCATTTTAAATATCAACGTCCTGTATATAGCAATAAAATTTGAAAATGAATATGCTATGTATAATATTTGTTGTTGAAAAATGTCTGTAAAATTATAAAGAAAAAAAATTAAAGATTGAATGATCCATAGCATATGTTCCTGTAGCTGTAGCTTTACATTTACATTTACATTTACATCATTTAGCAGACGCTCTTATCCAGCTGAATGTGCATTTAAAATGGGAAAAAAGTGATATATTAAATGTATTATATCAATATAGGTTTATATACATTTGATTAATTTCTATTGACTGTTAAACCTGATTTCAGTTTCCAGGGGAGTGTGAATGCACACCTGGACGACGCTAGTAAAATCACATGATGTCTGGCTGTACTGGCTCCATATGTGATGTGTGTCGAACATTGCTCTTGGCCTGCTTCTCTCTCCCGTCCTGCTGTGTTAGTTGCCGACGCTTCCCCCCAAAGCTGTCTGACTCTTTTTCTTTATGTAAGCAAGACAAACCTGGGTGATTTTAGCCACGTCAGAAGCCATCAGCTTGGCAAGCCTGTCTGGCCTGCACAAATCAAATGTGCTGCTGCTGCTGCTGCTGCTGCTTCCTTTGTTTGCTTCAGCGTTTCAAAATAATCAAGCTAGAATTCAGCTTGTAATTATCCAAGCTGTTCGGAGTGTGTACTGGCTCACAGTCTGTCTGGAGAAGTGTAATGTTAATGTCTGATTGGAATTTGGTGGAGCACTAAAGCCCGAGCGAATTGAAATGGTTTCTCGATGAAATAAGGGAGTTTTTTTCTGCAGCCTTAGCAGGGGTCAGATTGGTGAAATTATCAGGTATTCAAGAGGGACTTGCCAACTACTTGACAGCTTAATTATCCCTCAGCCGCCTCAGTTTTGTTTAATGTGTCAATTTGGATGAAATTGGGCAATGAAATTGGACTGTCTTTTCAGCATTGCTTATATTGTGCGACTACTTTCCTGGAAACATGTCTTTTGCCCTTAAAAACTACTTATTTAAAACAGCCATAAAATATACCAAAGCCAAACAGTATTTCTATGCATTATGCCATGTCAGTCGTAGGTTGTTGACTACCTCCAAGCAGTGTTTCTTCATTTATGCATGCTTCCACGATCACTTTTTTAAAAAACTCATATGGGTATAAATCACTGAAAAGTTATTAATGATAATTTTGTCACAGCACTAGAATTAATGCTTGGGTGAATACTATAAATGAAAATGGAGACTTCTTTAATCCTTCATACAATAGAATATATAATACAATACAATATATAAAATGCTCAGCAGGGAATTCCTACAATGTTACACGTTTGAGATGAGTTGAAATGGCTATATTTATAATAAAATAGTTACATTTAACTAATCCTGTATGTCAATATAGGGCCAAACTATAAATTAGTTATTTGAACTAATTCAGATTAGTTCATATATTAACTAATAAGTTAGTCACATTAACTAATTTATATTGCGCATAGTAACACAGATTCACTTGATTTTAAAAATCTTATGACTGTTGGTACATTTACATTTACATTTATGGTGTTTGTCAGACGCCCTTATCCAGGTCGACTTCCAGTAATCATTTTTATACAGCTGAGCAATTGAGGGTTAAGAGCCTTGCTCAAGGGCTTATCAATGGCACCTCAGTGGTACTGAGGCTTAAACCCCTGACCTTCAGTCCAGTAATCCAGAGCCTTAGCTACTGAGCCGCCACCACCATGACCATTGGTATAATTTACAGGTGCACACTTTTGCTCGACATGCTTAACTTGCGCAACTTAAATTCAACATTTCATGAAAGTTCTCTTGCTAGCATGGAGATGGCTGGCAGGTAAGATAGTCAGTCCATCCAATGTGCGATTTGGTAAACAAAGCTGCACCTGGCGGAGTCCGATGTATTTTTAATGATTGGATGAACATGTGACTTGGTCACTTATTGTGTTAGTAAGAACAACCATAAAATTGTACTTGTTGGTTTAACTAATGAACAATTAGTTGTAAAAATATTGAACGATTAATTTATTTTAATTTTAAATTATTCAACTAATTATAAAAAGTTGCAATGCAAACTAATCTTTTTGTGTAGTTGATTCACTAGGATTCGGATTTGCAAAAGCATGTGTGATTTTTTAATTTTTTTATAAATGCTTTATTTTATAGGTTGCACTAAGATAAAAATCATAAAATGACTTCACAAAATTATTAATTTCTAATCCAAAATTATAAAATACCATACATCATTTTGTATAAATGATTAGGCACAATTAGGCACAGGGTAATTATTTGCCATTTCAGCCAATCAGCAGTCAGATGAAATGATTGCATAACACCCCAACAACCAGCAAGAGTAAACTAGAGTAAAAAAAACAAGCAAACTTCATGCTTTCCTCCAACAATTCATAAAAATCCATGGGAGGGGTCACGGGTGGGGGTGCTGGAGGGGTCGTATCCACCTACCCAATGTTTCATTCACATATACCAAAACACTTAACATTATCATAAAGAATCAACATACATGGCTATTATTATTATTACTCACAGCTGTTGACTAGCTGGCTAGCTTTAGCAATATGACAGCATGTGTTTGTGTGTGTGTGTGCGTGCGTGCGTGCGTGCGTGCGTGCGTGCGTGCGTGCGTGCGTGTGTGTGAGTGCAGGTAGACATGCAGGTAGGCCATCCAATCATTTCATTCATGAACCCAGTGGGTGTCCTATGGGTACTCCGGTTTCTTTCCACAGTCCATAAACATGCACATTAGGCTCACTGGATATTCCAAATTGCCCTTATATGTGAGTGTGAGTGGTCTTGTGCGATGGTCTGGCGAGCTGTACAGGGTGTACCCTGCCTTCACCCAGTGTGGGCTGAGATAGACACCAGCCCCCCCCTTCTCGCGACCCTAATAGGATGAAGTGGTTTGGCAAATGAGTGAGAGATGAGTTGTTGTTATTATTATTATTATGATTAATAATAATAATAATAATAATCATAATAATAATAATAATAATAATAATAATAAAATTATCAAAACATTTTTCAGAATAAAGCACAAAAAAGACTTTTACAGAATTCAGATTTTAATCCTGTGGCATCATCATCATTCCACAGAAATTGAGCCTCTGTAGCTTTTTTTTTCTGTTGACAGGGTCTTATTTGAACCTACCATTTGACCCAGAAGCTTTTGTTCCAAGGAGAATTGTGGGCAAAAGTGTAAGAGTTCCCTCAGCTGAATGTTCACTACTCAAAGTGATTAAAAATTAGATGAAAAGTTAATTTGCTTCTATGGCCTGAAGCTACTAATCTACTCACATATCCACTGAGGCGCAGATGTGATTTGCAAATGGATATGGATATTTTAGAAACCATCAGTCTTTGGATGAAATATCACCCATTACAACTGTGTGGTGTGCTTTTGAAATGTGTGTTCATTCTTTAAGCATAATTGGGAAATTTATTTCCTGGTTGGCGACAAGCTTTAAAGATGCAAATCGGAGTCTGAAACAATTTTTTTTTTAATTTTCTGAAATGCGCTAATTATAGTCATCGGCACTGGGACGTAGCAGTTATCACGAAAGCCTCACAGCAACGAGGGCTGGGGTTTGCGTCCCGGGCTCAGCAAAGGTGGGTCTGTGTAGTATTTACATGTTGAGTTACCTGTGCTTGTGTGGGTTTCCTGCAGGTATTCTGGCTTCCTTTCCCAGTACAAAGACATGCACATTAGACTAAAAGGCTGTTCCAACTTGACCCTAGGTGTGAGTGTGAATGTGAATGGTTGTATGTGTGTTGGCTTAGTGATGGACTGGGGAACTGTTACCCGGACTTCGCCCAAAGTCGGCTATGATAGGCTCCAGCCTTCCCGTGACCCTAATAAAGGATAAAGCGGTGCATCAAATGAATGAATGATTGAATGCTACTTATAGACAGGCAAGGCCTATTCTTTTTTTACTGATAATATTACTGTTACTCACCACTTCCTCTTTTCCTCTGTTCTCCCTCTTTGAAGGGTCTTATTACACCTCATCTCAGTGGTCATATGAAAAGAAGCAATAAATATAGAGGGCAAAGATGGAAACAAAATAGCCCTTTTTTCCATATGATTTAACTCAATGCTATCTTGTTTTATTTTGCGTTGCAGGTTAAGTAAAGGTTTATAAACTGTAGACTCTGTTATGAAGTCATAGGCTGGAGCTCATAACACCTATTATTATATAACTATAACTGTTCTCAGACTTTTATTCACATATATTTAATTTTTTTTAATAACTGCAACATGTTGTTATGTATACAACATAACACTAAACCATAAAGGTGTGTAGTAAGAAGAGTTATGTGTCTAAAGATCGATCGGCTGATGACTCCTGGGAGTTTAAGGGGTTAATATTTTCTCCTCAGTTATGGCAGGAAACCTATGGCTTAACAGTAATGACTGCAGTAATACCATTGATGCAGTCAGTGGCTGTAATTATTCAGTAGGTGTCATTTCCTCTAGCTAAAAAAAATCATTAAAGCTTTTGGGGAAATTTAACACAAAGCTTCAAACACAAGCCTGATGAATATTTTTGATAGGAGCTCAGGAAGGAAACTTTAGTTTTACATATTTACTTATTTTTCTTTTCATAACGTGAACATGTTTAAGAACAATGGCTCAGAAATGAGTTTGACAGCAGTTTGTAGTTTGCAGTACAGATTTCCTTCAGTGATGACGATGACACTTCCCTTACACGCTGACAAGTGAGGAAAACATGTCCAGGAAGCCAGAACTAGGCTTTGTTACTTTTAAAAAGTCTCTGATTTTTATCTTCATTGAATGCTGTTTAAAATGGGGTTCATGTGGTTTAATAATACATACTGTATATTGAGGTTTGTGCCAGAACAATATGTCATTTTCTAAACCGCTTAATCCTAATAAGGGTCGCAGGGAGGCTGGCGCCCATCTCAGCCGACTCTGGGCAGAGTACACCCCGGATAGCTCGCAAGGCCATTGTAGGGCAGAAACACGCTGACGGCTATACAGCCTACTCTTGACGAAAATCAGCTATGTTTCTTTTACATGCCTCTCACCACAGACAGTGAGAGACATGGCCGGCATTTGATAACCCAGTTAGCTGCACTGGGGGCCAGAACAATATTAGCTATTGAAATTCTGATATTTGCTGATGGCTGGTAAAGCACCGAGCTACTGAGAAAAAGTGCATTTTTAGGACATGTGATCCTAATCTGTGAACTTTTTTTGTGATTTTGTGATTGAACTAATTCACAAAAAAACCCACAAAGATGCAAACAAAACCAACAGCAATATCAATAACAAGAGCATCTATATTCATAGGGCGTCTCAATATGCTTTATATTCAATGCATACACGGATACTCGAAAAGAAAAGGGGAAATATTTTAAAACCAGACAAATAATTAAAGATGAATTAAAAATATAATGTCGGCCATTTTGGACAATTAACTTTGTCACATTGGAGCTCATTGCCAGGCAGTTCAAAATCTATACAAAAGATTAAAAAACTATAAAATGTCTGTATGATAATATTTCATTCTTTTCATACTCATTGGATTTGAGCAGTTGTGTATTCTGATTGGTTAAACTACTCCTAGGATATCAGCCCATATACCATTAGTAGCTATGTCACATCTGAAAAAAAGTCATGACTTGCTAACCAAACCAAAGGTAACCTAACCAAACCAAAGGGCTGTTAAAGGCTCTAGCTTACTAACCATGTATGACTGGTTCTGCTATTCATTCTAGAATTATTTAACAAAAAGTAATGAAATTTGGGAATTAAGTATTTGATAAGAATGTATTTTTTTTCAAGAATTAGAATTTTTTTTTTTTCCCCCACCGAGCATGACTGTGGTGAGGAACAGGCCTGCAGCCCTCAGTGACGTTTGACTGTGAGAGGGGCAATCATAAGTGGTGTATTAGCAAGCACAAGCATAGCATGTGGGTAAGATTTCATGACAGGCTAAAAGGCAACCTCACCAGCAATGTGTATGAAGAACAAAGTGGAAATTATCCTTTATATATTTTTTTACATTTCAGTAAAATATGAACAATGCTTTGTTTTCTCACAATCCAGTGTGTGTTGGTATAATAAAAGAGTCAGTCCTCTAAATCTCATCAGATATGACAGATAGTCAGCAAGGCTATCAGACACTTATCTTACTCAAACTTGTGGAATAACTGTTAGAAATCTGAAACGAAAATTCTTTATTAAGAAATATAATTTTTTTTTGTCAGTCAGTACTTTACTAACTTTTTGTTGCATTTCTGGAATAAATCATTTGTAAGTGTTTGTGTGTGTGTGTGTGTGTGTGTGTGAGAGAGAGAGAGAGTGTGTAATTCAGTTTCATTTCTAATAAATTATATGTTACAGCATCTTTCTGCTCTGTTCCAGTTCTTTTCGCGTTTTTATTCTCATTACTTTTGTCGCGCCTGCCAATCACTGAAGGACTGGAGTAAATAAGAGGGTAAAACCTGCTACTTCACCTGAGTGTGCTGTATTGCAGCTTGCAACTCAGGATATATAGAGATTTATAGATGGATTTTGGTGCGATATCTTTACTGCAATTTTTACAGTATATTTGACCTTTATATGGTTGATGGCAGATATAGAATAGAATCAGGCCTATGATATACTGTAAAGAAAAGAAGTTACCCACCATAGCAAGTGCCTTGGCATGTTCCCCTTGTAAACACAATGATTTGCTATTTATTTTAGCTCTTAAATGTACAGTGGTTATTTCATGGTCAGGGTTGTCTTTTTAAAATTATACAAGAAACCCCTTAAAAAAGTTAAGACTTTTAAAAACTTGTCTGTTGTTTATTGTTGTATCGAGGAAGAGTAGTCCCAGTTACACTAGTGAAATCTTTTCTCAATTCAGATAAACAGAGGAAAATATTGCTCAAATTCTGACCAAGTACAGAATTCAGTTCTCTCCACTGTAAAAAAAAAATAGTAGCTTTTACCTGATAAAATTCTGAATTCCACTCCTAATCAGTAACTAACTTTTATTTTTGGAGGAGTATTTTCATACAATCTAGAAAGATGGTCTGCTGCTTGTAAGCTCTATTTATAATCTAACTGGCTTTGTCGGGATCCTTTGTCCGTCAAAAATGTCTTCTCCGGAAAGAAGTGCTTTTTTCAGATTTTAAATGCTTTTTCAAAAGCAGCATAGTACTGTATAGCTTGCTGAAAAATAAATTTG